>CM055831.1:4198543-4513543 GCA_029582265.1 Zoroaster sp. YZ-2022
GAAGCAGTTTTGCCAACATTACCAATGTTGTACCTTCCCTTCAATGTATTATCTTGATTCAAAGAGAGTAAGCATACTCATTGAAGCAGTGTTGCCAACATTACCAATGTTGTACCTTCCCTTCAATGTATATCTTGATTCACAGAGAGTAAGCATACTCATAGAAGCAGTTTTGCCAACATTACCAATGTTGCACCTTCCCTTCAATGTAATAATAATAATAAATAATGTGTGTGGACTTATATAGTGCACGTATCCACCATCTAAGTGGTGCTCAAGGCGCATTATATCATTACCCCTGCTCATAAGGCTCATAAATCATTCCTGAAACCATCTCAGCTCCCTGGGGAGTATATAGCTCAATTGCTGCCATTACAGCGCATATAGGGCTAATCAACCAACTCTGCCCTCACAGGTTCAAGGTTCCATTTATTCATCATATAATAAAAATACATGAAATTTGTGTTCTTGGGTCAACAGCAATGAATACAAAAATTTAACCCCTGGGTGGAGAGAAGCAATTATGGTTAAGTGTCTTGCTCAAGGACACAAGTGTCATGGCTGGGATTCGAACCCACATTCTGCTGCTAACACCAGAACTTGAGTCCGGTAAGCTAGACCGCTCGGCCACGACACTCCAATGTATATCCCGATTCAAAGAGAGTAAGCATACTCATAGAAGCAGTTTTACCATCATTACCAAAGCTATTCATTGCTTTTAATCATCCTCAATACAAGAAATCTATGGAATACTTACATCATCTTGTATGAGTTTCTTCTGCATGTTAACCATCTCCTGTGCTAATATCTGTTTGATACTCTGCATCATGTGTTTACCAAGCTCATTGTTTAGATCTACATTACTTTTCTTGTGCTCTGAGTGTAAGGACTTCACTTTATTCACACTGTTAGGATGAGAATTAAGTCTTGGTGTAATAATGATCTGAGATAATGCAGGAATAATCTGCATGGAATCACACCTTTCTTCAAAAGCAGTCATCTTTGTTTAGGCCAACAAAAAAAGGTCTCCGGTTTCTGGTCAGCTTCAAAATTGGTACGGTGACGCGTTTTTTTTATTTTTTTTTTATTTCGGCTATGTTTTTTTTTTGCTGACAGGGAAATATGTGATCACATTGTATAAGCGGGGACCAAATTTCCCATTTACAAAGTATGGTGGCTAAGAGAGGCTTCACAAATCTGGCAAATGTTCATGCCCGTATGATGGATGTTATTGCATTGAGCAGGGTGTCTAGCCAGTTAGGGCAGAAAGGGGTTAGGGCAGCTTCACACTTGGACAACTGACGGATGTTGTTGCATTGAGAAGGATGTCTAGCCAGTTATTGAAGGGGGTTAGGGCAGCTTCACACTTGGACAACTGATGGATGTTGTTGCATTGAGCAGGGTGTCTAGCTCGTTATTGAAGGGGGTTAGGGCAGATTCACACTTGGACAACTGATGGATGTTGTTGCATTGAGCAGGGTGTCTAGCCAGTTATTGAAGGGGGTTAGGGCAGCTTCACACTTGGACAACTGATGGATGTTGTTGCATTGAGCAGGGTGTCTAGCCAGTTAGGGCAGAAAGGGGTTAGGGCAGCTTCACACTTGGACTACTGACGGATGTTGTTGCATTGAGAAGGATGTCTAGCCAGTTATTGAAGGGGGTTAGGGCAGCTTCACACTTGAACAACTGATGGATGTTGATGCATTGAGCAGGGTGTCTAGCCAGTTATAGAAGGGGGTTAGGGCAGCTTCACACTTGGACAACTGATGGATGTTGTTGCATTGAGCAGGGTGTCTAGCCAGTTATTGAAGGGGGTTAGGGCAGCTTCACACTTGGACAACTGATGGATGTTGTTGCATTGAGCAGGATGTCTAGCCAGTTATTGAAGGGGTTAGGCAGCTTCACACTTGGACAACTGATGGATGTTGTTGCATTGAGCAGGATGTCTAGCCAGTTATTGAAGGGGGTTAGGGCAGCTTCACACTTGGACAACTGATGGATGTTGTTGCATTGAGCAGGATGTCTAGCCAGTTATAGAAGGGGGTTAGGGCAGCTTCACACTTGGACAACTGATGGATGTTGTTGCATTGAGCAGGGTGTCTAGCCAGTTATTGAAGGGGGTTAGGGCAGCTTCACACTTGGACAACTGATGGATGTTGTTGCATTGAGCAGGATGTCTAGCCAGTTATTGAAGGGGGTTAGGGCAGCTTCACACTTGGACAACTGATGGATGTTGTTGCATTGAGCAGGGTGTCTAGCCAGTTATAGAAGGGGGTTAGGGCAGCTTCACACTTGGACAACTGATGGATGTTGTTGCATTGAGCAGGGTGTCTAGCTCGTTATTGAAGGGGTTAAGGCTAAGGTTCATTATACATTAAATCAGCACAATGATAATTGTCTTTATTCAGATATTATTTGCATTTCCACTTCAAAAAAATACAGAGTTACTTTTTGGTTATTTTCATTTACTACTATCGCCTTCATCAATATTGTGAAGGCCAGGATTAAAAAAAGGACTAAGAAAAAAAAAAAAGTGTACAGATGAGTTTATTACTTACTGTTGAAGCAGAGTGGAAGCTACTTGATGATGATACTGCTGAATATATACCTCCATCTTCATATACAGATCTTGAAGATGACTCAAGTCATTCTCTAAAGCAACTATCTCTGTCAACATAGCGTTCTTAAAATATTCCTGACATTTGGTTCTAAAATATAAAATGATTTATTAAAATCAATGAAATTCCATGGATGATTTATGTTTCAGTAAGCTGAAATGTCTTAGAACTCTTTAATGGGAAGGTACACTTGTGTCCTTGAGCAAGACACTTAACCATAATTGCTTCTCTCCACCCAGGGGTTAAATGGGTACCTGTGAGGGCAGAGTTGGTTGATTAGCCCTATATGCGCTGTAATGGCAGCAATTGAGCTGTATACTCCCCAGGGAGCTGAGATGGTTTCAGGAATGATTTATGAGCCTTATGAGCAGGGGTAATGATATAATGCGCCTTGAGCACCACTTAGTTGGTGGATACGTGCGCTATATAAGTCCACACATTATTATTATTATTACAATCTATTGTATTTGGAAATGTATGTTTAATTAAACATTATAAATTATAACAAAAATCCTGTGAAAGTTTCATTATTAATATGTACTTGCATTTTAAAGAAAACAACAAAAACTGTCAGCTAGCGATGACTAGATCACACTACAATCTTAGTTCGCCATAGTTGAGATTTAACCCACATGGTATTATCGCTAACCGAACCAAAAAGTTGCCGGATAGTAAACTAGCTACAATCTTAGTTCGCCATAGTTGAGATTTAACCCACATGGTATTATCGCTAACCGAACCAAAAAGTTGCCGGATAGTAAACTTTTAGTAAATTCAAAATAACAAATCCCCGTTTTCTCTAAGATGAAAAAGCTCTTCAGACAAAGTCATTTCTCAGGATGATTGATACTAACTTTATACCATGTTTTGGATAACAATTTATTAATGTGATAATCTGGAAATAACCATGTTGTACCTTCCTTTAAGAAATATTGCAAATAGTGAATTCACAAAGGTACATTTCCAGCTAGGATAAATACCATATGTGACCCGCTCTATCGTAATGAGGAATGTCCCCCAAAGTCCGCGTAATCGACTCCTGAAGTGTTTACATCGTGAAAAATCACATAAAATTCGATTTCGAGGTTTTGGTATTTTTGGATAGTCCAAATATCAAAGTTTGACCCAGTCCTTTTACATTTTTGAAGAAAGGTAAAGAAAGTTGAAAATAAACACGATTTCTGGAGTGTGTTTGTGGCTCTTTTTCCCCGTAAACCGTCACTGTGAGCTCCCAAAACGAGAACTTTTAATGCCTTTTCGATGAGTTGTTTCGAACGTTCTGATTAATACCAACCATGCATGTGCGGTACCATTGGAAAGGTAATGTCATCATCTGTTTATTTTTAGATTTGACATGACTAAATCTAGCCTGGATACAAAATACCAACCCAACAAAGGTTCCTAGTAAGTTGACGTAATAAAGTTTGGCAAACGGTCTTTTAACAAACGTCAAGTTAATGTAACACAGAGGGTCTGTAACTAGACTGAGTGGTGTGTTCGTATACACGTATCGAAGGCGCTGGCACACAGGCTAGGCAACCGGTCTGACCGCGTGTATTCCACATGCATAGTATGCGCGTATGTCCACACAGTACATACAAGCAATGGCCGTCCCGGCAAACGTATACATGTACGCGTATGGCAGCGTTGTATGTAGTTCATGTTCGTTATTCGTAACGTCATAGGGTGATTCCAGGGTTTTATAATTCGAAAATACATGAAGATATTAGTATAAAACATCTAGATAGTAATTAAAAAACATAATCTGGGCATTTTCAGTGTCATGGCCTTTCTGTAAAAACTGATGTTACATACACTACGACAGCTAGCATTACGCGCTCAATACACAATGTGAATTATTTTTTCAGTGTGTGTGCAGAGTCTTTTTTTCAAAGCCCGTTTTCTCGAAAAGTATTTCTACAACAGTCGCATCGGTAAGTCATCTTTATCGTTTTATAATTTCGGAATGGAATTACTCCCGAACATAATTTTGGTATCATTGGAATCTGACTAAATAAGACTTAAGACTATTAACGGTGGGATAGAGTAAGATAGAGTAAGATTTGTGGAATAAAAGAATCTCTTTTGAGTAATGGTGGTTCTGAGAAGAGCCTTTACTTGACGTTTCGATCAGTATGCTCTGATCGTCTTCAGGAGAATCAGATTATTTCACTATTAATCCTGCATACCTTGCTTGAAACTGCTTTGACCATAGATTTGCCACCGATCTCTGGGTGGTCTTCACAGCTCCTTCTGTCAGTTTCTGGGCCTGTACTTTCTTGGTCTGTATCAAGTTTGAATGATATCATTTTTTCTTTAATATCTCAATTATTAAATATAAAATATTTGATGTAAAATTATGCCTTATTATTCTAGACTTTGGAAATTATTTGTTTGAGTTACAAAAGTTGTAAGGTTATTTGACTATAGGTTAAAATTAAATGTGCATTTCAATAGGGGTAGAGCAAATTATAATGCTATATTGGCAACCAAATTAATCACTTTGATAAGCCTAATCTGATTTCATTTATTAAACACTAGAATTACACATCATAACTAATTTCATTTCAAGGGACATATTGTCACGATCAACAGGGCATGGAATCAGTTTTAGAATGAAATCAGAATGGAATCAGAGTTTTAGATTATCTCAGTGACTGAAAATAATACCCACATGATAAGGTCATATTACTGTTGCTGCTGCATAAATGAGCCAGTTATTTTCAGTCACTGTGTTAAACTAGGACACCAATTCCAAGCCCTGTTGAAAGTCAGCTCTGATTGTGATAATATTGTCAGCTTTAAGGTGAGCCCTTACCATCATCTTCTGTTTGAGGTTCTCACTGACAGCTTTGAGCATCTGAGTGATTTGTAAGGAAGGTCGACTCTCCATGGGTGACGACATCAGGACATCACTACTAGGACTATCTTCCTCATCCTCATCTGTGGTGGTTTTATAAATAGCTATAGAACAATAATAATAATAAAGATTTGTAGCGCGCACATATCCACCCTGCTGGGCGCTCAAGGCGCGGAAACAAAGAAAAAACATGAATACAAACAATATACAATGATACTGATAGCATAGGGAAAACATTTTTATGTACTGAGATACAAATGTACATGTACCTACAATGCAATTACAAATATACATCATCTTTGAAGAGTTGTGACATAAGATGAGTTTTAAGCATCGACTTGAATCTGGTTATGCTATGACAAGATTTTAGTTTAGTTGGAAGATGATTCCAGAGTCTCGGAGCTGCGACAGAAAAAGACCTATCACCCCAGTTCCGTTTTGAAGTTGGTTCCTTTAGGAGTGACATGTTGCTGGAGCGCAAATTGCATGATGGAGTGTAGACTTTAAGCAGTTCAGAAATATAAATTGGAGCAATGTTATTAAAAGATTTGTGAACAGGAATAATACACAACAAATCATCCTGTCAGAACAAGGTCGTATTTAAAAAATTCAACAAGGTCGTATTTAAAAAAATGCAACAAGGTCATATTAAAAAATGGAACAAGGTCATATGTGCAATAATGCATAAATTTGCATACATTAAAACAATTGAGTACAACAACGTCGTATCTTTTCTTCCATAGGTTTGCACGTTCATCCTGGAACTCTGTAAAAAGATATGACCTTGTTGCACTGAACAAAATCCATGTCTGCAACAAGGTCGTAATATGACCTTGTTGCACTTATGCGACGAAATATGCTTCTAAATAATATCAACAGAAAAGGGAGGTAAAAATAATACCAGGGCTCAATTTCATAACGGTGCTTACCGGTAAGCAAATTTTCGTGCTAACTATAACAGAAAAATTTGTTCAAGCATTTAAGCGTATTTCACAGGTTAGCAAGAAAATTCAGACAGTCTGTGCGCGTTTACCATGGATTTGTATTGTTGCATCACTCATTTGCTAGCAATAACGGTCGGCAAGATAGCATGCCTTTCTCTACGGTTACCAGCGCTATGAAATGAAAAACGTACAGTAAGCAAAAAAAATCAGCTGCTTAGCGGCTCTATGAGGATTGGACACAATACAGGCTACTTCTTTGTTTCCTTGGTGGCTACTTTTCTTCTCTCAAGAACATTTTGAGGCAATGTAAAAAAAATCCTGAAATCAGGAAAAATCCTGAGAAATCACACGCCTGTAATTTATAAGATAAATCAATTTATAAGATGGCAAAATGCAAACCTCCTTTGAAGAGCTTCTTTGGTCTGAATGAACCTTGTCCACTAGGCCCAGCAATATCCTCAGATCTCTTAGTGATCTCATCCTGGTCCACATCTTCATCATCTTCACTCTCGTTGGTGAAGATATTGCTGTACTTTCTCTTTAGTGATGATGAGGTTGGTCGCATCCAATTAGAGGGACCTATTGAATTTTTAGTAAGTAAAATATCAAAATAATCAGTAAAAATCTTGGCTCATTAACCCTCCTACTATAGCTGCACTTCAGTGGTAAGTTGCTATAAAGATCAAAATCAGTCAACTGCCTGTTTTGACTGTTGACCCAAATGTGCACACAGGGGCATTTTTGACTGGTTTTTAATGGTCAGTTTGACCACTCTGAACAATACCAGACAATGATTTTACTAGTCAAAAATGGTCGACTCATTTTGACCTGTAAATGTATGTAAGGTTTGACAGTGTTTGACTTTTAAGTGCACTAGATATACCTTGGCAAGTATATCAACATTTTGAGGTTTTTAATGATATAGTCAATATAGGATAATGTTTATCAAGTGAAACTACTTAGATCTATCTTTGTAAAAAAGTAAAATGTTTTAACTTGCTTTGTAAATTTGTATAAAATAACATGCCTACTTAAAATTATAACAGAACAATTTTTTCCAGCGCGTATAAAAGGCAAAATGGATCAACTAATCAAAGTGTCAAATTTCTTGTTTATATTTTTGGGTTGAGGATAATCTCAACTGCTAGCTTTGGATTGCCTGTAGAAGACATCCAACAACCATCACTTGGTTTTTAATAATAACTTTAACAAAGATCATTTCAGCCTGATCAGACTATTTCATAAGATATCATCTTTTTCCTGAATGAAACATACCAGACTGAAGGATGACATCATCATCAGCATCATCTGAATCACAGTCAAATGTCACTTGCTGAAATGCAAAAAAAAAATATTCACTTGAAATATTAATTCAAAAAAGAATGATTGGCATCCAACCGTTTTCTTGGACAGTGAATATATGCCGACATCATAACTAGTAGAAACAAGTCATAGGTTTGAATCCAAGCCTTATTTTCTGTGGATATTCTTTAAAAGACTTATGTTTACATTAGGGCTGTGCCGAATAACTGAATATTCGAATACTGTTTTTTTCCGGTTTGAATATTCGAAGAAAAAAATTACGTTTTTATTGATTTGTTTTTCTTTCATATTGGCTCTTCCATGATTATCCTCTCATCTACATTTGGTTGCCACCTAGCAAGTCCATCCTAGTCCGGGCGACATTTATGTTTAGTACAATTTTTGCTCGTTTTATCATGTGGCACAATTTACCATCGGCGGCCTTCGAATATCGAATATTCGATCGAAATCAAAATCCGAATATCCTGTTACCAAATTATTCGAAAACACACAGCCCTAGTTTGCATCATATTACAGCGCTGGGGCACCTAAGTTTTGAAAAATACTACAGTTATTTTCTGATTTTCAATGAAATATTTAGTAACTATGACGTACCTTGGGTGATTTACCGATGCTATTACATCTGCTGGAGGTTGAGTAGATCTTGGCTTTTGGGGTGATGAGATCAGCTATTAATTGGTCTGTAACCTCTTCATCTAAGACTAAGGGAGTAAGTGGGCAGATGTCTTCAGCTTCACTGACATGTATAGGCTGTGATACATATAGATGGTTGGTGTGGACAAATAATATTAGGCAATTACAAATATAGTTAAGATAAAGAATGAGAAATGGAACTGATCAAAGACAATTTAATAAGAAATCATTGCATGAGTGCAACAAGGTCGTATCATAGTTACGACCTTATTGCAGACATGGATTTTGCTCAGTGCAACAAGGTCTAGGATGAACACGCAAAACCTATGAAAGAAGATACAACGTTGTTGCACTCAATTGTTTTAATGTATGCAAATTTATGCACTTTTGCACATACGACCTTGTTGCATTTTTGTTTAGATACGACCTTGTTGCTCTGACAGGACAAAATGTTCCGACATTCAATGAGAAATATGCTCCTTTTTAGTATCACTTTAAATATTTGTTGGGTAAAATTGTTGGTATGTGTCATACAACACACATGTATATACAAGAATTTTTCTGTAGGGAAGACACAACATTGGTATTTGGTAACGAACGTTCATTTCAACCCTCAAGCTTTCAAGAAATATATCATGAAACTAACCTGGGAAGGTTTCATCACAATAGGTGCTTATGTTTTGGAGAAAACAACTGATTTGTTAATTCAATCAGTGTTTGCCCTTAACTTTTTTTTTACTGTCCAGCAGGACCAGTAGGCTTGAATTGTGACTGGTCCGCCAGGTTTTTGACCGGTCCGTCATATACGGCGTGTGCACGCAGCATTCAATCAGTTTCATATCAGAGTTACTCTAATTATAGTTAATAAATTTGATTACGGTCAGTAAATCTATTTATTGGAAAACGAAACAATTTTACAAAAAGGGCGGCTTATTTGCCGAGGTATGAAGAAGAAAACAACATGCACATGTAAGCAAAGATCCTTTGTAAAATAACTTAAGTATACAAAACTTCTCTTCTAACAAACAAAAACAGAAACCTGCAAAACATGGCATGTAAAATACCGATTATCACCAAAGAATTTATCGTCCAAGGAATTACATTCTCATCTAGTGCGTAATTTTGATGCAGTCATTGGAAGGCACTCAGACTAGCTCACTGCAGTTAGCACGTGTGTGCAATGCCCTATGCATAGCACGTAATAAATTTTTCTATTGGTCAAACGAGCACAATACGTCATATACAGCCAACAGAAATATTCGTTACGCGCTGTGTGCAATGCCTATAGCACGTAAAAACTTTTCTTATTGGTCGAACGAGAACACATACCTTGTCATACAACCAATAGAAATATTCGTTACGCGATTTGGATCATGTCACTTACAAAATATAAACATAGGCCTTGATCGTGTGTGTGAAATTGTGCTCGCCTGAAAATAATCACGATGCTCTGATCATTCTTAGACAGTTTTGAGCCACTCCAATAAAGACAGAATAAATTAACTCAGTTTTGCGGTTTCTTTCTTAATTGCTTTCTGTAATCCATACCCTTGCGGATTTTTTCGACTGGCCAGCCGGACCATTTTTGCGAGGTATTTCAGCTGGTCCACCGCCGTTTCAACTGGCATTTGGCCAGCGGACCACCGCTAAGGTCGAACCCTGCCAATATAACATTATTCATGTTTTCTTTAAGAAGAAAGCACTTTAGACAAAATATTTTATCAGGATGATTGCTAAGTAGGGCTGTGCATTTTTGGATATTTTTGCAACCGGATACCCGAAATCAGGAAACTTCGGATACCCGGATACCCGTTTTCATTTTTGTTGAAAACATGCCTCCGGTGGTGTACAAATACATGTGCTGTAAATGATAACACATTGACTTTTATAATACAGAGGATACCATACTATCGATCTTTTCTTCATTAGAGTGTAATCTCTTGAATTTAAAGATAATTGTCTGTACAACTGCATTGTTTAAGAGTGACAGATTTCTGTTCGCACCGCTCAAATGTTAAGTCCGAATTTTAAAAAGTCGTTTACGGGTAAGTGGAACCGAAAAATGGAACCGGGTAATTACCGTTTTGGTCGGGTATCCGGATACCCGGCACAGCCCTATTGCTAAGTGTACCAACTTTCCACTCAGTAATTTTTAGATCATTACTTGCTAATTACCAATGTTGTACCTTCCATTTAATATCTTGTTAGTTCATAGGACATTGTGCTCAGATTATTTTTGTTCCACTAATGAGGGTGTTAACAAATTTAAGCCTTAATGAGACAATATCACGATCAACTGGGTATGGAATTGGAGTGCTAGTTTAAGATTAAATGAGTAATTTTAAGTCACTGTGAATAACTTTACCCTAAAAATGCCCTGAAAATCTGTTTTACAGTGAAATAAATAGTTCACGACAATTTCACGACAACACAACACCGTGAAATTGCCATGAAATACTTTTGGAATTCCTTCGCCCTGAAAATGCCATGAACTTCTCATGGCAGTTTTGGGGCAGCTCATTAATTCTCGAGAGCACCATGAATTTGCTGTGAAACCACCGTGGACATTATTGCCAATATCTGAGAGGAAGAGACACTGTGAAATTACAGTGAAGTTATTTCAAGGCAAAACGGATTTTCAGGGTATATTTTCAAGGTGAAGTTGTTCATAGTGTGTGTTAATCTTAACTAGGACATTGTTTCCATGCCCTGTTGAGGTCTGCTCTGATCGTGACGATACTCACTATAAACTTCACCCTGAAAATCAGTTTTGCCTTGAAATAACAGTTGACCGTAATTGCACTGTAATTTCACCATGTTTCTTCCTCTCAGATACTGGCAATAATGTTCACGGTGATTTCACAGCAAATTCATGGTGCTCGCGCGAGTTAATGAGCTGCCCCAAAACTGCCACGAGAAGTTCATGGCATTTTCACGGCGAAGGAATCCCAAGAGTATTTCATGGCATTTTCAAGGTGTTGTGTTGTCGTGAAATTGCAGTGAACTATTTATTTCATGGTAAAACAGTTTTTCAGGACATTTTCAGGGTAAAGTTATTCATAGTGACTGCCGATTCAATTACCTGTGCACTCATATCACTTCTATGAGATTTGTGCTGGCAGACATTCTGAACAGCTTGTTGACTTGGTTGGCTGTCTGATGAGAGACTAGCCATTTCTTCTCTGTAATAGCACAAGGATAACCCAAGACTATTGTCATTATCATCATCAGCGTTCTGTCTCTTCTTCTTAGGTATGCTGGGTGGCATTTGCTGAAAAAAAATGGAAATATAGAAACGCCTTCAGAAAATACATTTCAAATCATCTGATGAAAAAATTGAAATTTAAACAAATTATTTAAAATCTACCTTCATTTATTATTTCATTTTCCACAAGAAAATGAAATAAGGGCCAGTCCTAAGTAGGTGTTTTTGTCTATAGCTATAACAAATGCCCATTTCAAACAAAGCTTATAAGACAGGAATCATTTTAAGAAAGAATTCACATGAAAAGTGGGCACGTTGTGCACTCAGTAAATGATGATGCAACAGCAAATAAAGGCTTGATAAGATGAAACTACGAGGAACAGAAAAAGCCACTGGCAACAGATATAGAATAATGAAATATAAACAAAATAAGATGAGATCTTAAAGACATTAATAAATATAGTCAATATCTTCTTACCTTGGCTCTCTTTTCATTTGCCCCTTTTGGTTTCTTCTTAATAGTGGTCTCTAGATTGACAAGGCTTTTGAGTTTTACCCATTCTTGGTTGTGAGTCTTGGAGTAGGTGGACACCTGTTATCAACAATTTATAATAATAATAATAAATTGTATAGAGCTGGTATCCAGGCAAATCTATTCACTTTGCTGAGACTCAGAAAATTATTAACAAATATGAGCTTTGACCTGTCTTTTTAAAGGGGCAGTATCGTCACGATCAACAGGGCATGGAATCGGAGTGCTAGTTTAATTCGGTGACTGAAAATAATACCCCACATGATAAGGTCATATTACCGTTGCTGCTGCATAAATGAGCCAGTAACTGTCAGTCCCTGTGTTCATCATAAACTAGGGCACTAATTCCATGCCCTGTGGAAAGTTTGCTCTAATTGTGATGATACTTTAAGGATTGTGAATAAAAATAATATTAAAGAGCTTACATGTATTTATTTATCTAGTAACTCTAACTTTTGTTTAAGGAATGTTATTTTGACCCCAGCTCAGTGCTCAGAAGGACCAATGTTTTTGCACTCATTGGTGATTCATCAAACACAACAAAAAACCAATCATACAATCCTTACATACATGTAGATAGCCAATTTTACTCCTGGGTGGAGTGAAGCAATTATGGTAGAGTGTCTTGCTCAAGGAAACCTCTTGGCAAGGAATTGAATTGAAAATTTACAAAACATACAATGTGATAAATAGAAATGATAAAGGTGAATTATAAAGGTACCTTTTGTTTTGGTTTCTCACTGAGCCAACTTCTTTCACTGACTGCATCTGAATTCAGTCTTCTCTTCTTAGAATGAGATGTGACGTCTTCTGATGAGGATGGCTGAAGGTCCTGCCCTTCTGATTCTGATTCTGATTCTGATTCTGATCCACTACAGAATAATGAAAATAATTCAAAGGATTTTATTTTTAATCTACAGTCACAGTCAATTAGAGAGTAACTTTAAATGAGAAGTAAAAATTCATTTTGACATATGTAAGGAATAAGGTGAAGCTAATGGACAATAAACTGTGGACCAGAAATAACAATCGCTCACTCTCACCAAATAATTATGGCAGATGGCAAGGAGTGATTATTCAGCAATGTAATAACCACAGTGCTATAATTGCACCGTGCGCGAGCCACTGAGGGCACATGTTAGATCACTGTGGGCAAAAGGGCAGTGATAATGCATTGCGTTTGGCGTATTTTGCAGTTGATGTGCGTACATGTGGAATATCTCCAGCGTTCATTGGCTGGCAGAAGTACCCATAACATACCCACATAAAGTGTGCGCACAACGCTCACACGACGCAAAAGTGGCTATCATCAAGACAGTGGACGCGAATTCACCGCTAGAGGGCTACGATGTGCACAGAGTGAATAAAGCAAGACAAGAGTAAGTACTTAAAGGGACAATATCGTCATTATCAGAGCAGACTTTCAACAGGGCATGGAATCGGTGTCCTAGTTTAAGATGAATACAGTGACTGAAAATTACTGGCTCATTTATGCAGCAGTAACGGTAATATGACCTTATCATGTGGGGTATTATTTTCAGTCACTGAGTTTGTCTACACTAGCATTCCGATTCCATGCCCTGTTGATCGTGATGATATTGTCCCTTTAAACAAAGTATCTTTATTGATTGGGTGTCCCCTTGACTCAAGTAAATTATATTTCTAGTAAGATTGTGTTTCTAATAATTACTGTACGTCTTAACCAGTAATAGGGGTGTGATTTGTCAAAAGTAAAAAAAAACTTAAAAATCGGTAGTGGGCCTCGGTCTTCCTTTGGTCAGCCCCCCGAACTTCCTGTATGTTTAGTTTTGGAGGATTTACAGACTCTCTGCATCCCCACAAACAAGAAACTATGGATATAATACAGGCTACCTTTTTCTTTTCTTGGTGGCTGCTTCTCTTCTTTCAAGAAAATTCTGAGGCAAAGGAAGATTTTTAAACAATCCTGATGAAATCAGGAAAAATCCCGAGAAATCACATGTGATTTCTCGGGATTTTTCCTGCTGTAAATATTCTACAACTCTAGTTATCTGAACACAAATGATGATATACCTGTCAGAACACTGGTAGTTTATCTTAGGGATATTCCTACGTGATCTTGTAGCTGCCAATCCTTCACCAGACTTCTTAACCATACTCTACAATCAAATGTAAAAAAACACCAAAATAAAGTTAAGTATCATAAGGCCAAAAAAAAAAGTCTCTAGTTTCTGGTCTCCGTGCATGTCGCCTCAAACCAGTGCATCAGCATTTTTAATTTTTTTTTTTTTTTTTTTGCCATGAAACGATGTCCAATACCAGCCAAAATTGCTGGATCGATTGGAATTCTGCTGTGCTGTGCTTTAAACGACTTGTTCACATAGGGGTATGAACGTTTGCCCGATTTCCGTTTAAAAGGACATGAAACTTTGAAGTCTAAAGGCTGATTCATACATCAAGCGGACACAAATGCAAAGCAAATAGTATCCATAAGTTTGTACAAAATTACTTGCCCATGTAAAATTTGTGCGAATGTCAGCTTATGACGCCACAATTCATTTTGCATTTGCAATCTCACAAGCATGACAGGCCTCACGAGTATTCCAACAATAAATGTCTGCACTGACATACCTGACACATCTTGCTGAAGTTCTCCACAGACACAACATCTGCATCATGTCCGTCTACCAGTCTGTCATCACTACATCTGCTCATAAAATCATCTCTTGTGGCAATCTCCTCAGACTCATCTTCACTGATCTCTGATCCAAAGCTCATCAATCTGTTACCCATCCTGTCCTCAGGAGATCTCCTCATGATAGAGGGATGTGGCCTTTCTTTTTGGTTTCTTTGGGCAGATGTGATTATTGGTGTTTTGTTGTATAAAAAGAATTTAAATTAATAATCGTATTCTGGGAAGATCATTTTGATTTCAACTTTAAAACAAATCTATCAATCAAACATTTTCGACAGCTTTTTACTTCAATACCAATAACTGTAAATTTTAGTCAAACTTTGACAACCTTACCTTTTCTCTAGTTCCCTATCGATTGACTTTGGAGTGCTTCTTGTCAAGTCCGAGGGTAAAATCTTTCTGCCTTTAGACTTCGGTTTAGTCAATACTGCATTCCTCACTGTCTGCAGTCCAGTCTGGAAAAACTGCCTTTGTCTGTTGGTTAAAGTCTCTATAAAATCACTGACATCCTCGTCACAGTACTGGTCAAGATCAGCCGGTCTAGTAAGGCTTTGGGGTCTAGTAAGGCTTTGGGGTAAAGATCTCATTGGCATTGATGCTGCATCTCTTGCTTGTTCAATATCAGACAGTTCTTCATAAGTCCATGAAGGCCACTTGGACTTTTCCTTTGGGTAATGTTTGGTAACATTTATTGGCTGCTCATTATCCAAAAGCTCTTCTGTGCTCTGTGCATGTTTCTTAGACATTTTGAGTGGCTTTTGTCTAGAAACATTTCTGGATTGTTCAATATCTGACAGTTCTTCAGAACTTGTTGGGCATCTCACCAATACATCTAAAACCTCTTCAGGGTTTAGTGAACGCCTCTTGGACATTTTTTGTCTAGAGGAATTTCTGGGTCTTTCAATAGCTGACAGTTCTTCTGGACTTTGTGGCCACTTCTTCCTGAGTTTACTGTCCTTGTTCGGGGCCTTTCTCTGGGGTGCAACTTTCATGACAGTCTTGGATAAATGTTGAGGCAGATTCTTTTTGGCAAGTATCTGTTTACTCCTTCCCTGAGTAGAGGTACTCTCACTGTCATCAAAATCATACACAGATATATCCTGAGCATTCTGACTTGTCGACAGAAGCTGATGATTCTTGGTGGTTGCCGATTTCTTGGTTGAATCAAAGCGAGATACATTCTTGACATCTGATTGGGACTTCCCCTTGTTGGAATCAATGAAGTCATATATGGACAAGTCTTGGGGATCTTGGCTTGAGTTTGGAGAATGAATACTCTCATAAGGATTTCCATGTATTTTAGAGTTCTTGGCAATGAGCGAGTGTGTTAATTCTCTAGTGCTTGAACTCACTGGTGTACTTTTCCCTTTTTGTTTCCTGATGTTGTCTGTTGCATCTGTTGAATCAGACTCTAAAATATCTCCTGACTGATCCTGTGAGAGTATTTTATTAACAGCCACCTTAGCAGCAACTCGCTGACTTCTTACTACAGGTTTAGGGTTCCCTGTTGTAGGTACTTCCTTCTTAGTTTTGCCTCGTTTAGCAGGTGGCTTTTTCTCCTTATCTTCTTTTGGAGGATTTTTCTTAGGTCTACCTCTTTTAGGTCGACATTCCATTTGTGTGGTGAATTCTACCTGAGAACAATCCTGGCTAGGCTCAGGGGTCTTAGGTACTTTGCTAAAAGCTCTTGAAGGTGGCATGGCAGTTTTCTTTGCATCTTTATTCTTATCTTTTGTTCCTCTGGTCCTGGCAATCGTATTCAGATGATCCTTGATGACTTTGTTCGTCTTGTCAGTCTTGAAAGTTTCCTTGCTCTTGGATGACATATTCATCTGCAATCCATCCTCCTCATCATCAGCATCAGAACCTTCATTCATTCCATCACTTGGATCAGATCTATCACTCGTTGATGTTCCCTCTTTCTCGTCATGTCTTTTGTTACCTTTACCTCTTGCTTTACCACCTGAAGGGCACTGTTCATCATCATCTTCAGTGACTGTAATGGGCAATTTATGGCCACCCCTTGGTCTGAGCAATCTTCTTACCGGTAAATGCTCTTTGATAGTGACAGAGTTGACAGCACATGCAGTCTGCCCAAATTCTGTGTCACCATCTAATAATTGGGAAGAAAGATTTTGAACATACAAATAATACATTTTGTAAAAAAGAATTCACAAGTCATGAACATCAAATTGAGGTTAATATGTATAATTCCTAAGAATTAGTCTTTTAAAATGTATGTGTTTAAAAAAAAAAAATATTCTGCAAAAAGTTAGAGTGTTTACCATTGACAATAGGTGTAGCCTTATCTCTCTTGCTACGATTACTTTGTGCACTCTCCTCAGTCAGTGTACTCAGAGATGGACTTTTTGCCACAAGGAATGATGGAACAAAACTTGATTTTTCTTGGATCCTAGAAAAAACAGTCCAATATGACAAGCAAAATTCAACATTCAGTATTAAAAAAAAGGAATTAATCTATAAAATACCAACATTTTACATGTAAATATACACAGCACTGATCATGCCATGAAAGAAATCTCAAGAAAAACCCCAACTACAGACTTTAGCTCTGTGTTTTTTGAAGAAATTGTGAATTGAGTTTTCTCATAACTTAGACTCTGCATTGAGGTGAAACGTTTACAGAATGATTGTTTAATATATATCTTGATTCAAAGAGAGTAAGCATACTCATAGAAGCAGTTTTGCCAACACTACCAATGTTGTACCTTCCCTTCAATGTATATCTTGATTCAAAGAGAGTAAGCATACTCATAGAAGCAGTTTTGCCAACATTGCCAATGTTGTACCTTCCCTTCAGTGTATACCGTACCTTGATTCAAAGAGAGTAAGCATACTCATAGAAGCAGTTTTGCCAACATTACCAATGTTGTACCTTCCCTTCAATGTATATCTTGATTCAAAGAGAGTAAGCATACTCATAGAAGCAGTTTTGCCAACACTACCAATGTTGTACCTTCCCTTCAATGTATATCTTGATTCAAAGAGAGTAAGCATACTCATAGAAGCAGTTTTGCCAACACTACCAAATGTTGTACCTTCCCTTCAATGTATATCTTGATTCAAAGAGAGTAAGCATACTCATAGAATCAGTTTTGCCAACACTGCCAATGTTGTACCTTCCCTTCAATGTATATCTTGATTCAAAGAGAGTAAGCATACTCATAGAAGCAGTTTTGCCAACATTGCCAATGTTGTACCTTCCCTTCAGTGTGTATCTTGATTCAAAGAGAGTAAGCATACTCATAGAAGCAGTTTTGCCAACATTGCCAATGTTGTACCTTCCCTTCAGTGTGTATCTTGATTCAAAGAGAGTAAGCATACTCATAGAAGCAGTTTTGCCAACATTGCCAATGTTGTACCTTCCCTTCAATGTATATCTTGATTCAAAGAGAGTAAGCATACTCATAGAAGCAGTTTTGCCAACATTGCCAATGTTGTACCTTCCCTTCAGTGTATATCTTGATTCAAAGAGAGTAAGCATACTCATAGAAGCAGTTTTGCCAACATTGCCAATGTTGTACCTTCCCTTCAGTGTATATCTTGATTCAAAGAGAGTAAGCATACTCATAGAAGCAGATTTGCCAACATTACCAATGTTGTACCTTCCCTTCAATGTGTATCTTGATTCAAAGAGAGTAAGCATACTCATAGAAGCAGTTTTGCCAACATTACCAATGTTGTACCTTCCCTTTCATCAAAATCCTTTGATGTTATAGAAACAAACCTATTATGCCATTGCAAATTACTGAGACAATTTTGCTGTTAGAAAATGTTCCTTTTTAGAATTTGGTACAAATGCTTAGAATATAACAACTCTTGATTTAAATTAAAACGTTTTTTGGGTTAAAATTCTCTTTTGAGTAGTAAATAGTTCTGAAAAGAACCAGTTGGTTACAACTCAACATTTTGATCAGTGTGCCTTGATTAGTAACAAAGTAAATTTCTGCCTCAAGAATTGTTTTAATTTAGGTTAAATTACACATTGTGGTATGCCAGTTTTGGAACCGGAAGTAGCGAAAAGAATACGCGTACTACCAATGCTCGCGCGCATTGTGTATCGACTTACAATAGAATATATGCGCAGGATAAACTCTGAAAAAGCCCAATATACATAAAATATGTACAAAATGTTGGAGTAATGGCTTTGTATTATTCATGTAATTTACGCACAAATTGCCCTTCTCTTGGATCATTACAAACGACAAAGCACGAATCGGGCTGCTAGTTCTAGATTAACTCAGTGACAGAGATGCCAACATTGAATTCCAAAAAAGAGAAGCATCTCCCAGCAGTTAAAAAAAAAAAAAAAAAAAAAAAAATCGCAAAAATCTACCGCAAAAAAATGCATGTCCGGATTTTGGGCAATGTCAGGAATTTGGCAAGTGACCGTCAGCGCCGCACTCGGTGTGAACCCCGCTGGCGGTAGTGGGACCGGGGGCAGAGTAAATGGGAGGAAAATACTCAATGAAAAAATTATGAAATTATAACAATGCTAGGCATATCTGATCTTAAAAAGCATCAATCACGTTAGAAATTTTGATTATAAGGCCAAGAGAGTGAAAGTTATAGATTTGCGTCCGGGAAATTTCGAAAACACATGAGGCTTTTATTCATTATTCATTATTCATTATTTCCATTGATCATTAATAACAGCGCAATCACAAGATGTTTCTTCTAATTTGACGTATTCTTAATCACTTTATGTACATGCTTTCTACCTGCGAGAGAGAGAGAGAGGGAAGGGTGAAGGGTAAAAGAGGAGTAACAAGGAGAATTTTTGTCATTAAGATGTGCATCATTATACGTGCAGGCCGCACATACAGGCATAAGATACAAAGGCTCAACAGCAAACGTGTTGTACATGTGAAGGCGGTACAGGTACAGTTGCAGGTGCGGCGCGAATCAGACGGAGTTTACCATACAGTTTTAGCGCGATGCGACCTTTTTTGTGAACGACGTACGCGGGACTATACTAAGACTGTATTAAGAGAACATGTGCTAATGATTTATAGCGCACATACTGGTGGAAATTTGGTAAAAACTTCGTTTTACTGATGTGGATGATTTGGAACTAAATTTGTTTGGTGGAAATACCTTTTTTGTGCAAATAATGATTTTTTTGGCAAATAATGAAAAATTTAGGCGGTAGCTTTCGGGACATGCGGGCGGTGGACGCAAATCTATTACTTTCATTCTCATGGCCTAATACTAACTGTTCTCTTTCTTGGGGTCTCGAAGGCAAATAACAAATTGATAGCCTTAGCTAGAGCCAGGCCTACACACTTTTTTTTATAGCTCACCTGCTATCATTGAAGTGGCACTTACAAAGAACGCAGAATGCATGGAAACTTTCAAGCTATAGATCTCACAATAACAGGCCACTCAGTTGTATATTCCAGAAGGTATTTTTGTTCAGAAAGTCTCCTTTTTTCTCAGGAGCCTCCATTGTTCCGGCCTTCTTTTTTAAGCTTCGAGAAATTAAAAGGTAATGCACGTGCGCGAGCACAATAATATGCGCGCATGTACACACAAGCTACCTCACAGACAACCTCATTCCCCACGGGTATGCTCATTATTCCCCATTATGTAATAGAGATCAATGGGTACGATCTTGCAAATAATGTACAGATGTACAGGATACATGTGGTAAGTGTATAGGCAGTCGAATCCAGCACGCTCGCGCTTGTGATACGTACATAATCGTGTGAATTCGCCGCTAATCCCGCTATCGTCGCTTTTTACCACCACTGCGGTTTACATTTAAAAGGTTGTTTTTTTGTTTTGTTTTTTCATTTTTAAAATTATTTTTCATCATTTTTATTTCCACTTAATAGTTCATTCATTGTTTGCTTGTATTGTAACTATATACAATTATACTGGGGCGGCTTGTTTAGCGTATTTCAATAAAGTATTATCGTAGAGTCGTATTCACGGCTCAAAAATCGTATTTGCTACGCCCAAATCGTGTATGTTGGCATCTCTGCAGTGACTGAAGGTCACATTACCGTAACTGCTGCATACATGAGCCAGTAATTTTCAGTCACTGTGTTCATTTTAAACTAGGACCCTGATTCCACGCCCTGTTGAAAGTCTGCTCCGATCGTGACCATATTCCCCCTTTGCTGTTGATTGGCCAATTATAATCTACCTTGAATTATGATTAGCAGATTTTGCAGATTCAGCTTGTGGTGGTTGCCCAGAGGGAGGAAGTGATTCAGGAATAACATCCATTATACTATCTTGGGTGGGGATGGAACTTGGGATCACCATATCTGAAAAATAAAAAGGTGGTAATAATAATAATAATATGGACTATATAGCGCACATATCCACCAAACTGGTGCTCAAGGCGCATTATATTATTACCCCTGCTCATCAGGCTCATGAATCATTCCTGAAACCATCTGAGCTCCCTGGGGAGTATACAGCTCAATTGCTGCCATTACAGCGCATATAGGGCTAATCAAACACAACAACCAACTCTGCCCTCACAGGTACCCATTTACCCCTGGGTGGAGAGAAGCAATTATGGTAAAGTGTCTTACTCAAGGACACAAGCACCATGGTCGCGGTTGGGATTCAAACCCACATTCTGACGACTCAGCCATCAGAACACAAATCCGATGCACTAAACCGCTCGACCATAGCACTCCATACAATCAGATAAGTATTGGGGAAGGGTAAGGGGAAGGCGAAGGGCAGGAACATAATTGTCATGGAAAATTTGGATAAAAATTAAAGGAAACTTTTTCACCACAGGTTTGGGATGAAAGTATAGCTTAAAGAAAAACACGATAATTGAAAACTCATTTATCAATAACCCCCTTTCAAAACTATGATTTTTTTTTTAAATATCTAGTCTGATCAAACGTAAACAACTTTGTTTTTTACACTTTTTACTGCAGGTTTGGGATGAAAGTATAGCTTATAGAAAAACACAAGATAATTATTGAAAACTCATTTATCAATAACACCCTTACAAAACTATGATTTTTTTTTTAAATATCTATTCTGATCAACTTTGTTTTTTACACTTTTCAGCAGAGGGTCCCTCCAAAAGGAAGACAATTTCTCGTATTAATTTCATCTTACCTGTATCTGATGTCTCTTGGTTCCCTTCATCTGACTCCATCATCATTCCTCCATCACTATACAACCTGAACTTCTTCCTTGATGCCTTCCTATCCTTAGCTTCAGTTGCCATAGTAAATTGAGACTCACTTACATGTAAATCCTGATGTTTGGCACAGCTGGTCTTCAGAGGTTGAGTTGCATTATTGACATGGTCTCCGAGTTGTCTTTTCTGTTGTGTTTGAATTTGTTTGCCTTTCTTACTTGAACGAGGCCCCGGATCTGACTTACATGTTTCATCACTCTGATTACAGACACCATCTTGCAATCTGGAGGTCTCATCAGACTGTCGCCGTAGTTTCTGTCTGAGTCGAGACGGGGTGCAACTGGAACTTATGCTAACCCCTGAAGATATGGATGCTTTCTTAGTGATAGATGAAAAGTTTGCGATGGACTCGTTACCACTGTCTGCACCTGTTTTGTCTGTTACAACTATCTGGAGAGGTGTTTTCACCCTCTTGACGGAAGGATGCTTACCAAGTTTGACTGGAGTCTTAGACTGGGTAAAATCTGTAAAAAGGGAAATGTCGAGTTGAAACTGAGATGACTAGGTTGAAATCAGTAGGTTGAAATCTTTATTCATTTTAAAGTAACCCATAATGAACCATAACATGAACATTTAAGAATAAATATTTAACAAAACTACATGTGTGTACTTCTGAATGAAAGCCAATATAATCTAGATAATTTGTGTACAACACTAATCCAATGCTTAACCTATTCGCGTCGGGAATAAAAAAGTTTTTCTGGGCCCCTGTGCGGGTTTATTTTTCCCACACACACCGTGAATGGAAGCTTCCACAGCGGGTGGTCACGTCTTCCGAGCATGTCACCGTACACGGGTGGCTCAACCGAGCATGCATACCAATATTCCTGAGTTTCCTTTGGCGTGTTTAGACGCTCTCCGATCCACGGTGCAAAAAAAAATTGCATGTATACACGGCCTCCGACGCGAACTGGTTAATATACTTATAAGGTATTACACTATCTTTACTTCCTCGTTCACTAAAAGCATGAGCTTTTTAATTTTTTTTTTTTTTAAAGTGCTGATAAGAAAAACTTTACCTGACTTTTTGGGGAGGGGCTTGACAGAGAAGGATGCAAATGAAGACATTGATCTTAAGCTTGCACATACTGAAGATGTACCACTGGTTGTCACTCTGCTTGGGGTTCTTATTGGGCTCAGAGGGATGGAAACCTTATGTAGGGTAGGTGGATCAGATGCCACATTGGTCTTGAGCTTTGATACCTGTATAACAGATAATATCAATTTTAAAAATAAACCCCTGTTTTGGTAAATACTTTTTAGAAATGAAACTACAGTTTGGCTGATAAAATATATATTTAGGTGTTCAGGTAATGAACTCCGAACACCTCTTGATATTGTTTGAGTTTTATTTTTTTTTTCCCCTCAGTAAATGTTCGCTTCAGCTTTTCCACTTAACCCTAACCACCCTCTATCCTACAAAATCCTCCAAGGGGCACTTTTTGGGGAAAATTCAGCACTATTGGAAACTGGCACTTTCACCTCTTCAAACGGGACAACATTACTACCTGGAGTGTCGTGGCCGAGCGGTCTAGCTTACCGGACTCAAGTTCTGGTGTTAGCAGCAGAATGTGGGTTCGAATCCCGGTCGTGACACTTGTGTCCTTGAGCAAGACACTTAACCATAATTGCTTCTCTCCACCCAGGGGTTAAATGGGTACCTGTGAGGGCAGAGTTGGTTGATTAGCCCTATATGCGCTGTAATGGCAGCAATTGAGCTGTATACTCCCCAGGGAGCTGAGATGGTTTCAGGAATGATTTATGAGCCTTATGAGCAGGGGTAATAATATAATGCGCCTTGAGCACCACTCAGTTGGTGGATACGTGCGCTATATAAGTCCACACATTATTATTATTAAGAAGTACAGGCCATAAGTGCTGAATATGAAAGATCAACGAAAATGCATGGTGCATTTTAAAGATAAGGGCATGTTTCCAAATGTGCACTGATGGATTTTGGAGGAATCAGGAAGGTTCCTAGCCAGAATACCTAGGGGGGTTAGGGTTAATGGAACATTGAATGATCTTGAACTTTGATAAGCTGAGCATGCTTCTCTCAGGGGGTGTGATTTGACAAAACTAAAAAATCCTGAAAATTGGTAGTGGGCCTGGGTCAGCCTTTGGTCTGGAGGACAAAGCCCCCTGAACCTCCTGGATGTTTAGTTTATAGACTCTCCACATCCCCACAAACAAGAAACTAGAGGTGTAGACACAATGCAGGCTACTTCTTTTTTTTCCTTGACGGCTACTTCTCTTCTTTCAAGAAAATTTTGAGGCAAAGGGAGATTAAAAAAAAAAAAATCCTGAAATCAGGAAAAATCATGAGAAACCACAGGCCTGTCCTCTGCATATTTAGCAGCTCTGTGAAATGTCTGATTGATACACTATCTATACCTGAAAAGGAACCTCTAATGACTGAACGGGGATCCTTGATTGCTGAAGTGGGGCATCTGATGGGTGTCGTCCAACACCTTCAAGCTCATAGATCTTGGCATTTTGTAAGGAAACAGAGTCACTGTTCTCATCAGCTGATTGGATGCTCCTCATAGGACCAGGGCTATCATGATGGACCTGGATTTTGATCTGACTTACTGAGGCTTTGTGCTGTATCAAGTAAGTAGAAGTAAAATATGGTAAATCTGCCTCAACTTGTACACATCATTGTGTGCCCGGAAGAAGGGCGTAAGACAGATTAGGTTAAGCACGTCCTTATGTAGCCTGAGGTACCCGGACTATCATGTTAGACCTGGATTTTGATCTGAGTTACTGAGGCTTTGCGCTGTATCATGTAAGCAGAAGTAAAAAAAATGGTAAATCTGCCTCAACTTATACACATTATTGTGTGCCCGGAAGAAGGGCGTAAGACAGATTAGGTTAAGCACGTCCTTATGTAGCCTGAGGTACCCGGACTATCATGTTAGACCTGGATTTTGATCTGAGTTACTGAGGCTTTGTGCTGTATCATGTAAGCAGAAGTAAAAAATGGTAAATCTGCCTCAACTTGTACACATTATTGTGTGCCTGGAAGAAGGGCGTAAGACAGATTAGGTTTTAAAGCACGTCTTTACGTAGCCTGAGGTACCCGGACTATCATGTTAGACCTGGATTTTGATCTGAGTTACTGAGGCTTTGTGCTGTATCATGTAAGCAGAAGTAAAAAATGGTAAATCTGCCTCAACTTGTACACATTATTGTGTGCCCGGAAGAAGGGCGTAAGACAGATTAGGTTAAGCACGTCCTTATGTAGCCTGAGGTACCCGGACTATCATGTTAGACCTGGATTTTGATCTGAGTTACTGAGGCTTTGCGCTGTATCATGTAAGCAGAAGTTATAAAAATGGAAAATCTGCCTCAACTTATACACATTATTGTGTGCCTGGAAGAAGGGCGTAAGACAGATTAGGTTTTAAAGCACGTCCTTATGTAGCCTGAGGTACCGGACTATCATGTTAGACCTGGATTTTGATCTGAGTTACTGAGGCTTTGCGCTGTATCATGTAAGCAGAAGTAAAAAATGGTAAATCTGCCTCAACTTATACACATTATTGTGTGCCCGGAAGAAGGGCGTAAGACAGATTAGGTTAAGCACGTCCTTATGTAGCCTGAGGTACCCGGACTATCATGTTAGACCTGGATTTTGATCTGAGTTACTGAGGCTTTGCGCTGTATCATGTAAGCAGAAGTAAAAAAAATGGTAAATCTGCCTCAACTTGTACACATTATTGTGTGCCTGGAAGAAGGGCGTAAGACAGATTAGGTTAAGCACGTCCTTACGTAGCCTGAGGTACCCGGACTATCATGTTAGACCTGGATTTTGATCTGAGTTACTGAGGCTTTGTGCTGTATCATGTAAGCAGAAGTAAAAAATGGTAAATCTGCCTGAACTTGTACACACTATTGTGTGCCCGGCCGGAAGAAGGGCGTACGACACATTAGGTTTAAAGCACGTCCTTAAGTAGCCTGAAGATCTGACATCACACTTTGAGCTAGAGCTGCGTGAATTACGCCAGATCCTGGTCCAGCGGCCGCCATATTTTTCCTGATGTTCAACTTTGACCTTGGTTGGTAGCTAGCGCACAAGCCTCAAAGTGTGGTGACAGATCTTTAGCACAACGTATCCAATGAAACCCCTTGAATGGTACATCTGGATATAGGATAAAGACAGGGACCAGTCTAGTGCTTATGTCCTTTTAACAGGCACACAGCGACATTCATACACCAAAAACATGGAAATAATTGAGCAAAGATTCATATGAGAATGATTCTGCATCTGGAATCAGAACTGGTGTGTAGACATGGGTCAATAAAAGATTTGTTTTGAATCGGTGAGTAGAAATCACTAGATAATCAAATTCAATTTTGGGTTCAACTATTTAAGGAAAAAACAACAAGTTTAATCCATGAACATCAACACATTTCTCTTTTGAATTCAAAGGCAACCAACTGGTCAAATAGGCACTCAGACAGTCAGACAGACAAACAGAAATGACAGATAATCAGACTATAAGACTGGCAGGCATAAGCACCTATACACTTTTGTATACAGACAGACATGCAGCAACAACACTATGTGCAAACAAACAGAATATAGAAACAGAGAGAAAATAAGGGTTAAGGAATAACCGAGGTAAAAATAACACAATCTATACAAGGCCAAATAAAAAAGTCTCCAGTTTCTGGTCACATGTCGTCTTTTTAAAATTTTTGGGGTAATTTTGTTTGTTTCGTTTGTTTTTGTTTTGCCACAGGGAAATATGTGATACATGTACACGTGGGACTAAATTTCCCATGTATAAAGTATGGTGGCTAAGAGAGGCCTCACAAATCGGGCAAACATTCATACCCCTATGTGAAAAAGTCGAAAAACTTTTGCTGCAATTGGATATCGTTTCATAGCCAAAAAAATAATAAATAAAAAAAAATGCTGACACATGGGTCTGAGGCGACGCGTACAGAGACCAGAAACCAGAGACTTTTTTGGCCTAAAGCTTCATCTACACTTTACACATCTACAAGAGAAACAAGAAACACATTCCCTCATACCATAGAGCTTCTGGCCCGTTCCTTTCCAAATACAGCAACTACTGGAGTAGTGATATCTAGCTTGGCATCAAAGATGACACGGACATGTCTATCATTACTGGTACAGAAGGCAAAAAGCTCAGAGGCTGGTACATTCAGGGTGATAAAGAGGGCTTGACGGCCATCTTTTTCTGTTGCCGTCAAAAGTAAAAAAGAAAAAAAAATCCTTGAAATGCCCTTATTTTTATGTATAATTTTTCTTCCTTTCATGCCGAGTTTGACAAAGTCTGAATCTTTATAATCACTCATCACTCTCATTCTATGCACTTCTGAGAATAGTTTTCATCCATTTGTCCACGGTGATAGAATTAATGTTTTTGCATATCGTGAGATATGTTTAGGGCTGAATAAACCTTATATTTATTTATACTAAAAACAAATCCTTAAAATGCCCTTAACTCTTGTTAAATTATTAAATCCACAAACAAATTTAAGTAAAATATTTACAATACTAAAGATCATCCATGTCTTTTTGATAAACATTGGCCCTTCAAGGAAACTGAGAAAATAAAATTTATCTCTAGAAGAAATTTATGAATGCATACAAATTTACTGTTAAAAACTAGTGGGATATTTAAGTATTACTAGAATTTTTTCTGAAATGATGATAGGAATACATAGAGCATAAAGTAAAATATAGTTTAACCACTTGTTATAATGAACATAATCATGATCATTACCTGTGATTCAATGCCCTGTTGAAAGTCTGCTCTGACCATGTCGATATTGTCCCTTTAATGACTGCTTAATGAAGTGTCTATTTGGAGGTCTTGCTAAAAGAGTCACTACTATTATAATTTGAGGATGTTATGTTTTTGTATAATTGGGTAGGGTATTTCATGAGCTGTTACCTGAACGATAGAATCTTTCAACAACTTCCTTTTGTATGGTGACTGTCTCCCACATTTCTCCTTCCTGTAATCAAATTAATTTAATTTTAAATTAAAGACTGGAATTACTACCAGCCACAAACATAACCCTACCCCTATCGGAAAAGCAAGTTCATAAAGGACTCTGGGAAAGGGAAATGAGATAAATATATGACATAAAACACAATAAAGGGGGCCACTTTGCATCCGTCACGTTAGCAGTTTTTCCAATGGTTGTTATTTATTTTTAAGTACCTGAAACCAACCAAAAAGTGTTTCAACATGTGAATGGACATGCAGACTTATACTAGAACTAATTTGAGTTGATTTATTTTATTTTAAATTTTTTAAATTTATTTTTTTACCCTCAAATTTCCATAAAAATTGGACGGAAAAAGTTACCTCACTTTTCCGTCCATTTGTTGATGGAAATTTTAGGCTAATTAAAAAAATAATAGTAATAATCAACTCAAATTATCTTTAGGATAAGCATGCATGTCTATTCGAAAGTTGAAATTCTTTTTGGGTGGTTTCAGATAAAAAAAAAAAATTACAACCATAAGAAAAACTGCTAACGTGACGG
This sequence comes from Zoroaster sp. YZ-2022, assembly GCA_029582265.1. Taxonomy (NCBI): domain Eukaryota; kingdom Metazoa; phylum Echinodermata; class Asteroidea; order Forcipulatida; family Zoroasteridae; genus Zoroaster; species Zoroaster sp. YZ-2022. Next base: position 4,227,068 of record CM055831.1, read on the forward strand.
TAGGAAAGTGGCCCCCTTCATTGTGTTTTATGTCATATAAATGTCACAATATAGACAGTGAAGCATTTACTCCCCTTAAAAAGCAACACTGGCACATGTAACTTATTAAGGTTTATTATGCATTTTTTGGTACTTAATGGGACAATATTACCATAATCAACAGGGCATGGAAATGACTCAGTGACTCAGTCCAATGATTCCATGCCCTGTTGAAAGTCTGCTCTGATCGTGACGATACTGTCCCTTTAAGAATCAGAGATGGTGAGAAAGCCTATATATTTCCTCACTGAGATCAGTCAAAAATCAGTAAAAATTTTGATATATTTGCCACGGTCTAATGCACTTAAAAGTTGAACTGTCAAACCTTACGTGTAGTAAGTACATTTACAGGTCAAAATGAATCAACCATTTTTGACTGGTAAAAGTATTGTCTGGTATTGTTTAGGGTGATCAAAATGACAGTAAAAACCAGTCAAAAATGCCCCTGTGCACACATTTCGGTCAACAGTCATATACAGGCAGTTGACTGATTTTTCAGCACTATAGCTACTTGCCACTGACCTTCAGTAGGAGGATAATACAAAAATAAAACAAGCAATATACACTATGAACAACTTCACCCTGAAAATGCCCTGAAAATCAGTTTTGCCTTGAAATAACAGTTGACCGTAATTTCACTGTAATTTCACGGTGTTTCTTCCTCTCAGATATTGGCAATAATGTTCACGATGATTTCACAGCGAATTCAAGGTGCTCACGAGAATTAATGAGCTGCCCCAAAACTGCCACGAGAAGTTCATGGCATTTTCACGGCGAAGGAATCCCAAGAGTACTTCATGGCATTTTCAAGGTGTTGTGTTGTCGTGACATTGCAGTGAACTATTTATTTCACGGTAAAACGGATTTTCAGGGTAAAGTTATCCATAGTGATATGGACAGCTATTAGAAATCTGTTCCTGTAGTTTTTCTTACTTGGGTATTTTCCTTCTGTACATCCTCTGCAACATACAACGTAATACTGCTGCTGACAGTGTTGAAGTCCACCCAGAACTCCTTCAGATTCACATCAAGGGGGCATTTCAACTGTAAATATTAATCAAGTACACATCATCCTGTCAGAACAACAAGGTCGTATCTCAAAAATGCAAGATCGAATGTGCAATAGTGCATACATTTGTATACATTAACACAATTGAGTGCAACAACGTCGTATCTTCTTCCATATCATCCTGTCAGAACAACAAGGTCGTATCTCAAAAATGCAAGATCGAATGTGCAATAGTGCATACATTTGTATACATTAACACAATTGAGTGCAACAACGTCGTATCTTCTTCCATAGGTTTTGTGTGTTGATCCTGGAACTCTGCAAAAAGATACGACCTTGTTGCACTGAGCAAAATCCATGTCTGCAACAAGGTCGTAACTATGATACGACCTTGTTGCACTGATGCGATGATAACAATTTTTAAGGTACAGAATGATGTTCTTGGCTGCACTTGGGCAATACCGAGTACCTATCGTTTCACAGGTACTTGGCTGTTTTTTGTGTATGTAATGATTGAGAGAACACAATGACATGACCTTTATATAGTCAAATTTTGACCAAAGAAAGTGATGGGTGAACAAAATCACATTCAAAATGATCTAAAAAGGCTGATTTTTAAGCTCGTCATAAAGCCTAATCTACAAAAATGTGTTTTACTGGCAATTTCTGAAATAAAGGAAACCAACTAAATTAGATATTTCACAAAATAGTCAGTGGAAGCTTAGTTTAAAAGTATAAAACGTGCCAAAATTTATTTATGGTGGGACCCACCATAAATTCATTTCAGTTCATATTAATTGTAAAACCATGTTTATAACGATTATTTTGAGAAACGTGTCATTTTAAAGTATTTGTTTTTCCTTCCTCATGTAAAATATCAATGGGATATACATCTTTAAAGAAACAGAAAAACTATAAGACAAGGAGGAAGAACACTGATGACAATACCTTATAGGATCCCAGATAAGCACTGATGCAAGGAAGCGAGAAAACACTGCAAAGAGATAAATAAATATGAAAATTATCTTATAATTAATCCAAAATAGTAGTTATTGGCCTTACATTTCAAATGCAAGTCAGAAGTCATCAAACCCAATGCATGCTGTGAATCCAGGGAGTACACCCCAAGTTATTAAAAAAAATACTAAAATGAAATGTAACTCTCACCTTCTTTTACTTCCAAGGGATTCGTTTACATAGTTGAGGAATTTACGACAGTCCTGCATAGTCATAAATATCAATAATAATTATAGCGATGGTACATAATGTACAATTAATCAACTGAAAGGTAAAAACCATTCTATACCATTTTAAAATGTTTAGGAAATTTGTCTCACTTTCCAAACATTTGAGAACTGGCGGCACTGGGAGGGGGGGGGGGGGGAGGAGGGAAAAGGGAATTTGTCTTCCTCCTTTTTCATTATAAAGAAATCTGCTGATATCTCCTTATCATTTTGCAAGGAATATTTAATACAGAAAAGTGAGGACTGAGCTAACTATTAATTATATCAAAATTAAATGGATGACTGTCATAAAAAACTTTGTTTGAATTGGATTAACATTTCAGAGAAGTAATAATTACAGTTACTCCCACTGTTTTTTATTTATTGGGTTCTGTGATTGGAATTAAAATTGATTAAAAATTATTAAAAAGTATCTACTATGCAAAAAAAAAAAAATGATATACACAAACACGAAGGCCACAGGGGTCATAGCCTCCATTGGCCTGGTCTTGCCCCTACAAGAATAACAATTTATGCCTGCTTTAGATCTTACCGCTTCAAATGTTCCATCCCTGATCTCTATAAATGCACCAGCAAAGTCATCATCAGAGAACCAGTCATGAGCAAATGTAGCTCTGTCTGATCGTTTCACCATCCTTGCTAAAGATTCAGTGCAGGCGACCTGCATTTCAAAATCTCCTGATGTTGTCAAAAATTTTGCCATCAATCCCCTGTGTAGAATATTAAAATAAATACAAATTAAATTCAAACATTTACAATTCTAACGATCACCCAAAGGGTTTTTGATAATACAGTGGACCTTCAAAATAATAACTAAAAAATATATTTTTGATAAATATATAAAATCAACAGTCTGTACTCAACCTTAGGTCCTATATGTTTTTTTTGTTTCCCTTTTTGAAATCAACATTTAGGGTAAAATAATTGTATTTAGCCACCTTCCCAACCTAATTCTGTATGCAACTGGAAAACACACCTGTTGCTTATTTCTTTATTTATTTTGGGGCATTTTATTTTTATCTTAGTTAATTTGCATGTCTTATATTAAAATGGATAATACACAAAAACAAAGAAGAAAAACAACAACTTACAGCAATTTGACATTACATGGATAACTGTGGATTTCTTGAACAGCTTCATTTACACATCCATCCAATAGAAGATTCAATGTACGCAGTGCCTTCAAATGTAAACAAACCAAAAATAACATTTATTTGAATAAATCATTACATGAAATTGCAGCTCAATTGGTCTCACATTTCTGAGAAAATTGGGGAAATATTTATCGGGAAGTGTTCAGTAACATAGCGTTGTACTTTCAAAAGTCACCAAAATTATGATTTTTAAAGTTGTTTTCTTGTTTTGTCAAAAAAGATTTTTTTAACTGGTATATTATTTTATTGTCACCATCATATTTTTAGGTGTTCGGGTATGTGCCCGAAACACCTATTGTTTTTGTTCGTTTTTTAGGTGTTCGGGTATATGCCCGAAACACCTCTTGTTTTTGTTCGTTTTTTTTTACTTCTTCTTCTTCTCCCCCATCTTGTCCGCAAACAAAAACATACTTGCCAAGTTTAAAAAACCTTCAAACTTCACACATAGTTAGACCTTAACTTGTAGATGAAACCTAGTGACGTCATGATGATCAGGAAACCGCAACAGTGACGTCAGTCAAGTCCACATACGTAATGACCCACATTCAGTGTCCACGATCGTGCGTTAGAAATTCTAACTATAGAGGGCGCTATACAACTTTAGTGGTCTTTACACAATCAGTGCAAAAGTGGTCACTTGGTGGCGCTGATCATCACATATATTTATAAACTTATAATGCGTTTGTGGAGCATATCGCTGTAAAAGGTAACGAAAATTCATTCCACTTTTCTACTGATTCAAAGTTTTCACAAGCACATCAAAGTCATCTGCAGACACCTGATTGGTGCTTCTTACTATGGTGTAAGTAAAAAGGTGAAAACAGCGAGAAATTACTTTTAAAAATTGGTCAAAGTTGATGATTTTTGTAAACAAGCTTACGTACATGTGTACACGACGGTATACCCTTCCGATGGTACCCTTCACACTTACACTGTCAAATCGGCGTTTGACAAAATGGCATGTTGATTTGGAGGAATTTGATATGGGGCTAGTTAGGTTTTGGTGAGTTTACTTCGTAGTTTGTACAAATGTAGGCTTACCAGTAGGCAGTACCACACATACACATAGTGAATGATGTACTTCAATATTATTATTAATAATTGAGGAAGGAAGTCAGATTCTTATGACTGTTAGTGACTGACCTTGTGTGTAGTAATATTAATTTAAAAAACAAATATTAATCTAATCCCTTGCAAAGACGTCCATGATGCTATTGGTATGCAACTTTCATCATTACATTAATTATTTGTGTAAATTTAAGAAACTAAACATTATTGAAAATATTTTCCTCATTAACGTTAGTCGTTAGGCATGGTATGCATTATATTGGAAGGGTGTGTAGGGACCTACCAATACAATAAGACATAACTGATGGCTGCATTGCAGTTTACTTTATAGTGGCACTTAATTTTCTCACTAAAGTAGCCCAGAAACAAATATCAGCACCTTTATTGAGATAATGAAACATGCACATCATGGAGGAAGGATTTTGTCAAGAATAATTGTGTGCAATTTTGAAAACAACCAATGCCCTTTTCAATTTCAATGGTCCAGCTACTCCAAAATTATACACTTTTTTTCTCCATTTTATTTACATAAATTAGAACTTCTCTATAATTTTCAAATACTTTATTCTTGGTCCATGTACTTATAAAACCTTCCTATTATTTTTACAGCATGTTCACTGTGACATATTATTTTCCTCATTCACATGAATTAGAACTTCTCTGAAATTTCAAATACTTTATTTTTGGTCCATGTACTGATAAAACCTCTGAAATTTCAAATACTATATTCTTGGTCCATGTACTTATAAAACTTTCCTATTATTTTTTACAGCATGTTCACTGTGACGTATATTATCTTCCTCATTCACATAAATTAGAACTTCTCTGAAATTTCATATACTTTATTCTTGGTCCATGTACTTATAAATCTCCAACACTTCGAATTAATGACGTAACCATTTTAACTTCAACCGAACACCTTGTTTTTGTTGTGACAAAAACTTATATCTAGTTTTTACTTCTTCTTCTTCTCCCCCGTGACTGTCCGGTAACAAACACATACTTGCAAACTTCACATGAACTTGAAACTTGGCATGTACTTAGAACTTAACAAGTAGATGAAACACGAGTTGTGAGTGACCCCAATTTGACCTTACTTCCTGTCCAAACCGGAAGTCAAAGTTTAATATTAAAAAATATCATATCTCAACAACCACAAGAGTTAAATTCACAATTTTTGTACCATTGTACAGATCGTGAATTGTCAAAAAATATTTACAAAAAGGTGACCCCAATTTGACCTTACTTCCTGTCCAAACCGAAAGTCAAAGTTTAATATTTAAAAAAATCATATCTCAACAACCACAAGAGGTAAATTGAAATTTTTTGCACCATTGTATAGATTGTTAATTGTCAAAACATATTTACACAAAGGTGACCCCAATTTGACCTTACTTCCTGTCCAAACCGGAAGTCAAAGTTTAATATTAAAAAATATATCTCAACAACCACAAGAGGTAAATTAACATTTTGTGCACCATTGTATAGATTGTTAATTGTCAAAAATATTTACAAAAACATGACCCCAATTTGACCTTTACTTCCTGTCCAAACTGGAAGTCAAAGTGTAATATTTAAAAAAAAAATCATATCTCAACAACCACAAGAGGTAAATTCACAATTTTTATACCATTGTACAGATCGTTAATTGTCAAAAAATATTTACAAAAAGGTGACCCCAATTTGACCTTACTTCCTGTCCAAACCGGAAGTCAAAGTTTAATATTTAAAAAAATCATATCTCAACCACAAGAGGTAAATTCACAGTTTTTGCACCACTGTACAGATTGTTAATTGTCAAAAATATTTACAAAAATATGACCCCAATTTGACCTTTACTTCCTGTCCAAACCGGAAGTCAAAGTTTAATATTTAAAAAAAAAAATCATATCTCAACAACCACAAGAGGTAAATTCACAATTTTTATACCATTGTACAGATCGTTAATTGTCAAAAAATATTTACAAAAAGGTGACCCCAATTTGACCTTACTTCCTGTCCAAACCGGAAGTCAAAGTTTAATATTTAAAAAATCATATCTCAACAACCACAAGAGGTAAATTAACATTTTGTGCACCATTGTATAGATTGTTAATTGTCAAAAATATTTACAAAAACATGACCCCAATTTGACCTTTACTTCCTGTCCAAACCGGAAGTCAAAGTTTAATATTAAAAACAAAAATCATATCTCAACAACCACAAGAGGTAAATTCACAATTTTTATACCATTGTACAGATCGTTAATTGTCAAAAAATATTTACAAAAAGGTGACCCCAATTTGACCTTACTTCCTGTCCAAACCGGAAGTCAAAGTTTAATATTTATTAAAAAAATCATATCTCAACCACAAGAGGTAAATTCAGTTTTTGCACCACTGTACAGATTGTTAATTGTCAAAAATATTTACAAAAACATGACCCCAATTTGACCTTTACTTCCTGTCCAAACCGGAAGTCAAAGTTTAATATTTAAAAAAATCACATTTCAACAACCACAAGTGGTAAATTCAGTCTTTCCACCACTGTATAGATTGTTAATTGTCGAAAAATATTTACACAAAGGTGACACCAATTTGACCTTTACTTCCTGTCCAAACCGGAAGTCAAAGTTTAATATTTTAAAAAAATCGTATCTCAACAACCACAAGAGGTAAATTCAGTTTTTGCACCATTGTACAGATTGTTGTCAAAAATATTTACAAAAATATGACCCCAATTTGACCTTTACTTCCTGTCGAAACCGAAAGTCAAAGTTTAATATTTAAACAAATCATATCTCAACAACCACAAGAGGTAAATTCACAATTTTTGTACCATTGTACAGGTCGTTAATTGTCAAAAAATATTTACAAAATGGTGACCCCAATTTGACCTTACTTCCTGTCCAAACTGGAAGTCAAAGTTTAATATTTTAAAAAAATCGTATCTCAACAACCACAAGAGGTAAATTCAGTTTTTGCACCATTGTACAGATTGTTGTCAAAAATATTTACAAAAATATGACCCCAATTTGACCTTTACTTCCTGTCGAAACCGAAAGTCAAAGTTTAATATTTAAACAAATCATATCTCAACAACCACAAGAGGTAAATTCACAATTTTTGTACCATTGTATAGGTCGTTAATTGTCAAAAAATATTTACAAAATGGTGACCCCAATTTGACCTTACTTCCTGTCCAAACTGGAAGTCAAAGTTTAATATTTAAAAAAATCATATCTCAACAACCACAAGAGGTAAATTCAGTTTTTGCACCATTGTACAGATTGTTGTCAAAAATATTTACAAAAATATGACCCCAATTTGACCTTTACTTCCTGTCGAAACCGAAAGTCAAAGTTTAATATTTAAACAAATCATATCTCAACAACCACAAGAGGTAAATTCACAATTTTTGTACCATTGTACAGGTCGTTAATTGTCAAAAAATATTTACAAAATGGTGACCCCAATTTGACCTTACTTCCTGTCCAAACTGGAAGTCAAAGTTTAATATTTAAAAAAATCATATCTCAACAACCACAAGAGGTAAATTCACATTTTTGCACCATTGTATAGATTGTTAATTGTCGAAAAATATTTACACAAAGGTGACCCCAACTTGACCTTACTTCCTGTCCAAACCGGAAGTCAAAGTTTAATATTTAAAAAAATCATATCTCAACAACCACAACAGGTAAATTCACAATTTTTGTACCATTGTACAGATCGTTAATTGTCAAAACAATTTTACACAAAGTTGACCCCAATTTGACCTTTACTTCCTGTCTAAACCGAAAGTCAAAGTTTAATGTTTAAAACAAAATCTTCCACAAGAGGTAAATTCACAATATTTGCACCATTGTACAGATCGTTATTTGTCAAAACAATTTTACACAAAGGTGACCCCAATTTGACCTTTACTTCCTCCCGAACACCTAGAGTTTGTGTAAACAAACTCGAATTTCTAGTTAATTGTTGTTGTCGTTTGTTTGCTTGTTTATTAAATACTTGGTGGGTTTTCCTTTGCCTTCCATCCCAATGTTTTAGTAACTTGCCATTAGCGTTTGTTTTTCCACTTTTCATTAATTTGAATATTTATTTATTATATTTTCTCAAACTTAGTGTAATTGTTCACTTGCTTATTTTAAATTCTTGGTAGCCTTTCAACCCAATGTTTTTGCTACTTGCCATTAGCGATTGTTTTACATTTTTTCATCAATTTGCCTTTGTAGTAATATGTTATATGTTTATATATTTTTATTTATTTATTTCCTCTGTAAATACCCAATTAATTCTATTTGATATCAAATTTTATGCCATTTAAGCTTGGATAGGCAGGCTTTCGAGCCACAGTGTTTAGGTACACTTTTGTCTATCCTGGCCAGCTTAAATTGGTTTTTCTTCTATTTTGTATATAGGGGTACCGTATGTATATTTTGTTGTTTGTTTCCTTTAACTTGTATTGTTAATTGTTATGTTCTATTTTTTCTATTATATTGATTCTTGGCCGAATAAATAATAATAATAATAATAATAATAATAATAATAATATAATTTCGCTGGAAGATTAGTACTTCACATCTAGCACACATTCAGATATTACTTTGCAGGCATGCCAGTAGCTCTTTGCTCCAGAGCCGGAAAACAAAATTCCCACAAAGAAAGAGCGAATATTCATTCATGCGCATGGAAAGAAAATATCCCCTGTTATCTTAAGATTCAAGCCAAGGCCAATTGAACCCGTTCTTTACACTAGCATCAAATTTTTGTCTTTCAGTTCAGATCCACATCTCTTCTGACCTCCATTATGGTAGCCAAGTTGAGTAAAATCAGTCAGCGCTTTGTAAAGGCAATTTTTTTCCCGGCCAGAGTGCCAGATTTCTTTGGGAAAAATATGAAAAAGCCAAATTCCGGCAATAGCTGGAAAACTGGCATCCCTGTTTGGCTTTATGTCTTTACAAGGTTGAGAAAAAAATGTCACAATGATGATATACTCCATATAAAATATAATAACAAGTATTCAAAATGTTCATTGAAAGTTGGAATGAATGTTTGATTTATTTGGCACAAGATGGCTTGTAAGCCTTGTGATTTGAATAAGTAATATTTGAACCTTTGCATGGCGAAAAAGGATAAGTATTGACTGTTTGCGATGACACCATGTGAAATTAGTAGTAATTAGCAGGGGTGTCATTTGACAAAAGTAAAAAATCGTGAAAAATAGGTAGCAAGTCTGGGTGTCCCTTTGGTCTGGAGGACAAAGCCCCCTCAACCTCATGGATGTTTTAATTTTGGAGCATTTACATAATCTCCACATCCCCACAAACAAGAAACTAGAGGTTTGGACACAATACAGGCTACTTCCTTTCTTTCCAGAACATTTTGACGCAATGGGAGATTTGTAAAAAATAATCCTGAAATCAGGAGAAATCAGGAGTAATCCTGAGAAATAACACGCCTGAATTAGTTCTGAAAACCTCGAGTTCTTTGCTTACAGTCTATACTTACCTATGATTTAACTTACCTCCATACGCACATGAAACGTTTTATCAGTATTGATAACCAGTTTCATCAGTATAGTAGTGAATGCACATACTGCTTCTCTTTTGGTATCCTCATTGAAATCAGCAACATCCTTCAGATAAGACAAAAGGCATGAAAACATTCAAAAGGGAAATGTCTTAACCCCTCCAGACACTATCTCATTTATTCCTTGATTTCATTTATGTTGAACTTTCAAATCTACAACTTTTTTATGTCGATTTTCTGTGTTGTTTAGGCACTGTTTGATTGTGTCCATTTTTATGTCACCAAAATTATTTTAACCACCGGTAAAATATTACTTTCAATTCATAACAAAATATTTCCTTGCAATTTTAAAAATATTTTTGAGTTTAAACAAAACAACTTCACCCTATTAGGCTGCAAGTATGGAAAGAAAGAAATAAAGAAAGACAGTCACAATGAATAACAGTTTTTAAAAATCTGAATGTTTAGGACAGGGTTGGATGATGTTGGGTGTGATAAATAGAATTGTAAACATCCCCCACCCCTTTGACAACAAATTGACATCAGTGCCATGCACAAATTGTTGAGGGTTCAAGTTTCCCGCTTAGGGGCAACAATGAGCTGCTTAGCACCAGGATTTGAAAACTGCCTGTTCAAAATGAACCAAATGTGAGTGCTGTGCAAGCCATTACAGTATGGGGATATTGGAAAGGACCCTGGAAATATTTGGATTATTGGTGCAATCTGAGACTTTCGTAGCTTCATAATTGTTAAGAAGGACTTACCACAAATAGGTTTGACTTCAATTAGACTCTAAAAACAGGGTAACATTACATGTTAATATAGGACAGACTAGATAACAGACACTGAACTCTCCTAGACAGGTAGGTTTGGCAGGTAGAATCTTAATAGTCCCAACCTGTCCAAACCGATTTTTAGCTGTTTTGGGGACAGGTGTATGGGTGGCTAGATGAGACCCTGTTTAGTGTGATATGTGTATGTAAAATAATCACTAGAGGATGCTGATATTAACTTAGTGTATGATTTACTCACATTGGTTGTCTCTAAGATAACCTCCATGAGAGAGTCAGCAGATGGATCCACAATGATACCATCAGAATGTGATACAAACTTCAGCGTCTCATTGATGACATACACTAGGGAGAAAGATGGATAAATTCTCTCTTGGTTCCGTTTGAAAATTTTATTTTGTTTCCCAACTGCTTGATACAAATTCACACCCACAGCAAAACATAATAACCAAACAATGTTGACTAAGACAAACACAGAGACATTTAATAACAAGATTCACCAACAGATATAAACCAAAATGGCCGTCGAGAAAGGCATAACATCTGAGAAAGACATATAGGCCAACAGATTTGTTAAACTAAGTTTCATTTTTATTTATTTATTTATTTGTTTGTTTTTGTTGTTGGGGGAGGGGAGCTAGTTGATAAGCTCGAATCCATCCTTCTAAATTTACTAATGAAGCCTAGCTATATTGGCTAATAAACTTCCTCAATCCGCCAAAATACAACACCATGCACAAACACTACAACCCAAATGTTGGACTTGGCTGGAATCAGGACACCCAGCCCCATGTAAAGTATCCCTGTCAGGGCTATACAGTACTGAGTCCATCAAAATACACTACCACCCAAATGTTAGACTAGGCTGGAAATGGGACACCCAGCCCCATGTAAAATATCCCTGTCTGAGATATACAGTACCGAGTCCATCAAAATCCAACAAACCCAGCTGTTGGAGTTTGAATGGTTTGGGTTCAGGTATGGGACTATACACAGATACAATCTGTGATAAATTTAATCAGATATTACATTTGGGGATGAAATTGCTGAAAATATGAACAGAGAGATAGATTCATGTAAAGACCTAAATTTACAATTGTATGCCAATTATCAAATTAACCAGTTCGCGTCGGAGGCCGTGTATACACGCAATTTTTTTTTGCACCACGGATCGGAGAGCGTCTAAACACACCATAGGAAACTCTGATATATTTGTATGCATGCTCGGTTGAGCCACGCGTGTACGGTGACATGCTCGGAAGACGTGGCCACGCGCTGTGGAAGCTTTCATTAACGTGTGTGTGGGAAAAAGAAACCCGCACAGGGGCCCAGAAAAACTTTTTTATTCCCGACGCGAACTGGTTAAAAGAAAAACATTACTTACAGAGTAGGTTGATTAAACCATTTGAAAGTAGTACAGAAAGTCCATCTGGAAAATCATGAATATTTGCCATGTATTGAATTGTCAAAATGACAATCTTAGCGTCATCAAAATGCTTCTTGGCAAGCTCCTAGTGAAACAAAATAAAATTTAGAAAAAAAAATTAATTTTCATTATATTCAGGTTTGAAAGGAAAGTAAGTCGACAGATAAATAGATTCTTGTAAATGCCTGAATAAATTGATACAACACAATGTTAATATTCACCAGCTCTTGCATGGTTAGGACCATAGATGCATCAAGCAGTAATCGGCAACACTTCACTTGCAAACTTAGATCAGAAGTCTTCATACATAATGTGCATATTCAAACTAATTTGCTAAGTCAAGGTCACCGAACAAAGTTCAGCACTGCAAGCATGGACACGTTTACACAGCCATCTACACTGATATGAGATACATTGCTGTGACACTGTCTCAACTACAGGGGCGGTATTCACAAAACTACTTAAGTCACAAAATTGTAAGCACACCACTTAAATTATACCCAACTTAGATGACCCGTTCAGTTTAAGCGGTATTCACGAAACAATTGCGCTAAGTACCCCGCTTAAATGTGCGTCTTAAATCTAAGCGTGGTCAGACCAGTCTTAACTTTCGTAAGCGGGGAGCTTAGGTGTCATAGCGGCTTTTTTACGTGCCGCGCACCACAGAGATCTAAACGAAAGAGCAATTCGGAGAGAAAGAGTATTTCGTGAAAGGTGCAATCCTCTTGCAGAATTTGATGACGGTTTACTCACGGTATAGATTCGACAGAAACGGTGTTCTATTTATTACCGATCTAATATGAGACGAAATTGTATCTCTGACCGAACGAAGCTGTGCCATTTACGTTAAACAACAATTCTGTGAAAATTTCCGATTATTACTTTGTGTCCTTCATGCCGAGAAAATAGTGAAAATGCATTTAGATTGTTTATATTCCTGATATGGTGGAATTTAGGAATTAGTACTCTTACCTAAATTCGAGCTAGAAATTAGTTCACTTTTCTTAAAAGTATAACAACACCCCCAGTAGACAACATTATTTCTAGGGAGGATTAATACCATCATAAACTATAAATAATAACAGCAACTATAACTGAATATAAGTTTTATTATTTTATCAAGAATTTTGTTTTCGTTATTCAAACTTCCATAATCACTTGTACATAACACCACGATACTTTATATGATTAAAGATATATTATATATATAAATGACGAATTTCATACCAGTTGTCTTTAATAATAATAATAATAATAATAAAGATTTTTAGCGCGCACATATCCATCCTGCTGGGCGCTCAAGGCGCGGAAACAAAGAAAAACATGAATTACAAACAATATACAATGATAGCATAGGAAAAAAAGAGACTCCTTTCGATGTTTTGAGGCTTCCTCCTTCATCTTGCTGTTCATATTTTGCCATTTCTTTTGGAGTTCGGCGACATCCCGACGCACTGACGGAAACTGTGCATTTAGTGCATCAGCAATTTCTTGCCAGGCATTATGCTTGGCTTGAGATGTTATTTTAGATGAGAAACGTGGTCGTAGTATATTCTCACGATTCTCCCACTCACTAAGAAGAAGTAACTTCTCCTTCTCCGGAAAGTTTGGTTTTCGGCTTTTTGCCTCTTTAGTGGCCATTGTTGCAAGATTCCATGTACATCTCTGTTGTGTGTCAAGGGTGTTTTACACGCGCGCGTCTAATAATGTGAGAAGAGATGTGACGCGGTCTCGAAATGAAACAATCAAAATCATTGTTAGGGATAGATGTGCGTGATACGCGCTAGTATTATAATGAGTTAATTGTTATGAGATAAGTGGGGTACTAAGTTAAGCGGGGTTCTTAGATGTTTTGTGAATAGGTAGTTAAGTGCTCCACTTAAGTTAGCGGGGCGCTTACGATTTAAGGGCAATCTTAAGTGCCTAGTTTTGTGAATACCGTTAGTTATTGGATATTTAAGATTACCTCTTGAAGCACTGTTATAATCTTTTTCATCATCTCCACGCTGCATGTTTGTGGTTCTGGATGCTCTTTGTCCTTTTGTTCCTCTAAGAAGTTATTGAGATTCTGAAAGTAGGATGGTCCACTTATCTCTCCCATCATAATACTCTCCAGCTTATAACAAAAGTTGTAAACAAAACACAAGCCATTAGCACAACAAATTTGCATTAAATTCTCAGACTGTCAGAAGACAACTGTTTCAACTTCTCCTCTTAAAAACCTTTTACTTAAAAATGAGTTATTAAAGCCCCTATTTATTCTTTTTTTGGAAATGAACATTATTCTCCACTGGATTGTCCATATAAAAGTATCAACATTTTAAGTTTCAAACAAATGAATATGAGAATTTAGGGGTCAAATTTGCGGCCATAGCCAGGCACGGGATTGCTAGTAAAAATATTTGCATGTTAGTAAAAATCCTTTTGCAGTCTGGTAGGCTTTAAAAAAAAAACATTCATGCATTCTTGCCTGTAAAGTGTCATTAAGGTTAGTACAGTCATGGAGGAAGAAAACAGAAGGAGTCACATCGCCCAGCCTCTTATGTCATAACCAATTACCACTTCGGAGTGGCCCATTGTAAAATACATTACGGCCACCCGCTGCGCTTACAAATTTAACGACCGCGATAATCCCCTTGTGTACAATGTCTTTTGCCGCTCGGCCTGCTCGCGACCAGCATACATAATTGGAGGGTAGAAATCTGTAGCAAACGAATAAACACAAAAGCGTGTCGCACTACTTTTCGCGGGCTTTTTATATTGCGCAGTTCATTGTCTTCAATAGCGATTTTTCCACCAAGTATTTTGGTGTTTTGATCGTCAATTTGGCGAATCCGAAGCTGACTTACGGTAAATATAACATTCAGATGTTACAATAAAGTGTCTTTTAGCAACTTGTTTTAAGGATATTTCCGGTTATCTCCGGAAGTCAACAAATTGTCAAATTCAAAGGCGTGTTGTTTAGCTTTTATCATTTCAATCCTCATATTTATGCGATGCTGTACAATGAAGATATTGCAGTGTTGGATTCGTAGGTCGACTTGGATTGGGAGCCAGCCTTCCGTGTAGTGCAATAGGACAACGCGTCAGCAATGCGCGCAATGCGCATGTGCAAAGAAAGCCTGGCTGTAGTTCTCCTCGATAATCGGATTAAACGATTAGCGCTGGCTTAGAAATTTTACGACCGCGGCAAAAGACATTGAACCTTTGATATGCCTTCGTTGTGACTCCTTCTGTTTTCTTCCTCCATGGTACAGTTAACATCAACCCCTGGAATTTGTGTACCTCGTGATCAGTTGTGTTCATTCTGACAGGCATTATCGTGCAATATTTGGCTGCTAAGTGCTCCAGCTGATCGCTTATGAACTGCAGAAAGAAAATAACAAAATGGATAATGTATGACATAAAATCTAAGACAAATATAGGCGTACTGTCATGTAGAGTCTATGTTTAATGATAATCCCATCTAGGGATGTAATGATACCACTATTTCGCGGTTCCATATGTATCGCGATACATGGTCACGATATGTATCATAAATACTAAAAATTCTAAAAAAGAAGTGTTGTAAAAAGTAATGTTGTGAATTACCCAATGTTGTACAGAGACACAGTTTCACGATGTTATTTTATTCCCCCTCCCCTGAAAAAATGCAATGGCCTGCTATAAATTAGGCTTGGAAGAATTTACAATTATGAATAAATGTTTGCCTATATCTTTATTTTTTAATATGTTATGTTGTTGTGTTTTATGTTTAAGGATTGTTATAAACTAAATTTTGGCAAAAATAAATATAGCGGTGATGTGCAAAACGAATTATATCGTCGAAACTTTACTGACTTTTGTGGTCTAAATGTAAGGTAGGAAGTGCTTATTTTTTTAAACAAAATTTGGTTGGATAATATTCAGCATTTTTTTATACTTTGATGAAATTCTATGTGAACCCAGAAGTCATCAGTATCACAGTACACGGTTTTGTATCGTGATGCGTATCGCAACATTTTTGTATCACGATAATCGACGCATCGGTGAATCATTACACCCCTAATCCCATCTACTCCTGGAAGATGTGATGTAAGAATGGCAAGGTAAATTGATAAAGTGAATGTATGAACAACCCCATGTAACAATCATTCAACACAACGTTAGGCCTAGCTAATGCCAACCGTCCATATCAAATATCACTGTCGTACTCATAGTGAGAGCTGTTGTAAGCAGAAATTAAGATAATAAAATAAGGTAGCCTACAATGAATGTCAATGTGACAATGTACAAAAACACAAGAAAAACTTGAAAAAAAGCAATAGCATTCCAGTAAATGTTATCAACATTATTTGGATTAATGTTACTGGTTAGGTTAAAGTCAACTCATTGAATTTCCACTTTGACTTTGTTTTGCCTTTGAGTATTGGAATTTATTTTAACGTTATTTATTTTTGGGCCACTTTTGAATTTTGTTTATTTACGTTTTATTTTTTAAAGCACAAACTTATGACTAACGCTAGGCAAGTGGAGAAAGAATATCAAAACCCAACCACCACTTGTGTAACGTTACAATGTATGTGACAACAAATTTCAAGTTTGAGCAATGTGAATGAAACAAAATCCATTGAAAAGAGCTTTAAAAATACTTTAAAATGGTGTAAAAATCTTCACTGTGGAGTGAATATTAACGAAGTTAACAAATTTTATGAAGTTAAATAATTACCCATTAATTGCCCTCACCGTTTATAAGAAAAACATAAAGATTGTGACCCAAACTGAGGCTTTTTGTGAATCAATATTTCGTAACTCTCTTAATACTCAACATACTGAAATGATTTCATCAGTGAAGAAAGACCATTGAAAATACTTTTGAAGGATGTCAAGTACACAAACAAATCATGAAAGAAATTAAAGGCACCTGGCAATAGGTTTTTTATTGATTTAAACAATAAAGTATATGTGTATTAACAATAAACAAATTGTTTGAGTGATTATTTGTCAGGATTTATATGTTTAAAAACAATATGAAGTTGTTTGGAGGGTGACTCACCATCCCTTTTGTGACGTCATTCGAGGAAGGATTCGCCGCTGATGGAACATCGACCCCCCTCGACGCCCTCGAGAATTGCCTGTGTTTACACACGTGTGGTTTGGTTTGTTATAAAAAAAGGCATTTTCCGGCATTTTCCCAGCAATGCCGACCAGGTGTATTGCTGCTGGATGCAACAAAACAACTAAAGATGGGGTCAGCCTGCATCTGTTTCCAGCTGATCCCAAATATAGGCGGTTATGGGCAGCGAAAGTCAGGATAACGAGGGCAAAGTGGTCCTGTCCGACGTGCAAGTTTTCAGCGCTATGCAGTGACGCTTATGCAGTTTTCGTAGCACTAGCGGCATTGCTGCACCTATATCGTGAAAACTTGCATGCTTCCCCTTGGGCCTTGTTTTACGTTGTCGTTTCATCTGAAACTAGGTTACAGGTTAGGCATACATTTTGTAAGTATGTCTGCTGGCAGTTCATGACAGACTTGACAGTTGTGTATAGACTATAGTGCAATGACCAATGTGTCATTCTGTCAGGTTTGTCAGAGATTAATTACATAATTAATTGATTCGCTTTCTTTGCACTAGCATGACTAGTAGTAGTACAGTAGTCATATATATAATTCTTCATATTGCTTTTTATTCATTTAAAATATGGAAATGGTTTGAGGCTTGATTGAGGTTTCTCATTGTCGTACTCTCGGATTCGATTTACCGGATTCGGTGACGCATCGTACCGATCAGGTACCCAGACGTAATGTATGGGGCCAGACTACACATTTTCTCTTCAAATATCCCCGCCTCGAATGACGTCACGAACAGCGCCACCATGTGTCAATGTAAAGGGGTGGCCTATTCTAAAGTCGTAAATACAATAAAACCACTATTTCTGTAACCTTAGTTACTTGTTTATTCACATTCCACTCATAAAAATGTATATATTTATGACAAAAGCTACATTTGGACAAAATACCAGTGCCAGGTGCCTTTAATTAATTAATTAATTAATTACTGTTGAGCAGACATATAGCGATCCTTCAATACAAAGCTGGACCCCAGCATGTTGGTACTCAAAATGAAGCTCTTACACTAGGGATTCAAACTAACCGCCATTAAGCATTCACCGATAATCTAATTAACACTAATTAAATAAATTAAATTTCATGCACACACCAGAAAAGAAATGGACGGACTTTGAAATTAAATCCTACCTTCTAGGATATTGAAAGATCTTTAAACAATTGTGTTTTTAACATTAATTTAATTCCCATTTTCACTGGAGAGAGAGGGGGAGGGGGATAAAAAAAAATTAAAAGGGGAAAATAAAAAATCAAGACAAAAGAACAAAGAAAAATTAGAAAAAACAGTAAGGCGAAAAAATAAAAATGCTGGGTTTCCGGTAACATTTTTTTTAGGCCTAAGCATAGGAAAAAAAAAACCAAAAGAAGAGAAAAACAAGGAAAAGGAAAACAAAATTGTCATTGTAATCATCACGTATCGCCATTAGCCAATCACAGTGCGAGAAATAAGTTATGTGACCAAACCAGCCTCCGAAAAGCTCCCTAAACAAGCCATTAAAATCCATTATCATCCACTTTATAAATGCATCATTTTGATAAAACACCACAGATTATAATATATAATTTCATGATTTTTACTTTGAATGCATTTTTGGCGATAAAAAATAAATCATTAACATATATTTTGAAGGAAGATTGTACGACGATATTGCACTGAAATTCGACTGCAGTTCATTTTAAATCGTGTCTACCGACTTTGGCTGGGCCAGTAAGTACTTTGGTGGAGCCAGTAAATACCCCTGCGGAACGATAGATTTGGCTAAGATTGGGCACAAATGTAGAGTAATGTGTGTGCTACAATGATGCATAACCTTTAAAAACAGATCTATACTCACATTCAAGAAAAAAGAAAAAAAATCGATGAAAAATCAAGCTAAAAGTTTGGATGATAACTTTCGCACCTTCCGAGTATCGCACACCAAAATTTTAAGATCCAGGATGAAGGGGAACTTGTGTACTACGTCATCAGGTAGGTCTTGTTCCCAACAGCCCTAGTGCATACAAGCTATGCGCGATCGTCGGAACGCATCACTGCCCGACTGATTAAAAGGCCGTGCGCACTTGGAAGGCTGAAACGTGAACTTGAGTTCGCGATGCATATTCACATAGATACCTAACAATGTCATTCAATGTGTTTTTAGCAGACGAAAAATGGCCATCATGTCACTGGATGTTCATTGGATTGCTCAAAATCTCCCCAAAATATCGTTAACATTAACAATCCTGACTATGTTACCATTAGACCATGGTCATGGAGGAAGGAAAACCTCCATGCATATGATATGATATGGTTAGACTTTTCTCTTAAGTGACACTAACTGACTAAGTGTCCTCAAACAAAAACGTTAAATCTGTGATATCCATCATGATTGTATTTTAGCTTACATTTTTTGACATTATTTCCGCAGTTTTGTGAGTAAGTTAACGTTAACTTTACTGATTGTCAGTCGACTTAACATTTCAACAATGTCAATGGATGCCAAGGCAATAACGACTAACGTTAACACAGTTAGGTCTAACTCTAACTGCTACAGTGCTAGTGCTAGTGCTACCTCCATGGCCATGCCTCCCGTAAATGTACGTCATCGTACGTAACACTAACATTACAAAAACAGTTAGTTAACGTTTTACAGGAGAAAGATTAGCAGCTAAAACTAAAACAAAATTCGTTTTAATAACATACCTTGTGATCACATTATGCTATGTCTTCGACTTCAATCGACAAATATCACTGACATTACTTGACAGGGAATTGATTCCGATGTTCTCTCGCGTCAAACCACTCACACTTAACATTCACTACTCGTCGTCCGGACGTCCATGGCTAATAATATACAAGGCATTATGGGATTATATGGACTGTTTAATTTTTTAAAGGGTACAACATTTTTATAAAAGAGGTGTCTATGTAATTTAAATTAAAATTTTCAAGACAAACCTCATGAAACAAAGCAATTCTATATCTTTAGAAATTATTTGTGTATTGTGTCTTTTCAATAATTGAATTTTCGAATACAATGTGCCTAGAATTAGGTTATTTGAATAATGTAAATAAAACAATATACCTACAATCAAATGGATCAAACTTATACAACTTTATAAAACTTCGGAAAATGTTGTCTGCTGTTATGTCGATGCGAGTCGCGCGCGTTAAAGTCCATACAAAATGCCTTGATTTTTTTAATCAAAATTGTTCAGTATGTATTTAGTTATTTATATGCTGTTCCAAAAAACATTAAAACAAATCAGAAATTGCTGAAAAAATCATGATTTTCCGCCAACATTTCAGCGGTTGAAATCCGCGAAGTCTGTTGGACATTTGCGGCCCGTGGCGGCAGCAAACATTTTTCATGTTTTTATGACGTACAATTTAACAGTGAGATTAATATTCCTGATAACAAAATTCAACGAATTAAATACTGGACATTCAAAACTTTGGTTGCTCTTAGAATATTTGTTCGTAAAAAGCAAGAAAAATAGGGTACCCTAATGTGCGCTTATGCCGGATTTTGTCCATTCCGGGCTTAATTGATACGATTCTATGTCACTTTTATCACCGACTCTGGCATCAGTATAATCTCCATCAAATGACAATGATGAACAACACAATTGGTCAGTACTGCTTTTGGAAACTTTTTCAAAAACACTTTCGGAAGTCGTAGTTGGTAAACTTATTTTTGCAGCTGTACGCGATGTGATAATATATGCTTTGTGTACAAAACGTACCGCAGTAAACAGTTATAGCTTTTGCCCTCCCGTAAATGTACGTCATCAAAATAAGGCTCAGCGAAAGTGTCCCCGGCCCGACGGCTTTTGTTTTGGGCCTGTCGTTCGCGGCAGTGGCGAAGTACATTTTCATAGGTTTTTGGAAGGGTTAAATAAAAATAATGAAAGTTTTATTTTGGTGATTCCTACTTAGAATTACTTACTTTTTAAAATAGGGTTGAAAATATTTACCATTTTGTATGGTCTTTTTAATTACAGGATGTATGATGTACGATTGTGTGGGGCCTGGGGGTCGTTGGCAAGGGTCTATATATCGGATATGCACACCTTTTTGATGACAGTTTATTACCTATGATTCCCAAGAGCAGTGGCGCATACATAGCCAAATGGGCCGGGGGAAGGTGGGGGTGGGTGATCTTCCCCATCTTGCTGGCAAAGTAATGTATACCATGCTTGATACGCGGCAGAGTGCCACTCCGCCCCCAAATGTCCCTACTAACACACCGTTGTTCTATTGTTAACGGACCTCTCCCCTCCCCCTGAAATCCTCTAAAGAATTCTTAAGATTCCTGGAACACAATGAAGACACAATGGGAGGGGGGTGCACTCTGCCGCATGTCGAGCATCATATGAAATAATGTGTCGGTAAATTCCCAAACTTGAATTGTTATTTCTGATTGACATATATTTTGCCGGTTCATTCGCGTCGGAAAAAAGAAAAGGGGAATCGTAAAAAAACAAACATCAAGAGCAACTGCTCTTAAGAACCACTAGAGGGCAGCATCCATGACGACCAACCAGATAATTATATAAAGTAGTGTCTTTTTGCGGAAAGTAGTGCACCACTGATCTTTGGAATCCTGGGGTGTGTCCCCTTTTTCTATCTTGTGCCCCGCCTCCCCATCGATACGCCTTCCCCAAGTCAAAAAGGATAATCAACAATATCAGCCAAAGTCACACTGTTCCGAGTTGGGGATAATTATTATAATTGTATTGCTGAACAAAATTATCTTAATATTATTAAAGACACAACTTTCAGTGACTGAAGATAGAAATGTTTTGTTTAGATTTCACATAAATTAATTTTATTATCAATATTGCACTGTGTATAGCACAGAAACGACTAGCGTATAAACATAATACACAACTCATCAAACACATGCATTAATTCATATAAAAATTAAATTAGACTTTACCAAAAATATATGGATATTCTTTGTATTGTGTAGCCTATATTTGATACTTTGATAGTTTTGTTTGAGGGTTGGGCCTGTCAAGTACATGTGTTAAAGAGAAGGTACTATATTAGAAATGCCAGCCAAAGCAATTCAATGAGTAGGTTCTATGCTTACTTCCTATGAATCAAGATTTAAACATCCAACATGTGTAAGTTCCATTACAAAGCATAGTCTTAAATCATGAGAGCATTATTTGAAAAGGCATTTATTACCAGATTTGACAGAAAAACTCTTTTGGAAAATGTGCCATCCAGCAACTTTTTGTAAAATGTGCAGATTTGTGTTATCTCTCAAATGAGAATTCTTCAGGCAAAATAAATTGAACCTTAACCAACTTCACAATCAAGTTAGCTTTAGGAAAATTATTTGGTAATATCGTAATGAGGTAAATACCAATGTTGTACGTTACCTTTAAACAGAAGGATAGATCACTGGTATAATACCCGACGATTACTACAAATTTCCAAATTATTATCTGAAAAGTAAACGTAAAGGTAAGCATGCTAACTAGTTATTGTCCAAAGTGCTCCCATTCCATAAAAAACAATAACACATAATTATGACCATTTTTAAAACGTTTGCCAGACGGTAAAGTTATGTCAAATTTTGTTCATACACTGTAAAAATGTTGTTTAGAATTCAAGTACATTTCTAAACTCTTAGCTTGTACTCACTTTTCACAGAGGATGGCCGTTTAGCATTTAAACGCATGCACAACCGCATTTATTTTGCGTGTGTTTAAATTCTAAACACCAGTTTTACAGCTCCGCTAAAACTCTCAGCTCTGAACTATTTTTACAGAAACAGCAGGCCTACCAATGTTGTACCTTCCCTTTTAAGACTTATGTTTCAACAACAAACAATTTCTCGGTGCCGGATACTTAAAAATCCTCACAATGTTCAGCCCTGATTAATATAAATAACAGTACAAGTTATTACGTAGGTCTATAAAACAGATGGTATTGCCTCGGGATAATTATAATAATCGTATAACTGAATATATAATGTTATCCTTGCATCAAAAACGTTTCGAGCATTCACATGTTTTGCACGTTGGTTATACACAATTGGATGTCATGGTAAAAGGATGAATATTATTATTTTTATAATTATTTCTCGAAAACAAAACTATTTATGATTGGGCCTCGCATTCCCTAGCATACTTATTGTTAAAATTCATTCATAATATCTGACTGGAAATCAGTTGATGGTGTGGTGACAGTTTAAAATCAAGAAAAGAGTCAAATGGATCATTTATTTTATCCGGCTGGAATAAAAAATAAATACTTTGAATATTCTTAATGATTGATATCCATTTTGTTTTCTGTAATAGTTTACTTTAAACCGAATGATTCATTCAGAATATGTTATATATTATAGGACTACACCACTTGGGATTTATTCTTAGAAGGCCTACAAAAATATAGACTAATCCGTCGACCAGTTCACTGGGAGCCGCCATAACTGCGGTAGTACGAACATTCTGCGTCAAGCGTTCGTTTTCTACATCGTACATAGCCTCATTGACCAATCTGATCTGAGCACTATATTTAACGAAACGCTACCATACCTTGTATTTGAGAAATGCATGTCACGCGTGCGTACAGCATGCATTGTGGTACGACCGCAGTAATGGCGGAAAACAGTGGTCGCCAGGTTAGTCTATAAGGGGCTTTAAATACAGAGATTTAGCATCAGGCCTACACCGAGAAGCAAATATGACGATAGGACCTAGCACGAAGTACATTTACGTGCGCTATATAAGTCCACACATTATTATTATTATTACAACATAACAGCAAAATAAATAACAGCAAAATAAATAACATCCAAATAAATTACATCAAAATTCAACAAGCTTATACGCAAAACATTTTTATGAAATTTGTAAATTTGAAAATTTAAACAATAAGATCAACATTTTTTAAAAACAAACAATGAAAACGACTTCCACCAATAGAACAATACACATGATTTATATCAACAAGGCACTGACATTTGTATTATTGCATTATATTTTTTGTACATTTTCTCCAATTAAGATAAAAAAATGATTTAATATATGTTTAAGAATTCAACAACATATACAGTAAGAGCATAAAACTGCAAATACTTCAAGGAATACAATGCTACTTAAAGTGACTCCTGATATAACTTAAAATCCCAGAACTGTTAGTTATTTTTTGCGAGTATTGGGAATATATTCAATAGCATACATACAATATACATACAGCGTTACTTGCACGTTAGCTTTCTGTCTGCCAGAATACAAAATTAATCATGTTTCCAGCACAATGATTTTTTTTCTTCAATTTCAATCGCATACAAGTTAATATTTTGTGATTTGACATGCTGCAAAATAGAAAAAAAAAAGATAAAAAAGGTCCCTTATGTAAAAACGAGGGATTTAAAGGTAAAAATTGCAGCATGAACAATATTATGTTCAAACTTTTTTTTGGAGTTAGGACAGTACTTCATTTAAGGAAAGTTATTAAAACCATTAAAATAGTTCCGATAAAACTACTCGTAGATCATAAAATAACGGTATCTTTCCAGGAAACGGCATGATTGAAGCAAAAACACAGATGACCTCGGTTGAATCAGTCAAGTCTATACAGACGGTTAGAAACACGTCTGGATTCAAAGGCTACACGGTAGCCCGGCTCTCATACAAATCGGCACATGTGAATAACTCACAAAATCGGTAAGAATCAAACCATAGAAGGCATCCATCTACAGTCACCAGTTTTATCTCTTCAGGTTTGTGACTCGCCAATATCAGCACCGCTCTCTAGGGCAACCAAGACCTCATCTGCAGAAGGTCGCTCAGCAACGCTCCCCTCCCAGCATCGCGTAACTAAGGACTTGTACCAGGCTTCGTTTGCATTCTCTGGTGGAAGGTTTGGACGAAGATTGTGTGCCACGACTCCAAAGATGACAACATGGTGATTTTCTCCGGCAAATGGTGTCTCCCTTGTAAGCATCTGCCATAATGTCACACCATATGAATAAATGTCTGCCTTGGTTGTTGGATGTCGGCCACGGAGTAGCTCAGGTGCTCGATATGCAAATGTTCCCGTAAGATATGACCGACTAGTGAATGAGATGTTACCTTCTCCATCGTGAACTCGTTGCGAGCAACCAAAATCGGCCAACCTGCACACATCACTACTGTCAACGATAATGTTGGCTGGTTTGACGTCCAGATGTGCAATCCCTTGTGAGTGTGTGTACTGTAACGCACGGATGATGTGAAGGGCGTACTTAGTGCGACGCGTAGGAGTTAGACTTTCCCCAGGGTCATTTATTAGCTGTCGTAGATTTCTCCTACCCGCATATTCCATGATGATAAAAGCACCCGAGTCAAAATCCTCAAATGCTGTGGTTGCCAATACGCCGACTATGTTTTCATGTCTTAGGAACAAGGCGTTGAATTCTGCCTTGAAACTCTGTCTACTTGCCTCCCTGTTCTTAGAACTCTGGCGTACACTCTTCACGGCAACAAGCCGGCCACCGTACCTCCCTAGAAACACAGAGCCAAAGCCCCCATTGCCAATAACACCGTCAAGACTGAAGTCTGATTGAACAATTGGGTTGCAGTTACCATTACACCAGTTATCGTTTAAGGTACTGCAGCCATTGCCATTGGTGTCCTCATCATGAAATTGAGTCGAGTTTGTTACAAAGACAGAGTTGACGAAACCATGGCGTGCTACCATGTTATCCTGATACTTCGACCAGTTGTCTGCTGTATCGCAAGGCATACTTCTCAGTTCTAGTTCCTTATAAGAAAAGTTTTCTTTAGTTCTGTACCAATTGCTGTCGGTTTCTCCTACAGAACGGTATCTTCTTCTTCTCGCTAAGTATATCAAGTCTTCCTCCGAGCTCCAATGTTTGCACAGATTCTCAGCAGATTCGTAACGTCTGAATCGTTTCAAGTACTTTCTGTAAATACCGAACAGCACCAAATGTCTCCTCAACAGGCCGATGATCATCTGAAAAATCTTCGTCATTCTTGTGACGTAACGCCCTTTAGATTTTGGCGCGAACAAGAACACAAAAAGTAGAAATGTCAAGACAGGTGCATGCGGTAGTACACTATGCCGGTGATTTGAAAACAATGCTGTCTTAGTTATATAAGAGATATGACAATACCATGGCACAAAAATGGGCCAAAAGCTGTCACAGTTTGTGACAGCCAATTTTAGCACGAGCTTTCACATGTACCGGTATTATTGCAAATGGCATGCACAGTTTACGGTTGTTGGGTTAAACTATACTGACTGGTTGCACAGGGGCCAGAAAATACCAGGGTGTCGAATAGTATATTAATTTTATCGTTAAATTTTACGAAGCCGGCTGGCCGGCGGGCTTGTTAAAAATACAGCAAGCCCTGGACTATTATCAGACTTCCCTTAGCCCCTTTATTAGTTTATCAGTGGTGAGGGAATAAAAAATATGTGTGTGTGTGTGTGTGTGTGTATATATATCTATATATATATATATATATATATATATATATATATATATATATATATATATATATATATATATATATATATATATATATATATATATATATATATATATATACTACTCAAAATAATTTAGGGAACACCGGATTTTTAACATCAAATAGGTTTGAAATGTTCCATGAACCGGGATTTTCATTTGCAACCCCCTCTCTCTCTTTCAGTAGTCATGTCATGAAATGTGTAATCACTACATGCATCCTTTATCATCTGTTTCATTGTGCAGTTGTTTCTCATCAATTCTGTTGAAACATTGTGTTTATCTGAAATAAATGATCTTGCTTTAACTGAGATTATTCCGGTGTTCCCTAAATTGTTTTGAGTAGTATATATATATATATATATATATATATACACCTCACAAAAAGAAAGTCCCCACCTGTATGTTTTAAAAATATTTTTAAATTTTAGAGACTTATGAGCATAAACATGATATGCCGATTTAGCCTGATCATCGACACACATGTTGCAAGCAAGATTTGTGCGGATAACGTTGCGCATCAGTGCACACAACTCGGTTGATTGTGTGGGGGTACCTGTTCATTTCTCACAACTTTGCATTGTGGCTCAAAATAACGTCCCTGAACTCAAGCAAAATGGGTTATCCCTTTTGTCATCAGCTTTATTTGTCTGTTACATAGTGTCTTGGAGCACTTTTAAACTAAAGACCTCATTATTGGAATGTTCATTTGCCAAGTGGTCATACAGGTGGGGACTTTCTTTTTGTGAGGTGTTTATATATATATATATATATATATATATACACAAATATTAACAAAGGGAAAATTTCAGATGGACTTTCGGATGGACTATAGATAGACCTCCTCAACCATGACTACCACATGGTGTATCAAGAAGTACCCACTGATGTTGAACCGGGGGGATGGAGAATTAAAACCAGAATTAAAACGGGTACCTTGGTAGGCCTACTGGGGTTGTGCAATTTGTTCTGCCTTGGTGAGGGTGTTGGGGGCGTGGCCCCAGTACCGCACAGGCCACGCCTATGATTACTATACTATTAATATCCATATGCCGTTGTATAATTATTTTGGAGGTTTTATGATAATCATGGATGTAGACACTATACGAATAATGTTCATTAATTTTCAATCAAAACACATAAACCGACTTGTAACAAGTTTACCATACACGTCCCTGGATTTGGTTCTGCCAGTTGGTTCAGATAATGTGTATGCATGGTGCGTGAATAAGTTTAATTATTTTGACGGAATTAGGGGCATGTACACTAATGGCTAATCATTAATATAATTATAAATGACACGCTGAGAATCAAAAACAATTATTTTTCAGTACTACAAAAATTACAATGAAATAATCAAAGGGAGAGAAAAACAAAGCACAGTGAGGGAATAGTGGTGCGTTCTCCCCTCCCCTCCCTCTTTTTTTAATGTTTTTATTTATTTTTTTAAATGATTTTAGGGGGGGCTACAGCCCCCTTAGCCACCCCCCCCCCCTGGATCCGCCAATGGGTACCCATATAATATGTCAAATCCACGTTTCTGGAAAATTGTTGCAAACGGACCACACTGTAAGAAAAACATGTAAATTTACATCAAAATGTAGGCAACTCTATTTCCAACAATTTGCTGTATTACAATTTTACATAACAAGTGTGTTAAACAGATTTACACAATTTCTGTAAACGCTTAATAATAAAACTGCAGTACGTTTCCACATTGTTTGTTTTACCCATTCTGATTCTCTTTTTCGGCCCACAAAGAATATGTCCAAACAAATATGGAAACATGTGTGTTTCACAGTGCAGAATGAACACGAGTAACTGTGATAAGTTTATTTAAAACATAGGCCTAATTTATTAAAATAAGTGACAACTCCTTTTGGACATTCTTATTTAGATAAATCAAATGATAATGTTTTATTGAAGATGCATAGGCCAATTCCATGTGAATACTTTTAAATGTTAGTATAAAATTGTGTTTTTTCCTTACCATAGTAGGAAGTAAATTACTTTCACAAAATAATTGAATAAAGCATTGATAAAGAGAGTTAAGTAAATGAATTAATGACGTAGTATGATTAAGTCATTGCTGGTCAAATAATATGACTTGTATAGACGGCTTAATAATATCTCAGTTCATTATTTAGTGAAATATCTCGTTTTTAAGATCGCCTGTGTTTGGGCCGGTTTGACGGTAAAAATGGATTTAAATGTTAAATTGCTATTTTTCTGGGGTTAAGGAAGGTACAAGCTTTCATTTGAGACAAGGATTAGTAATAATAATAATAATAATAATAATAATAGTACCAGTAAAATAAAAGATTAATTGAATAAAATGCAGGCCCACTATTCCTCAGCTTGCACGTGACCACACACATTTATTGTATGTCTTCCGATTGGCGCATTTTAAATATCGCTTTTATTTACAGTTTCCGACATCCGAATGTTTTTGTTCTTTTTATAACAATTATCTTTAACACTTTCTATTTTTGGGGTCTCTTGAGACAAACACGGGCGAAATAAAGTCATTTATTTCCTATGTACTCAAGGAAAAATGAAGTGTACCGATTACAAGCAACATTGCAGGTGAAATAGAGAAACACGTGGAATATGTATCATTACATTCAAACTCCGTAAAAAGTGGACCCTGGAAATGTTGAATATTTTTATGACACGTGTGTCTAGACATGATGTCTATACCAACCCATCCAAAACCACTCATCAGCCTAGTAGAAAATTGATTCACAAGGTTTGGGATCGCTGGAATAAGAAGGACTTGTCAGTGGAGGGCACTCAGAGGAAAGGGCAACAATGGATCAGAAAGCCGAATTCCTAACAAAGCAGAATTTCAGTGGGAGTAGGAGGAAAAGGGAGCCCGATTTAAGACAATTAATCTTTATCTTAGCTGGCGGGGCGGCTCCGCCAAGTTCGGACTTGTTACGTCATCATCAGATGTCGTCTTCTCCCAGAAGGTTGGCAGAAATAGATCTCCTTCAACACCCCTGTAGCCGAGGCCCGTTCACTCTCTTACATTATCCTACATCCCTATACTTAAGGCCCGTCCACTCTCTTACAGTATCCAACATCCCTGTAGCTGAGGCCTGTCCACTCTATTATTACATTATCCTACACCCCTGTAGCTAAGGCCCGTCCACTGTCTTACATTATCCTACACCCCTGTAGCTAAGGCCCATCCACTCTCTTACATTATCCGACACCCCTGTAGCTAAGGCCCATCCACTCTCTTACATTATCCGACACCCCTGTAGCTGAGGCCCATCCACTCTCTTACATTATGGAGTGCTATGGTCGAGCGGTTTAGTGCATCGGATTTGTGTTCTGATGGCAGAGTCGTCAGAATGTGGGTTCGAATCCCAACCGCGACCATGGTGCTTGAGCAAGACAGTTTACCATAATTGCTTCTCTCCACCCAGGGGTAAATGGGTACCTGTGAGGGCAGAGTTGGTTGTTGTGTTTGATTAGCCCTATATGCGCTGTAATGGCAGCAATTGAGTTGTATACTCCCCAGGGAGCTGAGATGGTTTCAGAAATGATTTATGAGCCTGATGAGCAGGGGTAATAATATAATGCGCCTTGAGCACCAGTTTGGTGGATACGTGCGCTATAAAAGTACACATTATTATTATTATCCTACACCCCTGTAGCTAAGGCCTGTAAACTCACTTACATTATCCAACATCCCTGTAGCTGAGGCCCGTTCACTCTCTTACATTATCCAACACCCCAAGGACTGTCTTTTTTACTTTATCAAATCCATTATTTTTCCTTCCATGAAGAGATTCTTTTTAAGCTCTTGGGTTCAAAACAATTATTTTCCTATGAATGCTTTATTATAGTGTGGCCAGCACGAGAATTTAGGTTAATAATGTCGTTGCATTTTGTACATCAATGGGCGACAGAAGTTAAATAAATCAATCATTAATACCAATAAATTTGCTCATCCTTATTCGTTTCCATAATTGAGTGGGAAACGTACATCTCTCATAACAGCAAAAGTACATTTCCGAGGTGGAAATGAAACAACATCCCTAAATTAAAACCTCATTTTATTTGGGAAATTGTGACGGCCATAATAGAGAGTACCTTTCGTATGTCCTAAAAATATAGCGATACTTATAAACATTGCAATGTTTGATATATTTTATAGATGTATTTTATTATATCGCTCGCAGACATTAAATAATTGTATACAGTCATTGCATTGTGCATGACACAGTTTTGCTTATTATAAGGTTGACATTATACAAATAAATGGTTCTACAAATATCAATACAGCAATGCTCACTGTAGCCGCGTTATATTTTGACTAGGCTAATCAAAGGAAGGTACAACATTGGAAGGTACAACATTGGATATCACATTGGATATTAGCAAATTATATTAATTGTGCAAAAAAAATCGTCTGAAGTGCTTTCATCTTACAGAAAACTGAATTTCTATGTCAGATTTATGAGATGGCAATTTTTTGGTAATACAAACACAAAAAAACATTTAAACGGTTTTGTCAAAACCGTAAGCACCGGTTACGATCATTTTTTCACCGATGTGTTTTATTTCTTAACAACTAAAAGGGTTGAATTGAACATACATTACCAAATACTAATAATGTACCCATTAAGTCTTCGATGTAACATTAATATTAGTTATGCGATCTACATAAATATCTATGACGTAATGTTGCCATTCACTGACGTAGATCACCACTTGTTATTAAATGTTTCAACTGTGGAAAAAAAACAGCCGACTTGAGTGGGATTCGAACCCACTACCTCATGTTTCCGTAGGCAGTCTAAAATGCAACAACAGGGCAACAAACTTCCTATGCGAAGGGCAAATTTACATCATGTGGAATAATATCCATGACTCTGTAATTACATCAATAAACCTAAACTACATTGTTACTGATTTTATTCTCGTTTTACTTTCTGCAAATTTCTTTTGCTAATCCACAATTGTTACAAAAATATCGTCCTAACTTCTAAAAATTCCAGACGGATGGTTGAATTAACCCATTACAAATCAATGTTGTAGGTTTTTTTGTAGGATGGGGTTACGGCATACCAAATATTATTTCTGATAATTTTACATGACTTAAAATGTAGAAACTACAAAAGAAAATGTGCTCTTTAAAAATTCATTAATAAGATAATTTTTAAAGTGACTCAACACTTAAAGGGACAATATCATCACGATCAACAGGGCATGGAATCAGCGTGCTAGTTTTAGATTAATTCAGTGACTGAAAATAAGACTCCACATGATAAGGTCATATTACTGTTGCTGCTGCATAAATGAGCCAGTAATTTTCAGTCACTGTGTTCATCTTAAACTAGGACACCGATTCCATGCGCTATTGAAAGTCTGCTCTGATCATGACGATACTTGCCCTTTAATAACAGTATATGCACTTGAAAAGTCAAGTCTGATCCATACACCTACACGTCTATTCAATTTAATGGTAAAATATTTTTCTGATGCCGGTAAAAAAAAAATTAAAAAAAAAATTATAATTAAAAAAAAATAGACAAGTGTTTCACATTGGTATGTCAATAATGTGAATCAAAACACTCCAAATTTCGCAAATCTTATTTCACCGATAGCTACTTTTGAAGCATGTAGTTTCAACTTCTGCACTGGATTTCTTTCTTCACGTGTTATAAACCTTCATTATATTATGCTGCAGCTATCCTGTGTTTGTTCTATACAAATGCTAGTGACCAAACCGAGGCTGGAAGGGAAATGGTCTGGTCCCTTTTATATAGAGAGAATCAGTGCTATAATCGTAGTTGTATACAGGAAATCTGACCAAGATGACTGTTGTGTGGTGGGGTGGTGGTGGGAGAGGTGATGAGGGACATCTCATTTGACTTAATAAATCCTCATACATAAATCAGATTCACGAAGGTAAAAAAATAGACTATCTTGATTAATCATCAAGACATTTAGGTCTCAAATTATGAATCCAAATACATTATTTATAAATATTTTATGATGAATCACTCTTGGGGACAGCCTTTCTCCCATGATGCTCCTGAACAAAATAATCTTCCTCTTCAACAATGCCAACAATAATCCCTGTCATCATTCAAATATTCAATCAAAAACCTGTCTGTTCAGCCATCATTTCTCTATTTAATTTATTCATATTTATTCATATTTAATTTATCCATGCTTGAAATATACCAGAGCATTACCAAGTGTTCATTATTATTATTGAACTGAAACCTATTTTACTGTACATCATATATTCTTCTACATTCAAAGAAAGTCCAAGTACTGTACACAGCACCAAATCAATTATAAAATTGCATTAAAGGTCCAGTATTGTCATGATCACAGCTGACTTTCAACAGGGCATGGAATCGGTGTCCTAGATGAACACAGTGACTGAACATTACTGGCTCATTTATGCAGCAGCAACAGTAATATGACCTTATGTGAGGTATTATTTTCAGTTCACCGAGTTAATCGAAAACTAACACTCCAATTCCATGCCCTGTTGATCATGATATTTGTCCCTTTAATCTAAATTCTACATGACTGATGCACCAATATTGTCAAACGTTTTACAAAAACCCATGGCCTAAAGTATATTTTATCTCAGATTTCCAAGGAACCTGTTCAACCAAAAAACTTAATATACACACAGATACAATTCCTGTTTTCCATCTATCAACCCCACTGCATAATCATACTAACCTTGGAATGTCAGTATGGGAATTTGTCAATTATCTATCTTTCTGCTATGAAAGAAATAATGTACAGTAAGATTTGCAGCTGTGCATGGTGAAAAAGATGAGTAAAGACTGTTTGTGGTGACACCATGTGAAATTCTCAAATTGAGTAGTAATTAGTTCTGAAAAGAACTGGAGGTTACAACTCTTAATATACAGATTTAAACATAAATGTCAGTAAAGTAAGGATTCTTACTTAATATAAATGCATCTTTAAGACAATGTTGATATACAATGTAATGAAGAATAATCAAGTGGTAAGATTATATAATCTATCTTTTTAAGAAGAAATTAATCCATGATTATTTCTCAAATTATATTATTGAAGAAAATAAAATCCGTTTTATATGCATAAAAATTTTAAACTGTTCTTGTTATCTTTACTTCCCTGACATTATGATCTTTCTTACCAAAAACATATCTACCAACACTGAAGGAATCATTAGGGACATCAATCAGATTTGTTTATTTGACAACACTTATTTAATTAAGAGCAACAGCTAGAACAATAGCCAGTATTGTTAACAAGACTCCCACGCATATGACGATACAACATAGTTTTCTTCGAGCCTTTTTCTGCGAAAGATAAAATCAAAGGGTTTGGTGTCAGAATAAAGTATATGCCCAAAATTAAGTCCTTTTAACTGTTTGCTGTAATATATATGTACAGCTCTCAGGAGCAGATATTCACCTCCCCCCAAAAACTTTTTTCACAGTACTGTACTTTACTTGTCATAGGCTGATCCATACTTTCAGGGGGGCCAGAAAAAAACACTGAAATGCCCAATTTTTTATTTTTTTTTATTTTATATTTTTTTAAAACTATATTTCAATTAAAGTCCCTGCTCCTCAAAAGCTGGTACATATGAATATACTGTGCATATCCCCCACCCCTTTATTTATTTGTTGTTTAGGTGGGAGGGGGAGTCCCCATTTATGTGCTACTGCTTTCAACTGTATGAACTTGCCAAGGATGAAAAAATACAATACAAATTAAACAAAACCTAAATGGTAAATGCGGTAATATTATGGCCAGACACAATCAACAACAGCTGTGCGTTCCTCTACACCTGTTTAATATTCAAATTCACTTCATATACATGGTAACCTATTTTTATCCATCATTGTGTCATTTATAAAGCGCATTTCCAAAGGTCACAAGGCGCCTCCAGCACGTTTTCCAGCGAATACAAACACAATGTGGTAATAATGTTTGAAGGGCAGAACGTACCATACTCCAGATACTATCGATCTCAGACCACCATGGGATTACAGACACACTTTAGTAATCATGTTTGAAGGGTCGTACCGTGCTCCAGACACTATCGATCTCAGACCACTATGGGATTACAGACACACTTTAGTAATCATGTTTGAAGGGTCGTACCGTGCTCCAGACACTATCGATCTCAGACCACTATGGGATTACAGACACACTTTAGTAATCATGTTTGAAGGGTACCGTGCTCCAGACACTATCGATCTCAGACCACTATGGGATTACAGACACACTTTAGTAATCATGTTTGAAGGGTCGTACCGTGCCCCAGACACTATCGATCTCAGACCACCATGGGATTACAGACACACTTTAGTAATCATGTTTGAAGGGTCGTACCGTGCTCCAGACACTATCGATCTCAGACCACCATGGGATTACAGACACACTTTAGTAATCATGTTTGAAGGGTCGTACCGTGCCCCAGACACTATCGATCTCAGACCACTATGGGATTACAGACACACTTTAGTAATCATGTTTGAAGGTCCAGACACTATCGATCTCAGACCACTATGGGATTACAGACACACTGTAGTAATCATGTTTGAAGGGACGTACCGTGCCCCAGACACTATCGATCTCAGACCACCATGGGATTACAGACACACTGTAGTAATCATGTTTGAAGGGACGTACCGTGCTCCAGACACTATCGATCTCAGACCACCATGGGATTACAGACACACTTTAGTAATCATGTTTGAAGGGTGCACCGTGCTCCAGACACTATCGATCTCAGACCACTATGGGATTACAGACACACTTTAGTAATCATGTTTGAAGGGACGTACCGTGCTCCAGACACTATCGATCTCAGACCACTATGGGATTACAGACACACTTTAGTAATCATGTTTGAAGGGACGTACCGTGCTCCAGACACTATCGATCTCAGACCACTATGGGATTACAGACACACTTTAGTAATCATGTTTGAAGGGACGTACCGTGCTCCAGACACTATCGATCTCAGACCACTATGGGATTACAGACACACTTTAGTAATCATGTTTGAAGGGACGTACCGTGCTCCAGACACTATCGATCTCAGACCACCATGGTATTACAGACACACTTTAGTAATCATGTTTGAAGGGTCGTACCGTGCTCCAGACACTATCGATCTCAGACCACCATGGTATTACAGACACACTTTAGTAATCATGTTTGAAGGGTCGTACCGTGCTCCAGACACTATCGATCTCAGACCACCATGGGATTACAGACACACTTTAGTAATCATGTTTGAAGGGTCGTACCGTGCTCCAGACACTATCGATCTCAGACCACTATGGGATTACAGACACACTTTAGTAATCATGTTTGAAGGGACGTACCGTGCTCCAGACACTATCGATCTCAGACCACTATGGGATTACAGACACACTTTAGTAATCATGTTTGAAGGGTCGTACCGTGCTCCAGACACTATCGATCTCAGACCACCATGGGATTACAGACACACTTTAGTAATCATGTTTGAAGGGTCGTACCGTGCTCCAGACACTATCGATCTCAGACCACCATGGGATTACAGACACACTTTAGTAATCATGTTTGAAGGGTCGTACCGTGCTCCAGACACTATCGATCTCAGACCACCATGGGATTACAGACACACTTTAGTAATCATGTTTGAAGGGTCGTACCGTGCTCCAGACACTATCGATCTCAGACCACTATGGGATTACAGACACACTTTAGTAATCATGTTTGAAGGGTCGTACCGTGCTCCAGACACTATCGATCTCAGACCACCATGGGATTACAGACACACTTTAGTAATCATGTTTGAAGGGTCGCATGCGTGCTCCAGACACTATCGATCTCAGACCACCATGGGATTACAGACACACTTTAGTAATCATGTTTGAAGGGTCGCATCGTGCTCCAGACACTATCGATCTCAGACCACCATGGGATTACAGACACACTTTAGTAATCATGTTTGAAGGGTCGCATCGTGCTCCAGACACTATCGATCTCAGACCACTATGGGATTACAGACACACTTTAGTAATCATGTTTGAAGGGTCGTACCGTGCCCCAGACACTATCGATCTCAGACCACCATGGGATTACAGACACACTTTAGTAATCATGTTTGAAGGGACGTACCGTGCTCCAGACACTATCGATCTCAGACCACCATGGGATTACAGACACACTTTAGTAATCATGTTTGAAGGGTCGTACCGTGCTCCAGACACTATCGATCTCAGACCACTATGGGATTACAGACACACTTTAGTAATCATGTTTGAAGGGTCGTACCGTGCTCCAGACACTATCGATCTCAGACCACCATGGGATTACAGACACACTTTAGTAATCATGTTTGAAGGTACGTACCGTGCTCCAGACACTATCGATCTCAGACCACTATGGGATTACAGACACAATTTAGTAATCATGTTTGAAGGGTCGCACTGCTCCAGACACTATCGATCTCAGACCACCATGGGATTACAGACACACTTTAGTAATCATGTTTGAAGGGTCGCACTGCGTGCTCCAGACACTATCGATCTCAGACCACTATGGGATTACAGACACACTTTAGTAATCATGTTTGAAGGGACGCCGTGCTCCAGACACCATCGATCTCAGACCACTATGGGATTACAGACACTCTTTAGTAATCATGTTTGAAGGGTCGTATCCGTGCTCCAGACACTATCGATCTCAGACCACTATGGGATTACAGACACACTTTAGTAATCATGTTTGAAGGGTCGCATCGTGCTCCAGACACTATCGATCTCAGACCACCATGGGATTACAGACACACTTTAGTAATCATGTTTGAAGGGTCGTACCGTGCTCCAGACACTATCGATCTCAGACCACCATGGGATTACAGACACACTTTAGTAATCATGTTTGAAGGGTCGCACGTGCTCCAGACACTATCGATCTCAGACCACCATGGGATTACAGACACACTTTAGTAATCATGTTTATCGGGACATCCAGTGCTCCAGACACTATCGATCTCAGACCACCATGGGATTACAGACACACTTTAGTAATCATGTTTGAAGGGTCGTACCGTTCTCCAGACACTATCGATCTCAGACCACCATGGGATTACAGACACACTTTAGTAATCATGTTTGAAGGGTCGTACGTGCTCCAGACACTATCGATCTCAGACCACCATGGGATTACAGACACACTTTAGTAATCATGTTTGAAGGGTCGCACGTGCTCCAGACACTATCGATCTCAGACCACCATGGGATTACAGACACACTTTAGTAATCATGTTTGAAGGGTCGCACCGTGCTCCAGACACTATCGATCTCAGACCACCTTGGTAGTTCAGACACACTTTAGTATTCTTGTTTGAAGGGTCGTACCGTGCTCCAGACACTATCGATCTCAGACCACCATGGGATTACAGACACACTTTAGTAATCATGTTTGAAGGGTCGCACTGCGTGCTCCAGACACTATCGATCTCAGACCACCATGGGATTACAGACACACTTTAGTAATCATGTTTGAAGGGTCGTACCGTGCTCCAGACACTATCGATCTCAGACCACCATGGGATTACAGACACACTTTAGTAATCATGTTTGAAGGGTCGTACCGTGCTCCAGACACTATCGATCTCAGACCACCATGGGATTACAGACACACTTTAGTAATCATGTTTGAAGGGTCGTACCGTGCTCCAGACACTATCGATGTCAGACCACTATGGGATTACAGACACACTGTAGTAATCATGTTTGAAGGGTCGTACCGTGCCCCAGACACTATCGATCTCAGACCACTATGGGATTACAGACACACTTTAGTAATCATGTTTGAAGGGTCGTACCGTGCTCCAGACACTATCGATGTCAGACCACTATGGGATTACAGACACACTGTAGTAATCATGTTTGAAGGGTCGTACCGTGCCCCAGACACTATCGATCTCAGACCACTATGGGATTACAGACACACTTTAGTAATCATGTTTGAAGGGTCGTACCGTGCCCCAGACACTATCGATCTCAGACCACCATGGGATTACAGACACACTTTAGTAATCATGTTTGAAGGGTCGTACCGTGCTCCAGACACTATCGATCTCAGACCACTATGGGATTACAGACACACTTTAGTAATCATGTTTGAAGGGTCGTACCGTGCCCCAGACACTATCGATCTCAGACCACTATGGGATTACAGACACACTTTAGTAATCATGTTTGAAGGGTCGTACCGTGCTCCAGACACTATCGATCTCAGACCACTATGGGATTACAGACACACTGTAGTAATCATGTTTGAAGGGTCGTACTGCGCCCAGACACTATCGATCTCAGACCACTATGGGATTACAGACACACTTTAGTAATCATGTTTGAAGGGTCGCACTGCCGTGCTCCAGACACTATCGATCTCAGACCACTATGGGATTACAGACACACTTTAGTAATCATGTTTGAAGGGTCGTACCGTGCCCCAGACACTATCGATCTCAGACCACTATGGGATTACAGACACACTTTAGTAATCATGTTTGAAGGGTCGTACCGTGCCCCAGACACTATCGATCTCAGACCACCATGGGATTACAGACACACTTTAGTAATCATGTTTGAAGGGTCGTACCGTGCTCCAGACACTATCGATCTCAGACCACTATGGGATTACAGACACACTTTAGTAATCATGTTTGAAGGGTCGTACGTGCTCCAGACACTATCGATCTCAGACCACTATGGGATTACAGACACACTTTAGTAATCATGTTTGAAGGGTCGTACCGTGCTCCAGACACTATCGATCTCAGACCACCATGGGATTACAGACACACTTTAGTAATCATGTTTGAAGGGTCGTACCGTGCTCCAGACACTATCGATCTCAGACCACTATGGGATTACAGACACACTTTAGTAATCATGTTTGAAGGGTCGTACCGTGCTCCAGACACTATCGATCTCAGACCACTATGGGATTACAGACACACTTTAGTAATCATGTTTGAAGGGTCGTACCGTGCTCCAGACACTATCGATCTCAGACCACCATGGGATTACAGACACACTTTAGTAATCATGTTTGAAGGGTCGCCGTGCTCCAGACACTATCGATCTCAGACCACCATGGGATTACAGACACACTTTAGTAATCATGTTTGAAGGGTCGTATCCGTGCTCCAGACACTATCGATCTCAGACCACCATGGGATTACAGACACACTTTAGTAATCATGTTTGAAGGGTCGCCGTGCCCCCAGACACTATCGATCTCAGACCACTATGGGATTACAGACACACTTTAGTAATCATGTTTGAAGGGTCGTGCGCCCCAGACACTATCGATCTCAGACCACCATGGGATTACAGACACACTTTAGTAATCATGTTTGAAGGGTCGTACCGTGCTCCAGACACTATCGATCTCAGACCACCATGGGATTACAGACACACTTTAGTAATCATGTTTGAAGGGTCGCATCGTGCTCCAGACACTATCGATCTCAGACCACCATGGGATTACAGACACACTTTAGTAATCATGTTTGAAGGGTCGTACCGTGCCCCAGACACTATCGATCTCAGACCACTATGGGATTACAGACACACTGTAGTAATCATGTTTGAAGGGTCGCATGCGTGCTCCAGACACTATCGATCTCAGACCACCATGGGATTACAGACACACTTTAGTAATCATGTTTGAAGGGTCGTACCGTGCTCCAGACACTATCGATCTCAGACCACCATGGGATTACAGACACACTTTAGTAATCATGTTTGAAGGGTCGTACCGTGCTCCAGACACTATCGATCTCAGACCACTATGGGATTACAGACACACTGTAGTAATCATGTTTGAAGGGTCGTACCGTGCTCCAGACACTATCGATCTCAGACCACTATGGGATTACAGACACACTTTAGTAATCATGTTTGAAGGGTCGTACCGTGCTCCAGACACTATCGATCTCAGACCACCATGGGATTACAGACACACTTTAGTAATCATGTTTGAAGGGTCGTACCGTGCTCCAGACACTATCGATCTCAGACCACTATGGGATTACAGACACACTGTAGTAATCATGTTTGAAGGGTCGTACCGTGCTCCAGACACTATCGATCTCAGACCACTATGGGATTACAGACACACTTTAGTAATCATGTTTGAAGGGTCGTACCGTGCCCCAGACACTATCGATCTCAGACCACCATGGGATTACAGACACACTTTAGTAATCATGTTTGAAGGGACGTACCGTGCTCCAGACTACTACTCAGTACTACTTAATTTTGACAACATGAAATTGTCATGAAGCTGATCAGGATGCAGATATGATTTCCTTTTTATTTAACTTATCATACAACATTTCTAATGCTCTTTGTGTTTTTTGTAACTCATGTGTAACATTCTAGTGTTTTATTTATTTTATACCAGTAATTAATATTAACTTTGAAATTCCTAAAGCAGTTTATGATTCCTAATAGTTAACTTTAATTTTAAGCTTTATAAAGAGCCTCCAATAAACAAAACAAAAATTATTATTATTATTATTATTATTATGGAGTGCCATGGTCGAGCGGTTTAGCGCATCGGATTTGTGTTCTGATGGCTGAGTCGTCAGAATGTGGGTTCGAATCCCGACCGCGGTGCTTGTGTCCTTGAGCAAGACACTTTACCATAATTGCTTCTCTCCACCCAGGAGTAAATGGGTACCTGTGAGGGCAGAGTTGGTTGTTGTGTTTGATTAGCCCATCTGCGCCGAAATGGCAGCAATTGAGCTGTATACTCCCCAGGGAGCTGAGATGGTTTCAGGAATGATTTATGTGCCTAATCAGCAGGGGTAATAAT
The DNA here is from genome assembly GCA_029582265.1 of Zoroaster sp. YZ-2022. NCBI lineage: Eukaryota > Metazoa > Echinodermata > Asteroidea > Forcipulatida > Zoroasteridae > Zoroaster > Zoroaster sp. YZ-2022. Next base: position 4,268,772 of record CM055831.1, read on the forward strand.
GTAAAGCGCTGTGATACCTCGTGTAAGAGCGCTTTAAAATGCCTCCATTATTATAACATCTCTTTCAAAATATTTACATTTCATGTATCTTCGTTTTCAATCTTTTTGTGAAAATACTTTATATACTGGTCAAACTGATAATGATGACCTTGTGTATCTCAACCAATCAAATTGTCTAAACTACCGAAGGCCTTTATTAATAATAAATTTCAACTCGTTTTTATGATATATTGTTGTCAAAGTACATTTTTGTTTTCGTGTTAATATACATAATTCGTGCAATGCCATAAAAAATCACGATATCAACAGAGGGCGCTAGGTGTTACACAAATGTCTTATTGACATCATGCCTCTTAAACTCTGACAATTAAAACATTCAGCTTGTCTGAAATAATTGTTTTGTATTACGCATGTACAGACTTTAAGTAGTGACATCACAGACTGAATGGCGCCCTCGATTAGAGGCAATAGAAGGTCACTCAAAGGCACAGCACATGTACGTGTAGCGTGAATAGTAGTCTGAAGATCCGACGTCACGCTTTGAGCTAGAGGCGCATGAATTATGCCAGATCCTGGCCATGCAGCCGCCATATTTTCCCCGATGCTCAACTTTGATCTTGGTTGGTAGCTAGCGCGCAAGCCTAGAAGCATGATGTCAGATCTTCAGCACAACGCGTTAACATATCAAATGAAATCATTTGAGTAGTACACCTAGAGCCTGTTTATATCCTTGATAAGATATAGACAGAGGAACAGTCTACGTGAATACATGAACCAATGAGTGACCTTTTTCTGCATCTGAACGAGGGCGCTCTTCAGGTTGTGACATCATATGTATCAGGTCTATTCCACGCAAAGCACATGCCACCATTCAGCAAATCTGATTGTCAAAGAGGGAGTTTGATGGATGGCGATGGATGGCGATGGATGGCGATGGATGGCGATGGATGGCTTTTGATTGGCTTATTATTGTCTGTGAGATAACATGTATATAATATTGAACCATGAGGACCTGGGATGATGTCATCGTCTAAACTTGATAATGAGAATGACGGTGATGATAAGAGCAACAATAACCATGGCAATGAAACAACAACATTGTTTGTTGCGTGCTTTCTTCTGTGAAACAAAAACAGAAAATTAAAAACTGTAGATACTGAAAACTGGAGTGTGTGAAACAAATAACATACATGATAATCATAAAGTGATGGGTCAGACACGACACTGAGGACTCGGACACAACACTGAGGACTCGGACACGACACTAACGACTCGGACACGACACTGAGGACTCGGACAGGACACCGAGGACTCAGACACGACACCGAGGTCTCAGACTCGACACTGAGGACTCAGACACGACACTGAGGACTCGGACACGACACCGAGGACTCGGACACGACACTGAAGACTCGGACTCGACACTGACAACTCGGACTCGGACTGGACACTGAGGACTCAAATACAAGTATACATTCCTGTGCCAATTTCATACAGCTGCTTAGCAGATAAAATTTGATTTTTTTGGTTACCAGCCAAACTTAGCAGTCATACAAAATGTATGCATTTTAGCTGGTAGTCTGTTTTATATTGCTTAGCAAAATTCTCTGCTGAGCAGCTCTATGAGATTGGCTGCCCGGCTTAAATAGACATGAATTGAGAGAGAATTATTACCTGATATGTTCTAGCTGTTTGGAGTTGTGTATTAGCTTCTTCGACATTGCCACCGGCCCTGTCTATGTTTGCTTCAATTGAGTCTATGAAAAAAAAACAAGCAACTATTAACCCTAACTCCCTAGGCCCATTTGCTTACACATAATGTTAAACCTGAATCCTCCTGAATCCTCCAAAATCCTTCAAAATCCTTCAGTAGTAAAGCAAGCACATGACATGTATGCACATGTGTGTTTCTAATCTGTGATTCCTGTACATGGCCAGGGACCCTCCCTGCATGCATGGAACAATAAACAATGTCCACTGACTCAAGCACTGACCTTGCAATCACTACAACAAACATGTACCATGAAAAGGCAAGTATGCCTAACAGGGACAATATCATCACAACCAACAGGGCATGGAATCGGAGTGCTAATATTAGATTAACTCAGTGACAGAAAATAATACCCCACATAAGGTCATGTTACCAGTAATTTTCAGTCACTGTGTTCATCTTTAATTAGGACACTGATTCCATGCCCTGTTGAAAGTCTGCTCTGATCGTGATGGTACTGTCCCTTTAAACCCTTTAAAATCTTTTCACAGGTTGATCAAAAGTATCTGAAAAAGGGTCGGGCGGGGGATGGAGGGGCACAGGTCAAATGGAATCTTCAGGAATAATAACGTATACTAGACAGGAATTACTTCTGCTTCAATCTAGTGGTAGTGAGGTGAGCAACGAACTGTTATCAAGTCTATATTTGATTGAGAAATTTTTGTCTGCACCCCCGAATCAAATCAGTAACTGTGGGCCTGGGCCTGAACCTGCACGCTCACAGAAGCGTCGTGGGCATAGGCGTGGTAAGCGTGGGGGTGTGTTGATTCGACTACGTAAGCGGAACCATAAAACACCGCTACCTAGTATTTTTCTGGGAAATGTACGTTCCTTACGCCACAAAATCGACGAATTGTCTTGCCTTATCCATACTTGGAAGGACTATCGTGATTGTTCAATATTTTGCTTTACGGAAACTTGGCTAAATTCATCTGTTCCGAACTCAGCTGTAGTACCCCCTGGTTTCATTTTATTCCGTTCGGATCGTGAATTCACTGAAGTGAGGAAATCAACAGGTGGTGGTTTGTGTTTCTTAGTGAACGACAGTTGGTGTACAGACGCTAAGATACTTTCCCACTCATGCACACCTGAGTTGGAGACGCTATTAATTAAATGCAGACCATTTTATCTACCTCGGGAATTTGGTTCTATTCTACTCTGTGCCACTTATGTGCCCCCTGATGCTAATGCTAAATCTGCTATTGATCAACTTTCAACTATTATTACGCAATATGAAAACAAGAACCCTGGATCAATTAGCATTGTCCTTGGAGATTTCAACCATACAAATTTGAGGAAGGGCTTGCCCAAGTTTTATCAACATGTGGATTGTATGACTCGCCATGACAAAATTATCGATCACTGCTACTCTACGATAAAGGGTGCTTATCGGTCTTTGAAACGTGCTCCTCTCGGCAACTCAGATCACAATATGGTGCATTTAATTCCTACGTATCGACAGCAACTGAAGCGTGAGAAGCCCATAGAATGCCTTGTTTCTCAGTGGACGGATGCCGCTGTCCAGCGACTCCAGGGCTGTTTTGCATGCACGGACTGGAACATGTTTGTTGAAAACTCAACTAACCTTGATGAGTGCACCGAGGTCACTATGGATTATATTAAATTCTGTGAGGAGTTGTGCATTCCAAAGATAGCGATGAAGAGATTTTCTAATGACAAACCCTGGTTTAATCAGATAGTGCGTAATCAACTTCGTGCCACGGAAGTTGCATTTAGGTCCGGCGATGCTTCAGCCATCAAAAAGGCCAAGTACGATCTTTTTAAGGCAATCAGAGATGCGAAGCTAAGGTATCGCAATAAACTCGAGGATGATATTTCTGTCACTAACTCCAGGGAACTATGGAGAGGTTTTAATAAAATTACTGGATACAAACCGAAGCAGAGACGAGCACCTGAGGACGATGCAACATTTCCGGATCAACTTAATGATTTTTATACACGCTTTGACCGCCCAATGGATCATTTAACAGAAATGTACGAAACATTACCTCCACCATTTTAGGTCACGCTTGAAGACACTCGTCGTGTATTAGGACAGTTAAAAGTTAAAAAAGCACCTGGACCGGATGGCATTAGCCCACGCCTTTTGCGATCTTGTAAGGATGAATTGTGCAATATTTTATGTAAATTATTTAACTGGTCATTGAAAATTAGTCATGTGCCAAATGTTTTTAAAAAGTCGATCATTATTCCTGTGCCTAAACGATCGCCAGTTACTTGCCTTAACGACTACCGCCCAGTAGCTTTAACTTCAATTGTCATGAAATGCATGGAATCTCTATTTAGAAACTTCATCCAGTCACAGCTGTCACCTAAATTAGATCCGTTCCAGTTCGCATATAGGGCAAACAGATCAGTTGACAATGCAATTTCATGGGCTCTATTTAAAGCATCACAATTCCTCGACAAGAATATTCCTAATTATTGCAGATTTTTATTTGTGGATTATAGTTCGGCTTTTAATACCATATCACCTTTTAAATTGTACGATAAATTGATAAACTTGAATCTTAATCCTTCTATTTGTCAGTGGATTTTAGATTTTTTTATTAGATCGTTCACAAGTGGTGAAGATAGGGCAACATTTTTCTAAGCTACGTGTCCTGAGTACAGGAGCACCTCAAGGATGTATTTTATCACCTATGCTGTACTCTTTGTTCACGCATGACTGCGTAACGAACTCTGATAATAACTTTATGGTTAAATATGCAGATGATACTACACTGGGTGGGCTCATTCTCAAGGACGAATCTTCATATCGTGATGAAGTCGAGCATTTAGTTAAATGGTGTCATGACAATAATTTAGAGTTAAATGTCGATAAGACCAAGGAAATAATTGTGGACTTCAGAAGAAATCCCACTGATATTCAGCCATTAAGTATAAATGGATCTGAAGTTGAAATTGCTGACTCCTTCAAATTTTTAGGAGTATATATATCCAACGATCTGAAATGGGTGACCCATGTTGATTTCATTGTTAGAAAAGCCCAGCAGCGTCTGTTCTTTCTTAGGAGATTGAGAAGTTTCCGTGTCAGACAGGATTTGTTGGTGAGGTTTTACCGGGCAGTGGTTGAGAGTGTTTTGACATTCTCAGTCGCTGTCTGGTACGGTAACACCACGGTGAATGACCGGAAACGCCTCAGTTGTGTAGTTAACACCGCTAGTGCTATAATTGGTTGTGAGTTACCTGCATTAAATACACTTTATGAAGCACGTGTCCTAAAGAAATCTAGGTCAATTATTTTAGACGTATCCCACCCTGCGTATGAGTTATTTGAATTGATGAGAACAGGAAAGCGGTATAGATCAATCAGAGCTGATTCAAATCGAACCTTGAATAGTTTTTATCCAAGTGCAGTACGTTTATTGAATGATCAAATGTAATTGTCAGCATAATTGTAATTGTAATTTTAATTTAACATAATTCTTATTTTTATTTTTATTGTATTGTTTTCTAAATTAATGTCAAAATAGAAGTGAGGTTGTCTATTAATATTTTGTTATTGTTGTTCATATAGTAATTGTATATATAAATATATTCTTGATATTTTTGATGCTCGCAAGACCATACCAAATTTCAATGTATGTTTTATACAGATGACAATAAATATTCTGAATCTGAATCTGAATCTGAATCTGAAGCTAGAGGCAAAAGGCAACAAAATGAGTATTCATGCAACCTTTGCAACTATGAAATGTTTCAGAGAGGACCGTCCTTAATTAACCCTAACCCCCCTAGGTATTCTGGCCAAGAACCTTCCTGAATCCTCCAAAATCCATTAGTGCACTTTTGGAAACATGACCTTATCTTCAAAATGCACCATGCATTTTCGTTGATCTTTCATATTTAGCACTTATGGCTTGTACTTCTTGCCAGGTAGTAATTTCGTCCCATTTGAAGAGGTGAAAGTACCGGATTCCAACAGTGCTGAATTTTTCCCAAAAAGTGCCCCTTGGAGGATTTTACAGGATTTGGGGTGGTTAGGATTCTAGGCATAAACTTATCATCAGAATTAGATTCATAGAGGTAGGGAGAAGAGGATAAAGACAATTAGCAAAGCATCAAGTCTCTATGTTGACTTTATCTAAAAAATGCATAAGAAAAGAAGGAAAGTAGTCCTTTTAGGAAAAAAAAAATAAAATCTCCGGTTTCTGGTCATCGGTCAGCTTCAAAAATCGGTGCGGTGACACACTTTTTTTTTTTGCTAAAAGGGAAATATGTGATACATGTATGCGTGAGGACCAAATTTCTCATATACAAACTATGGTGGCTAAGAGAGATCTCAAAAATCGGGTAAACATTCATACCCCTATGTGAAAAAGTTGTTTAAAACACAGCACGGCAGAAATCCAATCAATCCAGCAAAATTGACATTGTTTCATAGCAAAAAAAATGTAAAATGCTGACGCGCAGGTCTGAGGCAACGCACGCGGAGACCAATGCTGGGCGATTAGTGAAATTCACTACTTGAGTACTCACACAGCAATTACTCGTGAGTACTCGATTAATTGCGAGTAACTGACCGCATTTTTAAACATCACTTAAGCTTTTTTAACCCTTTAAATTGTATGCATTACTCATACTAGTCATAACCTAGGCCATCAGTTATTCACGTATTTCAAAAATATACTATTTTAAACATACTTTTTATTATGTTTTATGATAATTGTTCTGAAAAAATCTGATATTATTTCTGATTTTATATGTTTAATAAATAAACAACGACCAAAAAAAACCAATCATTACTCATGAATGTGTTACTATTCGCGAGTACTTTTGCGGTAATCACGGCAGGACAATTAATCGAGTAGTAAAAAGACGCAAGTACGAGTACGATTAGCAATTACTACTCGCGAGTACTCGAGTAATCGCACTACTCACCCAGCACTACCAGAAATCGGAGACCTTTTTTTTGCTTTAATTAGAAACTTTCACTTGTACCAACAGTTCTTTTCAGAAACAACACACTGTATTACAGATATTACATGGTGATGCTGAAATCCTTCTTAACTTTGTTTTTACAAATCCTTTGTTCATACAATCTATTATTTCAGGCAATAAGTCACACAATCATTTATAGAACTCAATTCAGAAAGTTTCTGAAGTCTTCAACTTTACTTACCGACAATTTCCCCTTGTTCTGACACCATTGCACTGAGATCTCGGAATATTTCATTCACATCTAACATTGATGCCTGAGATATGAAATATAAACATAAAGGATACTTATAATGAAGATTATCAATCTAGCATTTACAATCTAGCATTTACAATCTAGCATTTACAATCTAGCATTTACAATCTAGCATTTACAATCTAGCATTTACAATCTAGCATTTACAATCTAGCATTTACAATCTAGCATGTACAATCTAACATTTACAATCTAGCATTTACAAAGAGCATTAATTGATCATGAAATTCATTTGTCTCAGATATATTCAGCAATACTGATGTATATTTTCCCACCACTGGTATTGGTCAGAAGTTGATGGACTTTGAAGGGAAAACAAAAAATTCAAAAGCAGTACCACAATGACTAAGACTGGGAAAGGAGAGAAGGGTTAAACAAAATTCTTTAACCCTTCCTACCCCAAATCCTCCAAAATCCTTCTCCTGGTTTTGCCTGATCTTGATTTGGCTTTCTCTGCATTAGCCACTGTACCAATTCCATAAAAGTCCAACAATTGGGGTACCTTTTTACTGCATGTTGATGGATTTTGGCAGATTTAGGATGGTTCCAAGCCAATATGCCCAGGTGGTTAGAGTTAAGGTCATTGGATTATTGTATAAACTGAGCCATATCTGTGACTATGAAGGAAATAAATGTCTAGATCTTGACAGGGGATAAAAGTACATACCTGCAAACAATTAGAAAAATATTACCACAACCACTAAGACTGGGAAAAGAATTAAAACAATGTCTTTTGGAAGTTAAAGATCATTGTATTTTATTCCATATATTGTTCCAAAGTATTAACAAGTATTTCACCAAAATAATTGTTATTGGCCTTACGTTTCTAACCTAGCAGATTCTTTCTCAAAGACAAATTTGCCATTTTGTCTTTGAGAAAGAACCTGCTAGGTTCGAATTGTAAGGCCAATAACAATTATTTTGCATTTATACCAATTTAAAGTTTGTAATATGAACGAGTTGTTTGGCCATTGAATAATGATAATTATTACAAAATAATAATAAAGAAATCAAAGGAAAAGGAAATAAAAGTTCCTAGTAAACCCTGATTTCTGAACCAAGTGTTCAATGTTGAGTTACATGACAGGTGTCTTTACCTCAATCTGTCGTATCTGTTCCTCTCGTTCTTGAAGTAGATTCATATCATATTCTATGTCTTGATCTTGTTGTTGGAGCTGAGATATCTCTTGTCTTCTTGCATCTTCCATTAATGCCTTATCCTCATCATGTGCTGAAATGTCCTGATGAGGATCAAGATGATATCCGGTTAAAGCCATTTTACACTTGTTAATCCTCTTACTACTACAAGGGTCAAAATCAGTCAAAATGTTGATATACTTGCCAAGGTATATCTCGTGCACTTAATAGTCGAACACTGTCAAACCTTACGTGTAGTAAGTACATTTACAGGTCAAAATGAGTGTCAACACCAGTCAAAAATTGACCCTGTGTGTACATTTGGGTCAACAGTCAAAACGGTCAGTTGACTGATTTTGACCACTACAGCTACTTGCCACTAAAGTGCAGCTATAATTTGTGTTTTGAGTGATGTAGAATACTTACCATGCCTGGCACCCTCGATGGAACGCTAGGACAGGATCGCATCTTGCTAGCAACTTTCTGTTAAGTAAGTTACAAAAATCTGCTTTAGTTTTGTTTAAACTATAGTGCACATGATAAAAACAAAAAGAAATAGCATGCTAGGGTGTTGTAATTAAGTAAGACTAATTGCGGTGACACCATGTGAAATTCTCTATTGAGTAGTAATTAGTTCTGAAAAGAACTGGCGGTACAACTCGACGTTTCGATCAGTATGCTCTGATCGTCCTCAGAAGAATGTTGTAATTATACAAATAACACATTAACCCTCCTACTACTACAAGGGTCAAAATCAGTCACTTAAAAGTCAAACACTGTCAAACCTTATGTGTAGAAAGTACATTTACAGGTCAAAATGAGTCTACCGATTTTGAATCGTAAAAGCATTGTCTGGTATTGTTCAGGGTGGTCAAAATGACAGTAAAAACCAGTCAAAAATGCCCCTGTGTGCACATTTGAGTCAACAGTCAAAACAGGCAGTTGACTGGTTTTGACCTCTGTAGCTAATTCCCCCTAAAGTGCAGCTAGAGTACGAGGGTTAAAATAAAAACAAAATTCTAAAACATCAAGACATTCTACTACATTTATAAAGGACATTCTGTAGAATTTCAGGACAATAGTCATACGCGACTAGAGACCATCAACAAATAACCCCCAGACAGACCATAGCAACTGGAAGTGACCACAACCCAAACGCTTATATCGGCTGCAAGAGGCCACAGATTTCAGCATCCGCCTGTGCCATTGCTTTGCACAAAACAAGATATTTTAGATTTCCTGATATTGCATTGATACAAGATGAGACAGAAACATATTCAGATGTATAAAATATTTTGAGATATTTTCAAAACAGTAAAATCATTAAAATGTACCATAAGCCAAGCCTCGAAATTCCCATTTATCCACTTACCGGAGGTAAGTGGATTTTCAGGCAGTAAGTGATTTTAAAAAGTGGTTAAGTTGCTGGGTAAGTGGATCTATCCATGTTTTACGTCATGTCTCATAACAACATGGCCAGACACTGAAATCGGGTAAGTGACTTTTGGAAATGGGTAAGAGAAAATACAAGGGTGGGTAAGAGCTGGATAAGTGACCAAAAAAAATTATTTCGAGGCTTGCCATTAACCTGGACATTTGACAGTGGTTAACAAAAAAACTCTAAAAGGTCTCCAAAAGGTTAAAATGAATTGGTACGGTAGATATTTACCTTTTGTACACTACCGTATCTCTGTACTGAATCATGGTACTCATTGGATAACCTGTCCACCTGTAACCTTGACGACTGAAATCAAAAGAAAATAATATCAATTTCTTCTCTGAATGAAAACTGATGAAAACTCTCTGTGTATGACTGGTAGAGGGCGCTATTTTCCTGACCAATTCAGAGCCTTCATTTTGTTTGTAGCACTGAGACAACAGTAATGATAGCAACATATGGCAAACCCATTGGTTTTGGTGCATTCCATTGTATATTTTTAACATTGGCTGAATAAATATAAATATAAATATAAATATATCTATATCTATATCTATATCTATATCTATATCTATATCTATATCTATATCTATATCTATATCTATATCTATATCTATATCTATATCTATATCTATATCTATATCTATATCTATATCTATATCTATATCTATATCTATATCTATATCTATATCTATATCTATATTCTATATCTATATTCTATAATATATCTATATCTATATCTATATCTATATCTATATCTATATCTATATCTATATCTATATCTATATCTATATCTATATCTATATCTATATCTATATCTATATCTATATCTATATCTATATCTATATCTATATCTATATCTATAATCTATATCTATATCTATATCTATAATCTATATCTATATCTATATCTATATCTATATCTATATCTATATCTATATCTATATCTATATCTATATCTATATCTATATCTATTCATGAGTAATTGCAATGTGTGTTATTTAAAGGGACTATACTGTCACGATCAAAGCAGACTTTCAACAGTGCATGGAATCTTTGTCCTAGGAAAATCATAATAATTTGCATGATTCCTCCAAGACGGATAATTCAAGTTTCCAGTATTACAAGCGTGGAAGATGTATACAAGAAGTTAAAGGTACAATATCGTCATGATCAGAGTAGACTTTAAACAGGGCATGGAATCGGTGTCGTAGTTTAAGATGAACACAGTGACTGAAAATTACTGCCTTATTTATGCAGCAGCAACGGTAATATGACCTTATCATGTGGGGTATTATTTTCAGTCACTGAGTTAACCTAAATGTAGCATTCTGATTCCATGCCCTGTTGATCTAACGATAATGTCCCTTTAAGTCCAGTTTTTAAAACTGTTCTTGTCATTTTTTGTGGATCTCAATAGGCAATATTGCATGGCGGGGAACAGTCGCACGGGTGTAGTACGCACGCGCGAACATCGCCCTAGCTACACATATATACATGAAAAGATGGCGGCACACGTAAATGTCAATTTGCGTTTTACCGAGCTCAATGATGCCGAACTAGAGAATATTGTGAATATGTATGAGGTATAGTAAAACAAATATAACATGGTTTATTTCGGGTGGACAGTCGATATTAGCTTCCCTCGGTATTGGAAGTTGAGAAACTAGTTCCCGAGGCGAAGCCTCGGGAACTAGTTTCTCAACTTACAATACCTCGGGGAGCTAATATCGACTGTCCACCATCAAACCATGTTATATTTGTATATTATATAATATAATTATATGAGGTAAGCTTAGTCCATTAACACCCGACTCAGTGGGAAGCAGTCGTAAGACAACGAGAGGATGCTGTGTTTAAGACAACGAGAGGATGCTGTGTTTAAGACAACGAGAGGATGCTGTGTTTAAGACGAGAGGATGCTGTGTTTAAGACAACGAGAGGATGCTGTGTTTAAGACAACGAGAGGATGCTGTGTTTAACCCTTAGCACGCTACCATTCATATACACACGTATTCCCATGGCGCTGGGTTTCCTGTGCAAGTCACCAAGTAATGCACACTAATATGTTCCGAAGCTTTTTACTCTATGATGGATGTGTTTTACAGGAAAATGCAAAATAAGCTATTTGTTCAGTATGAAATTTCCTATCCATTGGTAGGTATGGTTTTTATTCAAGTCATATAATTAATGAAATATAACACCTGTAAAATCACAATTATAAATTTGTGTTCAAAATTGCTGCACAGCATGTGTTTTGCAATTGTGCCACACACATGCATAGTTTTTCAATGGACATTTACTTTGTACTAACATGTTGCATCTGGAAGTAAACCAAAGCACAATTTGCAATCAATATGAAAACCTGAGGCCGCATAAAATCTAAATATTTTTGCATATAATTATTGGACTGAAATATGCACCATCATATAAAAACTGTCACTCAAGGTTTATATCGTTGGTTATTTTGGATAGCAAAAAAAGAAATAAAATAAGCCTCATTTGAATTCACTTTTCTCTTTTGTTGCAGGTAGGCCTACATGTATTTCAATGCCACATTATGTCAAATATGTTTTGAATATTTATAGACGATGTGCCCTCTGACGTCACGGTTGAACCAAAACTTTGAGTTTTTGCCCGGCGGTGTGCGCAGGCACCGTGTTTTGCATAAATTTGACTTAAAAGTGACGTCACGGGTCAGATTTTGACGTGCAAATCACGAGTCGATGCATGCGCAAACCACCAGGCAAGGTTCCAATAGAGGGCAGTATAGATGTAAACAAAGGGCACATGGTCTATACAATGTAACAAATATGTGTGCATGTGTACCTGCGGAGTTTCATGACAAATAAAGAATCGTATTCAAAAACACTTTTTGCATTGCCCGAGTTTGTTCAGTGAAAACAAAACTGATTTGGTCATCAGTCAATCAGTGTATATTGTCCAGTCCATCTACAGTTCTTGTGATGTACAGTTATTTGTGGTAACCAGGTTCACAGTCAGCCTTGTAGTCGACCAAAGTGTGGTATCTCCTGAAGCAGGGCGCAGGACACATGGGTTTCTTGCATCCAATGCAAACGTATTCCGTTTGATGACACTTGATGGCTCGGTTTGAACAGACAATGCAGTCCGGTTTAGACGGACATCCAGCTGGTGTTAGATCCTTGTTGATGGCCAGGAAGTGACGTTCGGTCAAGCGGGCAGGCATGTCAGTAGACCGACGCCCAGATCTCCCACCTGGCCTTGTGTGACCTTGTAGAAGCCCATGTACAACTTCATAGCGAAATTTCTCTGGACGCTGTTGCGTGCCGGGGTGGAGGGACTTCCACAAAATCCAACTGTTGACGTACATGTAACTGACCTCGAGAAGATACATGAATACCTTCTTCCACCATTTTAGGGTCTTGTGGATATTCAGGTAGTACCACATGACCTGGTCAGCTCGGTCGACTCCGCCCATGTATTTGGTATAGCACGTGCTCGGACCTGCTTTCTGAATGTCGTTGCATTGTGGATAGTTGTTACGACATTCACTTGCCTCTTGTCGTACCATGCCAGGAACAGCGCGTTTCCATCACGAACGGCAAGCAGAGGGTCGTCCTTCTTCAGCCTTGAACTCTTGATGGCTTCTGGTGTTCCAACGCGGTTGATGCGGAGCGTGCCACATGCACCGACATTGTTCGTTTCAAGTTCCTTGTACAGGGCGGGGGATGAAAACAAATTGTCCATGTATACATGGTGACCCCTATCGTAAACTGGTTGACAAATTGACGTCACGACATTATGGTATAAACCAACCTCGACAGCATCAGTTCTCTTCCCCTGGTATAGTTCTGAGTTCAAGATGTATCCCGTCTTCGCCTCGGCCAAATTCCAGCAATTCAAACCCCACTTATGAGGCTTGTTGGGTTTGTATACCTTCATTCCAGTGCGGCCCTTGAAAGGTATGATGGTTTCGTCGACCGATAACTCTCGATCTGGATAGTAAGCCGACTTCCATCGACTCACAAGTATGTCCATGATTTCCTTTATTTTTCCTCGCCTATCATGGTCGGGGTCACCAGGTGCTGTCAGCATCGCGTTGTCCGTGCAGTGCAAGAAAGTCAAGATCAGCTGGAAACGATCCCGGGACATTATGGATTTTATTCCTGAGGCCTCCATTGTCCATTCTGTGGTCCAGTAAGTATCGTAGTTGGGGCGTCGATCAATGCCAAGCAACAACAAAATAGCAAGAAATGCTCTCAGTTCAGTGTCACTGACATCTCGCCATTTACGAAATCTGGAATGTACGCTCAAGCTATCGATACCACCTTTACTTGTGATGGTGGATGCCGCATATCTGTTAGTTTCTACAACAAGTAAATCAATTACCTCTGCATCGAAGTAATGGGAGAAAATCCCATATTCTGTAGGCTCTTCGCCATCATCGAAAATCAGCTGGCCGTGAGGATGGCTAAAATTGATCAGCCAGTCATGGTGGTAAGCCCTCCGAAATGCATCATTACGAGCTGCGATCCGAGCCGCGTTATGAGCCGCATCACCTCCCGCTTGCTGGCGAACTTCACCGGGGCCATCGTCGCGTTGTGCCCCATCACCGCTATCGTCATCAATGGAACCTTTACCACGTTCTCGTACACACTGTCCTACATCGTCGTCGTCACTATCGTTGACATAATCGTCCTGAGAAAGGCCTTCAAAGTCCGAATCTCCGGAGTCTGAGTCTCCGAAAATCTCCTGAAATGCAGCTTCAGCGTCCATTGTACTCGCCTTTTGTTTTAGCGAACAGCAGAACGCACAGATTTTCAATCGAAAATAGCAGAGAATTTTGTCAGAAACGAGTGTGATTTTATGCTTGAGAAATGTTAGCCACATACCCATCTATCCAAAAGTACCCGGATGAGGGTCAGGGGTCAATAGTTTGTCATACTCATTCATTTATAAATAGAACGTTATCGCGGGCGACTGTGGTCGCCGATAGCAGTGTGGGAATAAATGCGCTGGGCGACAGCAGTCGCCGATAGCGTGCAAAGGGTTAAGACAACGAGAGGATACTGAGCTAATATTACTGTTGTTATTATACCTTTCCTAAAGTGCGTGACATCATTGCCAGCTGTTTCATACATTGTGTTGTTTCACCGACGATCTTGTTCGTCATCTGCAGAGAGGCTTGGCTGAGGGAAGCAATCAAATCAAATCAAATCAAATCAAATCATACATATTTCAAATATTTGCAGTATTCCTTTTTCCGTTCATTCCACCACACTAATCAGGAGAGCATATTGTTCTTAGTTTAATTGAATATGGTAGTCATCAGAACAAGGATCAATGAGATATCAAAGAATTATCCAAGTCATTTACAACAAAGGGAGGTGGGCACTGTTATCGTGATTTATAAATAAGACGTCCATATTTGCAGTTATTTATGATATTTTATATATTAATTAATCAGTGTAGTTCTTTACAAAGTGGACCCATACTTCAAAATGTCTCAACTGGGCCATATTGTGGTACACACTTTCTTATCTAATGATTAATGACACGCAGCTCTACATTACTTTTAAATCTTCTCAAGAACCTGCCGATTCCTGCATTACAACACTGGAGAAATGTATTCAAGAGATTCGAAGTTGGATGCGACAAAACTTCCTGAAATTGAACGACGAAAAAACAGAATTTGTTCTATTTGGATCACGTCAGCAATTGTCTAAAGTTTCTCTTCCATCTATTGCAATTGGTGACTCGCAGATAACCCCCTCATCACAAGCACGTAATTTGGGTGTTATATTTGACTCGACAATGACTTTAAAACCTCATATCTCCAACATTGTTCGCATATCATCATTTCATATCAGAAATATCAGCGAATAAGGAAATACTTGAATAAAAGTGCTACTGAACAAATTATTCATGCGTTGTCACATCACGCCTCGATAACGGAATGCTCTACTCTACGGTCTCCCGCAGAATCAAATATCTCGCCTTCAGAACATACAAAACACAGCAGCTCGTGTTGTGACTTTGTCCAAAAAGTCATGCCATATCACGCCAATCTTGAAAGAACTGCACTGGCTTCCTGTTTCACAGAGAATTGTTTTAAACTTATGCTAATTGTTCACAAATCTTTAATAACATTGCTCCAATTTATATTTCTGAACTGCTTAAAGTCTACACTCCATCACGCAATTTGCGCCCAGCAACATGTCACTCCTAAAGGAACCAACATCAAAACGGAACTGGGGTGATAGGTCTTTTTCTGTCGCTCCGAGACTCTGGAATCATCTTTCCAACTAAACTCAAATCTTGTCATAGTATAACTAGATTTAAGTCGATGCTTAAAACTCATCTTATGTCACAATTCTTCAAAGATGATGTATATTTGTAATTCCATTGTAGGTACGTGTATCTCAGTACATAATTTTTCCCTATGTTATCATTGTATATTGTTTGTATTCATGTTTTTATCTTTGTTTCCGCGCCTTGAGCGCCCAGCAGGGTGGATATGTGCGCGCTATAAATCTTTATTATTATTATTATTATTATTATAGCCCAAGGCTCTTCAGAGAGATGAGGTAAACTGAAGCAGCCACCTGCTTTGTTTCATTGCAAGGCTAACTTGAAATAAACCAGTGCAGTAACTTGGGGTATACACATACTGTGTGAAGGTCAGAACACTTTGTTTTTGTCCCATACCCAGGGGCATTTTGGGGTATCCATGTACCATTCTTGTGTACAGTATGCAATATTTTGAGGCATGCATACAAAAAGCATTGTGTACTTAGCAGTTGTTTTTTTTGCAGCATTTTGGAGACTGCATGTATACAAGGGTTAAACAAATGACAGTTTTTTTTCCTTAAAGGGACTATATCATCACGATCAACAGGGCATGGAATCAGAGTGGTAGTTTTAGATTAACTCAGTGACTGAAAATAATACTCCACATATTACTGTTGCTGCTGCATAAATGAGCCAGTAATTTGTGTTCATCTTAAAATAGGACACCAATTCCATGCCCTGTTGAAAGTCTGCTGTGATCGTGATGATACTGTCCCTTTGAGTTGTAGAATATTGAGGAAAGTAAGATGATTTTCGAGACAACAAGAGCTTACATTCTGTTACGAAGCATAACACTGTCACTTGGTGTACCTATCTGTCGTACTGCTTTCTCTAACGTGGCAACTACAAAGACAGATAGACAAACAAACACAATGAAAAACATATTATTTGTTAGACAGTAAACCAGCAGCCATGTTAACAACTTTGCATGTTCTTCTGGGACCACTTCATAGAGCCGCTAAGCAACTGATTTTGTACTTACTGTACATTTTTCATTTCACAGCACTGCTAACCATTAAGTGTAGAGAAAGGCACGCTAATTTACTATTGCTAGCAAATGAGTGACGCAACAATACAAATCCGTGGTGAACGCGCACTGCTCTGAATTTTCATGCTACCTTGTGAAAAACGCTTATGCTTAAGCAATGTTTTCTGCTATAGTTATCACAAAAATTTGCTTAAAGGTAAGCAGCGCTATTAAATTTGGCGCTGGATGTAAATTTGTAGAAGAACTAAAGAAATTAGTTGAACACAATGGAACACCAATTTACAAATATGCGAGTATAACAAATATGGAGTCCATAAATAATTGACACTTAATCTATTCATGTAGTCATGGAAACAATAGCAAAACGAAAACAACAGAGGCAAAAGTCATCATGTTGATTGATATGGGATCAACAGGGTAGCGATAGTGAATTGCACTGGCGTATTTTGTACATAATAATAATAATAAAAATAATGTGGACTTATATAGCGCACGTATCCACCAAACTGGTGCTCAAGGCACATTATATTATTACCCCTGCTCATCAGGCGCATAAATCATTCCTGAAACCATCTCAGCTCCCTGGGGAGTATACAGCTCAATTGCTGCCATTACAGCGCATATAGGGCTAATCAAACACAACAACCAACTCTGCCCTCACAGGTACCCATTTACCCCTGGGTGGAGAGAAGCAATTATGGTAAAGTGTCTTGCTCAAGGACACAAGCACCATGGTCGCGGTTGGGATTCGAACTCACATTCTGACGACTCAGCCATCAGAACACAAATCCGATGCACTAAACCGCTCGACCATGGCACTCCATGTAGTTGATGCGCTAAAGGCGGAATATCTCCAGCGCACTTTACATACGCAGTACTATAACATACGCGTATAAAGTGTACACACAATGCTTACATTACGGCAAAGTGGCTATCACCACTCGGTGCAATTCACTGCTAGAGGGCTATCACTTGCACAGAGCGGATAAAGGTCATGGCTTTGAGGGGGATAAATTAAATTAAAAAAATTAAATAAGGCTCTTACCATTGTTGCTTATCTTGAAAAGTGCAGAGCTAACTTGTTGAGATGCATCTGCAAATTCAATACTTAGTCCTATAGCAAAGAAAATGATACATGATAAATCAATTAGGGTTGTACATTTCAAGCTGGTTTGTTTTATATTCCTAGTTTTTTGTTTTCAGGCTAAACTATTCGTTGTGCAATTCTCCCTAATCAAATAGTAAATCGATCTACATCAACATATATATGAATTTAAAAATGTAGATTTTCAAAAAAATATCCACTTTAGTGTATGTGTATGTATAAGTAAGAATTTGGAATTGGGGAGTTATTCTTTGAAAAACAGGGTGTCCAAATGTTTAACTTACAATACTTTTGCACAAATAAAACAGGGTGTCCATTTACCAAACAGGTCATCCAAAAGATGGCCCAGACTTCTACACTTAAGTGCAAGCCCTATGTTACATTGGCTAGGTTAAAACCATATGACATAAAACACAATAAAGGGGGCCACTTTGCATCCGTCACGTTAGCAGTTTTTCCAATGGTTGTTATTTATTTTTAAGTACCTGAAACCGACCAAAAAGTGTTTCAACATGTGAATGGACATGCAGACTTATACTAGAACTAATTTGGGTTGATTTATTTTATTTTTAAATTTTTTTATTTATTTTTTTACCCTCAAATTTCCATAAAAATTGGACGGAAAAAGTTACCTCACTTTTCCGTCCATTTGCTGATGGAAATTTTAGGGTAATTAAAAAAATAATAGTAATAATCAACTCAAATTATCTTTAGGATAAGCATGCATGTCTATTCAAATGTTGAAATTCTTTTTTGGTGGTTTCAGATATTAAATTTTTTTTACAACCATTAGAAAATCTGCTAACGTGACGGTAGGAAAGTGGCCCCCTTTATTGTGTATTGTGTTTTATGTCATATACTCTGCTCTGACTGGACATTCAAAGAAAGTAAGCATATGCTGTACTGGGTACCTGGAAACCAGACTGAAACTCTCATTATAGGGTGCCAATTTTCAGTTCCAAGTCTCTGATTTTTTGTTAACAAAATGTGTAATTTAATTACCTGATTACCAATACTGATAACTTCTAATTGTCTTGGTAATTTTCTTATATCTACACATACCAAAATGAATAATTTAAAACTATTTGAGGTACCTGATCCAAACTGTCTGTCCTGGTCTGGTGTAGTTGGTGAATTGCCTAGCGCTCCGTATCCAAAATCACCTCTACCTTGCTGGGCTGCCATGGTCTACTAAATTACTATGTGAATCACCTTACTTCATGTGAAATATTAATTGATCAGACCATCAACTCCTTCAAACTGTGCAACAAGGAGGAAATGACACACACATCTTGATTTAACAAATTTAAAACAAAATTTCAATAGAATCATTTGAATACTTCAAGAATGATTTAATTTCTAACAAAATATATAACTAGGGTTTTCAGTTCGTACGTGCTTGACCGAAGCCCTCCACACGCACAGCGCATCGCCCGCAACAAAAAACATCAAAATGTTAAATCAATTTTTTTTTACTACTTTTACCTGCCGCGCTCTGCTGAGGGCATCCACTTCGAAGCTGTCTACGCGCCCGAGTACATTGTGATTGACATGCAAACGGGTTTCGCTGTTGAGTCAAAGGGCTCCTTTACATACCCATGCTTGCTCGATCTCCATAACTACTCTACAACCGAAGTTACGAAGAGATAAACAGTAAACACCGTTTTTTCGAGGTGAAATCTTCAAGTTGAAAGGTAAGAGCGGTGTCTGAATGAATTTTACACCTCTTTTCTATCATATGTGAAAGTTTTGAACCGTAATTGGGTTTAGTTTTGAGCGGAGAGTGTATTTTTTACACCCTTTCAAAAGCTCTTATGAGGGAAAACGAGCATGAACGCTGTGCGTGTGTATCACGGTGTGTGTAGGCTGATTCAACAGTTTTGGTGCCATTAGGGATGTACACAGTGTATGGACAGTCGGGCTTCATCGAATGCTGTATACTTGATTAAATAAAACAGGATTCCTCAAAAACTACTCATCCGATTTTCTTGATTTAAAAACCATTGTATTTCTTTCATCAAGACCTTTAATTTGATATAAATATTGAGCATATTGGTTTAGGAATAATTTTTCACCTGAAAACCCTAATATAAATACAAATTCTGTGCAGGATGACATGCACTGTGATTAGTAGAAGCAGTGTTTGTGACATTATTTTTTTAACTTGGCTCCTCAGATGGTTCAACATAAATTGAATACCTTTTTTTAAATAAAAGGTTACTTTTAATTTGACTGCTGTTAGACTATGTAATTATATACATGTACAATGTACATGTAATTTATTCATTCTTCAAGGAAACAACACAGATCTTTATCAGTACGAGTACATATGCCACACAAAAATCCCCCGTTCTTGTCAGCAGACTTCTGAAGTATGCTATATGTTGATAGGGTCAGTAGGTTTCTTTAACAAGATGGTCAGCAGTCTCGCCAGGTATGGCAAAGCATGTCACTAGCGCCACGCTAAAAGAAATGCATAGAAAAATGCCACGCCATGATGAAAAATACTGCACTACACAAAAAAGAAATTACCTGATAATGAAATGTTAGATGTTTTTTTATTTAGTCTAGTTTTTTATTTAGTCTAGTACATAGTTTCCTGTGAACAGTGCATTGAGATTGGGATACGCATACTTTTGAGTTTCCAGACTAGTACTAGATTTTACTTAGTCAACATTATTGAACGAAATCATTCCCTAATATTTAAATTCAATTGTGTATATTTATTATGATAACTGCATTAGCTTTTGACGCAGTTGCACTGTCCCCACCCTCAATGTTAAGTACCCCCATCCGTTATTTAGCATTATTTAAAATTCCCCACCCTTGAATGAAAATCTTGGTGAGACCGCTGGTGATGGTGGCATTTTTGTGATGGGGGCGTTTTTGTTGATGGCACATTTTTGTCATTTTAGGGGCATTATGGTCGGGGGCATTAAAATTTAAGCCGTTATGGCAATGAGGTGTAGTTACTGGATAACTGGGAAATAACGTTATCGTTACTATTAGTAGTTACTGTTGTGTTATGTTATTGTAGTGTTACAGACAAAACAAAAGTCATTGCAAAAATAATTCCTCATCCGTTACGTGTGGTTATTCTACTAACGTTAATGTTTAGACAAATTTGAAGATGTTTATTTACCAAAAACGATACTGCAGCGTAGATTACGGTCTACTCATTCCACTCAAGTCTTCAGATTTGAACCTTATTCTTCGAACATCTTCAAAACCGCCGTTTTAGATGTCATGTTTTTGTACGTAGACTAACAGATTGTATCGGCGCCCATACACTGGAAACATCATGTGACTACACGTATGACCTCTAAAGTTCGGAGGTGAAAGGTTAGGTCAAAGTTCGTAGCTAAGGACTTTTTACTAACGCTGCGGATAAGATTCTTCCATTACATTGTCATTACTTTCCCATAAAACTAAACTCAACCGTTTATTTTGAGTTCTTTATTTTTAACGAAAGATACGGTTATTTTATTTCAGAACCCTTATATCATAAAAAAAAAATCTATTATGAGGAGTTTTTTTTTTTTAGGAATTCCAACTGGATTTATTTTTACATGTTGCTAACGGATATTTCTCATCTGTATGTGAAGCGACGTGTGTTCCAAAACACATTAAAAGTTTGCTCTGATTCTGTAAGATTAAATGGATATAATTTCATTTCTAGACAGTATTTAGATTAAGAAATTAAGCACATTTAATCATGACTTCTCACGTTAGTGCCCCAGATTTTGTTGAGCGTAAAGGCTCGTTGTTTTTGCGCTCAGATCACATGGATTATAGTCGACCAACTCTGAACTCAAACTGGTAAGCCGATTGTGTGCAATTATGTGTGTGTGAAATGTATTGCAAGGATGGGGATGGGGATGGGGGTTGTGTAATTTTCCTGTTTTGTTACTTTTAGTGTTAATACTATTAACACTGAGTGTAATTGATTAGTGACTAACAAGATCGTTAGTAACAATACAATAATACTAACCTTTTTAGGCTGCTCATCAAAAGATGTGATGATGCATTGCAAAGTATGCTAGTTTTAAGTAGGCAGTTTCATGAAAATTTGAAGTTGCTTCAATGCTTTTAAATGTCATATCACTGGATAGAACAAAAAATTAGAAAGAAAATGAGGGGTCAATGGTCATGATAGGTTAACCCTATGCAGCGGCGTAGCCAGGACTTTTTCAGTGGGGGGGCACAGGGTGGGCATTGCTTTTCAGTGGGGGGGCCCAGGGGGTATGGGTTTTTTCCCTTTTCTTTATCTTTTCTGTTTTTTGGGGCACTATGAGGATTTTTTCGTGGGGGGGCACCTGGGGGGGCACTGGAAATTTGTGGGGGGGCACGTGCCCCCCCAGGCACCCCCGTGGCTACGCCGCTGACCCTATGCAAAGTTACGAATTTTTGTTGATTTAAATATTTGGTAATTTTTAAGATCCAGTTTCATTTGAAAAGTTGTGACCGAATTTGCCTGCAATGTATCCTTGTAGTACTAACAAAGTCTATTTTGCGCAAGTTGCACTGTTTTTGTGCCAACGTTACAGTTGGCATGGACTGATCAATTAAGATAACCACGATGTGTAGTATCCATTTATCGACACTAGAAGTGACTACATCCGTAGACTACCCTTTATATTAGAATTTTACCATGAAAGTTCGGCGGGTCACAACTTCGACAGAAAAAAAGGATATGAAAAATAGCGCCACCATCGGCGGTTTGCGTGAATCTGCCTATTTTAAGTTTTATCATGGACATGGTCGAGGAAGGAAGAGTATGCATGTTAGGCCCTACATCATGTAACTTAGGGCTACGCTAATGTTAGATAAATTAAGATCTCGCTATGAAATATATAGTCATTTTATTTGTTGAGGGGTTAAAGAATTGTTACATCATGTGACAAACCCAGACTTTTTTCACTAACGTTAGTCATAGATATTAGAATTCATAGCCCCATGAGGGCCAGTAGGGCCTACACTTGACTCCCTCGGTATCCTTGGCCCTAACCCCACGTGTACAAAAAAGGAGCGATTTTTCTTTATTTTCAACTTTTGATCAACTAATTATTACAACCTAAAACTTATTGATTAGGTAACCTTGCCCAAGCAGACACTTTTGGCATAAAGTCTGTTATTCTGGGATATCTCACTTTCATGAAATTTTCGAAACATTTTTGAAATTAAAAAATAATAATAATTATAATATTAAAATTTCACTAAAATTACTGATCTCACAATAGCAAACTTTTTGCCAAAGGTGTCTGCTTGGGCAAGCTTACCTAATCACAAAATTTTAGCTTGTAATAATTAGCAGATCAAAAGATGACAAATCGCTCATGTGGGGCTAGGGCTAAGGATACGGAGGGAATCCAGTGCACTGGCTCTAGAATGGGGCTATAGAATTCCCAATCGAATACAGCTGTTTCATGTTATGAAATTAAATTTTTGTGTAGACATATTTTTACAGATTTATGTAGTCATGCTTCAAAAATATTACAGAAGTACATGTACCTGTATATTTTACAGTTAAGATTAAGTGTACTGAATTAGATTTTATTAAAATGTTCATGAATGCTAAATCCTCGACACATGAGGGCGCACTTCTGTGAGATCATAATTGAGAGGTTTCATGTTGGATAGCAACCTACATGTAGACTGCTTCCAACGTTTGTATTTTGTCTAGATGCAATAAAGTAGCACTTCACTGACAAATACTATTTGCTCTGTGCACATCGTAGCCCTCTAGCGGTGAATTTGCACCCAGTGTTGGCCACTTTGGCATCAAGTGAGCGTTGTGCATACACTTTATACGCGTACATTTTATGCGCGTATGTTATGGTATTACACGCGCGTGTCAATGATTGCTGGAGATATTCCGCATATACGCACATCAACTGCAAAATATGCCAAATACAATGCACTGTCACTGCCCTTTCGCCCACAGTGATCTAACGACATGTGCCCTCAACGGTTCACGCACAGTGCGAATACAAATCACCATTGTGCATGAGCACTTATGAGTGATGTAAAGTCTCAAGTTCACAAGGAGTCCTCTCAGATTTAATTTACGTACGCTTTCATGAGCTCCATGATCATTGATGGCGGCTTTTGTATTGAGATGTTCCAAGAAACTTTTCTATATGAGATCAGTGTCACAGCCACACTATCGTAGAAGCAGTTTTGCAAACATTACCAATGTTGTACCTTCCCTTAAAATATTTTTTGCTGATTAAAGGAATTTATTTGAAATGGCTGAAATCATAACAAGGAAGGAAAAATGTTTTTTTTTTTAAATATAATAAATAGCATAAAATTATGTATCCTGTTTTTGTATTTAAATACATGTAGATTTAAGGCTTTGCATGGTGGAGAATCACTTCAGATCTCCCTGAGCAATAGTTGAGAAACAAGTTGCCTGATATTGGTTCTGCCCTGAACCATAATCTCACTTATGTAGCGACAGTCGAGATACGAGTTGTGCAATAATGTTCTTTTCAGAACCCTCCACCTCACTTAGTGATAGTTGAGATAAGCACATGGTTGTATCCTGTTTTAATTGTTGTAAATGTATATAATTAGAAGAAACGTTTTTTTTCCTTTTTTTTTCGACAAACAGGCACCAAGCAAGAGAGGCAGAGCCTAAAGATTATGACATCGGCAGTGAGACAGAAAAGAAAAACCTTCACCAAACCACCTACAAAAGAATTGGCAATATTACTGATGGAGTAAGAACAATTCCCTCTATTGTTTTAATAATAAATTTCTGGTGGTTTTTTTTTGCAATTTTTTCTAGAAATTTTCTGGAATGCTTTATTTCATCGGACCACTGCTATTTCACTTAAATGGCACATTTCACAAAAGGATCATGAGAAGCATGATTTAAATTAAATTTATTGAGTGAATTTATTGTTAGTCTCGTCATAAATTCATTACATTAGATTAATTACAATGTACAGTGTAGATTAACCCTAACCCCCTAGGTATTCTGGCAAGGAACCTTCCTGAATCCTCCAAAATCC
This sequence comes from Zoroaster sp. YZ-2022, assembly GCA_029582265.1. NCBI lineage: Eukaryota > Metazoa > Echinodermata > Asteroidea > Forcipulatida > Zoroasteridae > Zoroaster > Zoroaster sp. YZ-2022. Next base: position 4,293,780 of record CM055831.1, read on the forward strand.
ATCAGTGCACTTTTGGAAACATGCCCTTATCTTCAAAATGCACCATGCATTTTCATTGATCTTTCATGTTCAGCACTTATGGCATGTACTTCTTGCCAGGTAGTAATTTTGCCCCATTTGAAGAGGTGAAAAGTACCAGTTTCCAACGGTGCTGATTTTTTTTCCAAATAAGTGCCCCTTGGAGGATTTTGCAGGATTTGGGGTGGTTAGGGTTAAAATTTATAATCCTACTGTACAAAGGAGTGTCGTGGCCGAGCGGTCTAGCTTACCGGACTCAAGTTCTGGTGTTAGCAGCAGAATGTGGGTTCGAATCCCGGCCGTGACACTTGAGCAAGACACTTAACCATAATTGCTTCTCTCCACCCAGGGGTTAAATGGGTACCTGTGAGGGCAGAGTTGGTTGATTAGCCCTATATGCGCTGTAATGGCAGCAATTGAGCTGTATACTCCCCAGGGAGCTGAGATGGTTTCAGGAATGATTTATGAGCCTTATGAGCAGGGGTAATAATATAATGCGCCTTGAGCACCACTCAGTTGGTGGATACGTGCGCTATATAAGTCCACACATTATTATTATTTATTGTACAGCTTATGAGGTAAAACCAATCAAAAATTGCGTATGATTATTTTGTTTAAGAAATAAGACAATTACATAACATCAATATAAATAAAGTAAACGTGGAATACGTACAACATGAGAACAATAGAGACAAACACTAAGGCACATAATTACTGTGAAATAATTAATGTGAAATATCTCGCAAAGTATTTGTGTAAAAAATTCCTAAAAAAGTATAATCTATGTTCTGATGAAAACAAAACATTTGGAATTTGCCGGTAAAATAATGAAAAATGCTGGTGATAGATCTTTAAAGATCATTCAATGTGTTTTGTTTTTTCACCGGCAAGTTTGTTTTTAATCGGTGCAAATCTGTTTTCCTTTTGAAAAACCAGTAAATTTTCCGTAGATGCTGTCAGCGAAAACAAGACATTGTCAAGAAACAGCTAATACAAATTGGCGTGCTTAATGATCTTCTGAAAGATTTATGAGTCAGATCTATACAGTTGAAATCCAAGAGTAGATTGCAAATATCCCAAGTCAAATATAAGACGGACCACAGTCAAAAAGCCATAAAAACCAACAATGTGTTTAATAACAAGAACTAATATACTGTCAAGAAATGGCTGAATTTGGCACTGCCCCTGACTTAACAAGGCAGAATGAATGATGAAAAACAAGCTTGAATCTGCAACAAAGTGCGTCAAATTGGCATTCCATTATCAAACACTAGATTGATTCCGATTCCTACAATTTCAAGGTTCGTGAAGCATGTATTAATAAGAAGCGGCAGGAGAACATAAATTGTGTTCTCTTTCCTTCGTCATGGCTTTGGCACCAGATGCAAGCAATACAGCCCGGGATCACCAGTAAAGCAAACTGAGTATCAATTTGCGTTCAATTAGTCACAGATTGATTACAACTATTGCAATTACCCAAACCCGTAAGCCCTAATATCACCAGAGATTTTTGTAAATCAAAGTTAGCTTAGCTAGAGGTAGGGATATTCTCATCAGCTCATAGGTGCTGGAAATCTCCTTGTGTACACTTATTCTCTTCGGTGTTGGCTTGTATGTATACTAACCTCCTTATGTGGCTGTGTTGAATTGCAACACTCTGTATTCTAATTTGTGGATGAAATACTTTGGGAAAAGGAAAGTTTTTTGGAGGAATATTCCCATTGGTGAAAAAGATAATACAAATCTTAGAAGTGATCAAAATGTCTCTTCCTGAATTAAAATGAATATTTAGTTTTTGCTTTTTTAAATAAATAAACATGTCAATTATTGCTGAAAAGATTACCTGTCTATTTTACATTGTCACCAAGTGGCAGCTGAGTAATGTTTCCATGGTTTCCAGGCATTCCCTTTTCCTCATTCATCTACATTGTAAATCCATATTTGTAACGCACCTAGAGTGCAATAGTTATAACTAGAAGCTGTCAATTTGCTTTCCAGTTGTTGCAAGAAATGTTATGTTTGTGTAAACAAAATAATAAGTTTTGATTGAAAATAATTTGGAAAAACTAGATGACTTGAAGTGATTGATAAAAGAAGCATGGCTGATTTTAAGCCAGTACCTGTGTGAATGGAACAAGAGAGTCTTGTTACCTATTGGTCTTGTTAACATTTTGTTACCTTCTAATTTGTTCAAGTCTGAATGTCATTTGTATTTTGTTCTTGTGGTCAATTCCTCTAGAGGATTTTGTTGTCCTAGATGTCCCTTGTCCCTCAAACATTTTCCAAGCGTATCCCCACATTACCTGTACTCTCTCATATCAGTTGATAGATACCATGAGCCACTACCAATAATCTTGGACTAACAATTTTGATTTCTTCCCAACATACTCCTAAATACTCTTCATTGATGACTGAACCGAAACAATAACGTTCAGGATCTGCAACATGCCAAAGGCGGCATGAAACCCGAATCTGCGCTTCCAATTTGGGCTTGTCGGCGGTTGTTAGTCAGGCACCCTAGAGTTTATCTTTTTCAGATTGCTTGTCGCAAATTGTCTGAGTACAGCATTTAGAAAAAGCATTTAGAATTAGGTCAGGGGTTTTTCGCCGGGATACTGCATTCTAAAAACACTTTATTCCTCATTAATCAAGCAGTGACATTTGTACATTTGTGTGCTTTCTGAGTCTGATCAAGAAGAAACAGAGATTTAGTATAACTAGAAGAGATGTTTCATGTCAGACTAAATGTTGTTTTTAATACATTGAACACAACCGAAGCATGTAAACATATCTTGCCCAGTTAATGTAACCAGATATATACATGTACCAGCGTTAAACAAAGGAGAAAATTAAACAAAGATCTGACAAAACCCAGTTTGAGAAGAAAAATCCGTCTGTCCGAATGGAGACACATCTTTTAATGAAAGTAGAAGTGTTTAACCTGCAATATTCATTCCTTAAAACCTTCAGATTTCAAATTTTTTCAATTCTGTTGGTTTAATTTAAGTGGCTTAGGAAAAGTTTTCCTTCCAGTCTGTCATGTTCTGATTTCTGTAAAATGGTACCGCTAAAAATTTAGTTTTCATTTTTGTTGAAACTTTTATGATTTTTTTTTTTTTAAAGATATATCGCTCATGTTTGGGTCTATTTGATGGTAAAATATAGATTTAGATGTTGAATTGCTATTTTCCTGGGGTTAAGGAAGGTATAAGCTTTCATTTGAGACATTAAATGAAAAAAATCTGTCAAGGATTAATACTAATAAAATAAAAACTCAAATTAATAAAATGCTGGCCCACTGTTTTAATCCTTAGCTTGCACAAGACCACACAATTTGTCGTACGTAACGTCCGAGGGCGTGTGCAGTCTGTCAATCGCGGATGTCAATCAGGATGAAGCACGTTTTAAATACCACTTTTATGTACACTGTCTGACATCCAAATTTCATATTTTTTGTTCGTTTAATAACAATATTATCTTTCAAAATTTGTTCACTTTTTCAATTTTGTTTTTTGGGTCTCTTGAGCCAAATACGGACGATAGGCCTATATCTTTTATGGACATCTGTCTTTGTCATTTATGTTTTTTCTTCAAGCATATCAGAAAAAAGTGTTTATTTATGTATGACTTTCATGATATCAACATATCCATGTGTATGAGACTCGTGATTCTTAACCATTAAAATCCTACACATGGAGGCCACTCAGATCCACAAAATTCTGTTCTTTAGCAACCTTCAGTACATACATGTACAAACCTGCTGTCCTTTCCAAGTATTCTTACAAAATCAACTGTGTGCCACCCAAGGCCACTGTAAATATTTGAACATATTAGTATGGTCTACAATGCATGGATGGGAGACCACTTTACCCTGCAATCTCAGTGCACAGAAGGGTAACCATAGGAGGCCACTGGCAACAGCTAATGGTTTGGAGTGGCCTGAATGGGTTGTTTCAAAAATTGCACTGATTGTAGGAGGGTTAATAAAATTCATTTATTTGCATTCAGTCGTTCCCATTGACTACTACTCAATACTCCATGCAACAAATCCATCTGAAGAAAGACTTTGAAGAGAAAGAAACTAGAAAACTGATGGTGAACATTGATACTTATCCAAATGTTGATATAGACAGGTAAGGACAAAACAACTGGAAGATTAAAAGTAGAGAACTTGGAATAAAAAATAAAAAATGAAAAAACAAGTTGCAAACTGCTTACCAACCTAAAGGACCTGTAGTATAAATGCAAAATAAATGTTATTGGCCTTTCGTTTCGAACCTAGCAGTTTCTTTCTCAAAGGTTTTGCCTTTGAGAAAGAACCTTCTAGGTTCGAAACGTAAGGCCAATAACATTTATTTTGTAAAGAATTCGGTTTAGAAAAGGGTAATTAGGTGAATGCATAGTTTATGACGTGACAGAAGCAGCCAGGGCATCAGAGATAGACTCCAAATTAAACTGTTGATATGATTGACTTAGAGGAACAACATCAGCAGACCACACCCTACCAGTATTTGTCAGGTTGATCTCCCACAAGTGGGTGTGGTCAACACCACCCTCATGCAAACCAACTGTACTTTCATAGCAATCAGTCATTTTTAAGAACGAGTTGACCACCAATGACTTAACAAAGAAAACAAAGTAAAAGTTTTTCCAGTGGCCAACATGAGAATTAAACAGGAAATATTTAGTTGAATCTTTTGTATTATACATAAAATCTGTAAAAACACAGAAAATGTTATATTTCTTCAGAGATACGGGACATCCCAAGGCAGGTTATGGAGCTGTGTTACCCAGACATCATCCTGAACATGATAAGAGACATCTAGAAACAACTAACAGAGCTGATTATAAACCACCATTCCCGTACACACCTGTACCAGTAAGTCAAATTGATAATATTAACCTAACCCTAACTCTCTAAGCCCATTCACTTACACATAACCTGAATCCTCCAAAATCCTTCAGTATTAAAGCAAGCACATGACATGTATGCATTTTTTTTTTTTTCATTTCTGTAACATTTATTTCAATGCTGTCATTCATTACAATATGCACAATCATGTAGAAAATTACACAAGTAATACATTAATAAATTAATTGATAGATATTATGTACACAGTGATTTAATAGTAAGCAACAAATTAATGACAACACTTAGGAATAAGGTTAAGCGAAACGCTTTTGTGCCCTAACCTATGGACAGACAAACAACAACCAAGGTACCGTAACATGAGGACAAATAAATCAGACAAGACAAGACACACATGTGTTTCTAATCTGTGATACATGTACATGGCCAGGGACCCTCCCTGCATGCATGCATGGAGCAATAAACAGTGTCCACTGACCCAAGCACTGACCTTGCAATCACTACAACAAACATGGATGTACATGTACCATGGAAAGGCAAGTATGCCTCAATCCTCCAAAATCCTTCACTTTAGCAAAGAGCATGTAGCATGTAACCTCAATCCTTCACTTTAGCAAAAAAGAGGATTTTTGAGGATTTGGGAAGGTTAGGGTTAATATAGTAATATTTATATTATAATATTGTGCAAATTTATGTTGTACCATATTTCTTATAAACTAATTTGAGGCATGTTACCATTATCTCTAATCATCTGGTCAATATCATTCCTGAAACTTTCTCAGCTCCCGGGAGTATACACGTACATCCCTTGCTGATGTGATACTCAAACACAATCACCAACTTCACCCTGACAGGTACCCATTTATACTCCTGGGTGGAGAGAAGCAATTATGATAAAGTGTCTTACTCAAGGAAATAAGCATTCTGGTTGCTGTCAGGATTTAAACCTACGTTCTGATGAAAATGTCAAGAATTTGGGACAGTTGGCCATGTAGCCACACCCTGTCTTTGATGGACAGCCATGTACACAATTTGTTTCCGTATTCTATAAGATTTTAACTATGATTCCGCCACTCATGAGTCACATAATATCTGTCATTTGTGGCTGTCAATTGCAAGTTACAGTCCACAATAGATTTTTAACCTCAGGAATTAAAGAAATTTGTTAAAGTTGTTATTTGGGGGGGGGGGGAGTTTTTTTAATTGAGCAAGGCAACATTTTGTTTGAAAAAATAATAAGCTGATGTTCAGGCATGCAACTTTAAGTTGATCAGCTGATTTCCTCTTTTTTCTTTAATAATAGTGCTATAGAAAACTGAAAAACAAACACTTTTACAGGGTTTTGTGTGCTCGGCCATTTCCTCTTTTTTTGCAATTACAAAGTTGCATGTCTGTGATGTTGAAAGAAAGTGATTTCTCAGTCACATTTAGCAAACAAAAATCATAACATTTCCCAAAAACAAAATGGAAACATATTAAGAAACTCTAACTATGTCTAAAAGAACCCCCCCCCCCCAAAAAAAAATGGGAATAAGAATAACAAACTGCATCGCACCGTGCATGTACCATTGAGGGCACATGTTGTTAGACCACTGTGGGCGAAAGGGCAGCGATAGTGCGTCACGTTTGGCGTATTTTGTAGTTGATGTGCCCACACACGGAATATCACCAACAATCATTGGTTAGCAGAAGTAGATGTGCGCTTAGTACCATAACATATGCGCATAAAATGTATGCACAATGCTCACATGACGCAAAAGTGGCTATCCATCAAGACACTGGGTGCAAATTCACCGCTAGAGGGCTATGATGTGCACTAAGCGGATAACACTGAGGTGAATTTGTTTTCTTTACTCAGGAACAGCCCCCTGACTTCGCTGATAACTCCAATGTCTTCAGGCACTGTCACAGTCAGTTTACCGACACAGCAGACTACCGACGATTTGGACGGAACACATGGCAGGATGAGTGTGGACAGTACACTAACTCCCAACTGAAACAAGACTACTACAAACCTACTAACACAATACCTCAAGTACTGGAGTAATGAAACATACCTTAGTTATCATTATCTTATGAACCCTAACCACCAAAATCCTCCAAGGGGCACTTTTTTGGAAAAATTCAACACTGTTGGAAACTGGTACTTTCACCTCTTCGAATGAGGCAAAATTTATTTTAATTTATTTTAATGAAAACCAACAGCGGTTACCCGCCACTTACAGGTATCATCAAATATGTAATTCAAAAAACAAACAAACAAACAAAATTAATTGAAGATAAAATTCAACACTTATGGTACAATACACACGATAAAATCAAAATTAATCATTTAAAAGAAATTTATAAATCTGCACAAAAGCAATATACAGTAGGCAGCGGCGTAGCCAGGACTTTTTCAGTGGGGGGGGGGGCACAGGGGGGGGGCATTGCTTTTCAATGGGGGGCATTGCTTTTCAGTGGGGGGGCCCAGGGGGTATGGGTTTTTCCCTTTTCTTTTTCTTTTCTGTTTTTTGGGGCACTATGAGGATTTTTCATGGGGGGCACTGGAAATTTGTGGGGGGGGGGGCACGTGCCCCCAGGCCCCCCCGTGGCTACGCCGCTGACAGTAGGAGCACCAAACACATTGCACCGCCCATGGAGTCGGTTGTAGACAGATGAGATTCTTGAAATAAAGCCTCGTTTATCTGGGGTATTATTCTTCTTTGAAATTGGTCCCTGGTTACATAGGATTTTAATTTCCATACGCCACATTGGCAGTTTTTAACGATGCACCCTTCTTGGCTTTCTCGTATAAAATTACAACAAAAAGTATGCAAAATAAAAGTCAAGTCAACTTTTGTTTTGAATTTAAATGTAAGAGTTAAACCAACAGTATGATATGTAAAACTTGTAGCTTTGCATGGTGAAGAGGATAAGTAAAGACTAATTGCGGTGACACCATGTGAAATTCTCTATTGAGTAGTAATTAGTTCTGAAAACTGGAGGTTACAACTCGACGTTTCGATGAGTATGCTCTGATTGTCTTCAGGAGAATGCCAGACTTTGGAATGATATGACATCACACATGCTACAAGATGCATACAATAATTATAAACAAGTGACCTTTCATTTCCATCACTGTTTCACAATATATCTTTACCAAAATCATGCTATTTTCGTACTACTTGGAAAAATATTTATTGAATTTCATGTTCAAATGTAACTTTGAAATGAAGAGGTTGGGGAAGAGCGAAATTCTTTAAAATGTTTTCTGTGAATGAATTTTAAATAAAATTTGTGTAGTTTTGTGTAATTATCTTCTGGAGGTGGTTACTAATGTAAATCATCAACCATCATATTATTATCATGATAAAAACAAAGCGTAATATTTAGTCAATTTGTGTACAGATATAATCATGATTGTTGTATCATGTGTGCCACATTGATTGTACAAAATAATATATAAAAATCACTGTATTGATATCATTTCAATGAAATGCTATGAGATTAAACCATAATGACAAGTTTCAGTACATTTAAAATGTTATTATATTGTAAAATTATTTATAGTTTTATAATTATCTGCCACTGGAATGCTGATGTTTATCATCAGGTAGTAATTTGACTTTCCAAAATTGACTTTAAGCCGTCCATAAAACATCCACAATCAAACCGTAAAACAAACCAGTATCCATTCTGTTTAGTGATGGCGGATCAAAAGTCCTAAAACGGGAACCAACAATTAAGGGGTAAGCAAACTGCCCTAAGGGGAGTGGGGAGGGGATCACACTGCCCAAAAAGAGTGCACTCAGTAAACGTGGCCTATGGGAATAAAAGAGACATACTAGTCCTCCTTCCCCCCAAACAAAAACAAAAAACGCCACTCCTTCGGTTTTCCTCTCATCGACCTGATTAGTTACAGTTGTTTACTTTTAAATCCGATCATATCATAACAGATACAGAGAATGTGTAATAAGAAAAGGTCAATGCGGTCACGCCATTCATCCAAACGCAAATTAAACAATACCGTGCCATCGGATACGGCTTACCGACGGACGCAGCCAAACCACGGGCAACCCATCGACTCGGCACTGGGCGCCGCCGCCGGAGGGACGTATTTATTGTCCCCATTAGAGCCCTAATCCTAGTTTCTGCTGCATGGATTATTCCTAATACATACCGATCTGGCGCTTTTTTGTTATTAAAGCTCCAATGATATTGTTCGTATAATATAACTTATAACTGGTAATGCATTAGTCTGAGAAGTATACCGACTATAGGCTGCCAACAATGATTTAATCTCTTCCAAAAATTTAATAAATAAATAAAAATCATTCATGTTAAACAAAAAAGTTGTCATAGACGAAGTTCGTAAAAACTGATGAAAGATAAACAAATTATCCAACAAAACTCTGATAGATCATTTCATATTCGATAACGCATTTTACTAAAATGAACATACTTTTAAAAGGGAATATATAGGCCTACAATATTGGTAATTACATGAATACAACATTACTGAATTATTAAAAGCTAACCTGATATGAAGTCGGTAAAGCTGTCAAGCATACTATTGGATTATTCTGAACAGTGCTTTCATCTTAGAGAAACAAGAATTGTTATGTCTTTATACTATTCACATTAAAGGGAAGGTACAACAAATTGGTAATTAACAGATTATCAAATTGACGAATTGTTATCCCCCTAAAGGAATTACTTGGTGTATAGTTGGTACACGTTTCAGTAATCCTGAGAAATGATTCTGTCTGACGTGTTATCATCTTAGAGTAAATTATACACAAGTTTTTCTTCATTTTCTCAAAAACGTGAGCACCTATTAACTAAGTTAGTTTTATGATATTTCTTGAAATCTATATAAAGGGTTAAAATGAACGTAAGTTTCTAAATATCAAAGTTATACATTCCCTATTTTAATTCAGTTATTTTGCCCTTGTTTTGACAGACAATCATATACATGTATTATCATTAATTTTCCACGAGACTTAGCTAAGCTACATGAGACTATATAGCTAGGGAATATGAAATATTTCTTTGTGCAAGAGCCAGGACAGAATTATAGGAGATAAGTGATAAGCTTCCTTTATTTAAATCATAAACATAGAACACTAATTACTGAGAATGGTTAAATGGTTTTATGGCAGTTAATCTTGTGTGAGGGAAAACAATTTTCAAATTCGTTGTTCTCAAGCTATATATTGACGAGACATAAGTTCACTGTACTGATGATAGTACATCTAGATGAAACTAATTCAGAGTTCAAACAACTATAGTGTGCTTTGTAACCCATCAGCCTCATTGACGATGAACATATCTCATAAGTAGCGAACATTAGTCACGTCTAGTTGATTACATAAAGTTGCTGTACGGTGCTTTGAAGCTCTTTACACAATAGGCCGGGTTTGTCATTTACAAACATTGAAATGATAATCGTAAAAATATAAAGATAATCGAGAAATAACCCTGGGATAAAAGTCACTGAGCATATTTCATGTACGTACATCAATCATATCATTAAGTTAATACGTGAGAGGTAATAACGACAGTTGAAGCCATTTGTATAATTTTCCAATTTGACGCGATGGCCAACAAGTGATTCTGTATACAAAAACTTTATTTTCAATATTTTCATCTGAAAAGACACGAAGACACGTTGGAGTAATTTCATTCAAGTTTACATGATAACAACGAAACTGCCAAACAGGCTGAAGATGGGTGAGCCGCCCCTTCTACGCAAGGCATGTGTAACTGTCGACTCTCGTTATAACATTCTATAGTCGAAGATGGGACCTCCCAAATGAAATCGTTATAACAGGATGGGTGAGCCGCCCCTTCTACGCAAGGCATGTGTAACTGTCGACTCTCGTTATAACATTCTATAGTCGATGGGACCTCCCAAATGAGATCGTTATAACAGGATGGGTGAGCCGCCCCTTCTACGCAAGGCATGTGTAACTGTCGACTCGCGTTATAACATTCTATAGTCGATGGGACCTCCCAAATGAGATCGTTATAACAGGATGGGTGAGCCGCCCCTTCTACGCAAGGCATGTGTAACTGTCGACTCTCGTTATAACATTCTATAGTCGATGGGACCTCCCAAATGAAATCGTTATAACAGGACTTTAAAACAAAGAAAATAAATTGGGATATAAATTCTACGTGTCGTGCACAAACTTATAGGCCTAAAGGAAATTGGCAAAAAATGTATTAGAATAAACAGAGGCAAAGACTGAGAGTAGGCCCCCAGAATGTTCTTTTGTTTACACATTTCTTGAGCTAAGCCGCCGACAATCTTTATTTTCTCAAACGAAACTCGCTCCCTAAGTACACCTTGTTGTTATCAGAAAACATTCCTTTGTTATCCCTGATACACCCTTTATAACAAAACATATATATTGTTTTGGGGGCCTTATGAACACTATTTCCAACACAATCATATATAGGTTGTAGCACAGAGCAAAAGATCACAGGCTGGTATTTGGATTTATGATTTATGTTTACGTTTTTCACACCTATAGAATGCAATGGAGGCAATCTTCGCCATTTTCAGGACAAATAACGACCTTTACCTTCACCGTTCTCAGCTTCAACGTTCACGAGTGCGTCATTGAATTTAACAACCCCAAGTACAATAAAACACAAAGATAACGGCAGCAATTCCATTGAACTTGACAATAGATTAAATGTCGTTACACCATCACGCCGATCCCAGACTTTACTGACTGGATATATAACCCCACCCTGGTCTATAACACTTTCCCCAGCCCCGGCTGGTGCACAATTCTGTTGACAAAATAATAAAATATTCATTATGATAGGACTAAGACCGCACAGATTACGCCTCGTGGCCACTGTTTGCGGTTGCCGTACGAGCGCTAGCTGGTACAGCCTAATACGAGCATGTTGTAAAGCACACTTGCCCACTATTATACCGTAATTCATAGGCCTTGCACTTCAATTCTCGGTCTTTCAACTCGAATTTGAGTTCACTGAATAAGAACATTTAAGATAGATTTTATCTGAAAACAAACATGACTTTGATATTTTTTACAGATTATTTGACAATGGAGCACTCTCTACCAATACAAAAATGCAATCACGCATTTACTGAATTGAAGTAGACAATTATATTATTTGGTGAGCACACTAGATAGTTCAAAGTGCGAGATGAAAGCTAGTTAATAATCACAACAATTAAACCATTTTATTCCAGGTAAATAGGAACCACGTACGGTGTTCCCCCTCCCCCAATATAATATGAAAAGCACACATTAAAAAAGGTTTACACAACAAAAACTAAGTAAATATAGGCCTAGATATTATATTATTGTAGGTTTAATAACAGCTCTTTGTTTCACCTGAAAAAATTTGTATTCATTTGAAAATCAGTGAATACAAGTACATAATTTCAATACAGATGAGGAAACCGTCAGCGCATCACAGACTGCCTTATCCTGGAGGAAGCAGCCGGTGGGTTTACTACAGGACAAGTACCGCCAACCTACCCGTGTCACAACGGCCAAACGATGCCATCTATCACCGGTGACTGTTACCGTGTGTCGAACAACGTGCACACGGCGCTGAGGTTTTAGCCTGGGAATTACACTTTTTGTTCGGATGTTGCCGAGTTTATACAGTCCAAATTTGTAGATCAATCATTTTGTGTGTCTGAAGTTAGCAAACGCAAAAATAAACCGCATATTATTTAATTGCTACACTTTAAACATTTCTACTTGTAGTCATTTCCATATGACGTTTATCAACACTTCTCAAAAAGCAAAAGGAAATAGGCTTTAAAAAAATCATAAAAATATTTTTAATTTCCACGAAAACAGTTTCATGCTGCAAGATCGAATCATGCAGCATGAAATCCATCAAGATGCCTTTTGTCATATTGCTTCTTCGATGAATAATTTTGTTGAATACAAATCAGGAGTATCGATCTCTATACATTTGAAATACTGAACATGTAGGCATATCGATAAGAGTAATTTTAAAAACGTAAATCTAGAAAAGAGACCAAGCACAGGGAGTCGATACCGATACCGAGATCAAGAGTGGTCTGGATATCAAAACAAATAAAGAGAGCTTTAATAATAATAATAATAATGCATTTATAATGCGCCGTCTATCTAGGCATGCCTATTCCGAGGCGCAACAATTAACACAGTATGAACATTATAGAAAGTACATACATAAATTATACACATACACATACACATATTACATACTGTAGGCCTACATATGCATACATGCATACATGCACATACATATACCATATATACATATGATATATACACATATTAACTAAAGATATATATGTAAAAAAAATATATATAAAAAATAAAAAATCTCTCTCGATATCTACAACACTGGAGACATCTAAGAATACTGAGACGAGAGATTGAGATTCCATACATTTGTGTCACGAATGACAGCTGTTCATTAGCAATTTAAATTAAATTTGTTGCCCCTCCCCCTTAAAAAAACTGTAAACGTTACTGAAATATTACCGGACAGATACTCTCGAATGTGCTCTGCTTTGCTGCAAAATGAATTGTTTTCAAAATTGTGGAATATGGCAAAACCGTGAACACTAAACATAACATTTATTTTTTATCAATATTAATCTCTATCAAGTATCAACTATTGAATAAGATCCTTTGTCATGCAGTAATTTTACATCAACACTGAGGAATTACTATAAAGTTTTGATGGTATGGCTCCACAGTCAAAAACAACGGTCAACGTTTATTTTGAGCATCACATCTCCATCAAGCCTATACTGTTCGTTCCGTATAGAAAGAGATTAACGCAAGCTTTTATAATAACTGGCGAAAATTGCCGTTGATGCGGCACAGAATAAAACAAAGAACATGCGGCCAGTGGTCTTTGAAGGCGGTATATACACAAAGATCTTAAGTTACTTGCGAGACAAAATTTGTGGCATTGCAGAAAGGGTACCGACGACTATAGCCCAAAGCATTGGTTTGATTCAGAAGTCATAAATTTTTTACATTTTTATTTCTATTGATGCCGCATTTTATTTCAGGAGAATTGAAGTTGAAGTCATTGGGTATATCTGTTACAGCGCAGATGATCTGCTGTACCGAATTTGATGTGGGTTGTTGTTTTCAATTTACCAAACTTAAATCCAACAAGATGAAACCAGTTGGCTTGTCCAAAAAATTAGATATTACTGCCTCTCTAGGACAGATTAAAGTCGAATCGGACAGCACTTTATGGTATGTATTTCAGTTAATTAAACATTCTCCTGAAGACAATCAGAGCCTTAATCGAAACATCAAATTGCCAAAAACAGCTGATCTAAGAGATAATTTCCATGTAGACTGGTCCCCTGACAGGCTCCAGGTGTACCATTCAAGGGATTTCATTGGATACGCTGTGCCAAAGATCTGCCTTTCGATCGAGGCTCGCATGCGAAGCTAACGCGCGCTACTACGCGCGCGTACTGGGTTTTCTGCCGTACACATACATTGCACGTGGACGCCCATCATCACGCGCAAGGTCAAAGTTAAATCTCCCCCAAAAAGTCAAACTGAGAGGCCGGTATCTGGCGTAATTCACAAGTCTCGAACCGTAACGTCAGATCTTCAGACTAATTTCTATGGTGCTTCCTCTTACTCTCTTACTTTTCGTAATCACTTTCTTAAATATTTTGACCCAGTCTGGAAAGGTCCGACCGGGGAGAAAAAGTATAAAACTCTTTATGTTTCGGCTGCGCTTTGGCTTTTCACGGATCTATTTTAGGGGCGGGATTTTGTTTTACTTGTTCAGTCACTCGGACCAAGATAATGTTATGATTCAAAGATGAGAATGCTGACTTTTTCTGGGTCAGGTCTTTAAAGTTTAATATATCAAAATGTCGAGCATGGGAATAGTGATCAGTCTTATGGAGGCGTTTGTGATGTAAAACTACCCTACCCCATTCTAGATTGGGTATACGATCTGCACGTATTCCAGGTCAAGATTGGACAGATACCAGTAGCCTACACTGCCAGGGAAACGACGCTCTTGTGCGGGGACGAAAATATGATCTTACCATTCTAACCGACAAGGATATACGCCACTAGTCATTGTAATGTTTGTCATTCAAAAACACTCATCGAATACGTGTGTTGCATGTAAACTTTTACGAGCAAATCACAGCATTTCAACTAAAACGCTTTGATCTTTCTTATTTCAGGTCTGTTATTGCTGACACTACAACCCCGAAGAAGTCAATCTGTGATGTCCATAGTTATTAGCAATTGTTATGAATTATGTACATCTGCGGGCATTGGCCCTGTATCACTATCCCAACGCGTGGATTACAAGAAATTTGTTGAGTGTATATCTCAACAAATTGATGATAACTATTTATTTTCGTAACCCATTTCGACTTTGTTTAACTTAAAATGAGGTTACTAGCCAGAAGGCATTGATATAAAACACACAAGTGTATGAGTTATTACCATTTTGGCCAACTTTGAATCAGCCACTGTTTGGTGGAAAAATTCAACATCGATTACAAAATTGCCAATTCATCAACAGTGTGACATTTGTCAATTTAGGAAAAGAGCTAAACAAAGACAGTTAGATATGGGGCTTTCGGAGCTCAATATTGTAGTCCAAGTGGCAGCGGGGTTTTTGTCCTGTACAGTCTTGTGAGCGGCTGTTTTTCACATAAATCAGTCCAAATGATGTACTTTTGCTAAAGGATGTACTTTTGATATTTAATATAAATAAATAATATGAGACTAAAGTATTATGCGACGAAAAGATAGATAGAGAGAAATAGATATAAGTATTAGAGCAAGAAAGATCTAATTGAGTGTATTGACTCCTTTGTCTTCACGGTTCATATTCAATTTCAAAACATTAGTAATTATTTGAAATTGTTCAAAAATGTTTTTGTAATCTTCCGTTACTTTATAGTTCTGTAAAGGATAATCTTATTCTTAAAGCAGTTAGGCTTTTTGTAGTGTATTATACTATTTTTATGTATTACTTATAATCGGGAATCTAATCTGGAATTAATGTTATTTTATTTTATTTAGGAGAAACAGTTTGTATTGTATCTCGAGGACCCTACGTATTTATTGTAAATATTAATATCATTTATGGATCGGGAAGACAAAGTAGGCATGATGACTTTTTGATAATCATCAATGCACACAGAACTCTACCGCTCAATTCCAGCCCAATTTGGCTCAAAATGTGCTCCCTTTTGGTCGTGTATACCCCCTTCCCCCCTCACCACCACCACCAACCATCCCTTGTGCAGCCCACTCTGGATTCGCATCTGTAAAATACAAATAAGAACTAGAATTATACATGGACAAAGAACGAAGAAAGATGGTTAATGTCCGTTTAGGGGAATGTATTTTCTTAATCAAAAACCAACAATCGTTGGGTGATCATTTGTTCTTATAAAAAACCGGTTCTTCTTAACAACAACATATTCAACTCAAAAGTTATCACACAAAAGCGAAATTAGATCTAATTCATTCACGTATTAGTGTTTCATACAGATTCCAAGAAGACAATAATAACGATCTTGATTCTTGACCTTACAGATTATCAATCTGTTTTCAACAAAGTAAAACACGTATATAAATTATTTTTCTACACAAATGTTTAACAATTGTAAGCAATCCTTTCCCTGTTAGTGATTTATTGAGAAATAATTGACCCCACTTCCACAGAAGTAGTAAAAATACACGCAGCTTATATAAATAATAAAGGCCCTCTCCGCAGTAGGGCAGTAATGGCTCGTAAATATTCCATTTATGTTACTGTTAGATGATTGTCTGGAAAAAACAGAATGGCAGAATATTTCACAGCAGTTTGCTGGAATGTCTAAAGAAATAAGACAAGTATAAGTTCTGGTTATTAAAATAGAATAAACCCTTTTTTCAGATGGCAGTACCTCTGTATTTTGTGTTTCACACTTAAAATACACCAGATGGTTAAATGTAAATATTTGTATGCATATCTGATATGAAAACAAGTTAAAACAAAAGAAGGAGAAGCCAGGGAATATAATGTGGTAAATAAATTTTCAGTTAATAACTCGATCGTTAAAGTTTGAGAAACAACTAAAACAATTATGTAATATCTTGAATGACCGACCAGAACCGAATCCATGGGGGAAATGGGAGGGGGTGTCCCCTTTTTTCGTCATGCATGTAAACTGCATGTAAGTTTCGTTACCCTATAGCTCCGTCCCTATGACCAAACTATAGAGGGCGCCTGTATATTACAGTTCTTATGTCAGATTTATTCAAACTTATGGAATATGGGTTCACTGTGGGAGCCAATGATAGAAGTGTATGTGTGTGAAGCCACTCACTTCTGTGTTTGAAGGGATTTCAGGAGAATTCATTGCTGTTATTCAATTACCATTGCAATAATATATCCTCAAATCACACCTGGTCCCCATGACACGCAAGCTATAACTACATAGGTCACGCTTTACTGAAAGTTAAGTGGTGTACAGGCGACAAGGGAGTAAGACAAAGTTGATAAAAATGATGTTATAAATCAATTGTTAAGACTACAATTCACAAATGAAATATTTCCTAGAGTTTTTCGTGATGTGGTCTGTCATAAAGCCTCACAATTAACCAACCGTTCACTATTAAGACATACCAGGCCAACTGTATGATCATTTACACGGACGCTCGTGCAGTCAAGCGTCTTACGGGATGGCAGACCCGACAGCCAGCGTCTCTGCCGTTGGTAACTGCTCAACAAAACTGTGTAAGGCAAACGGAAAACGTAAGAAAAACCAAAGGTTGTGCGCCAAGCATGATAACAACTCGTCTAACTGCAGGTAAAACATCAGTAAACATTGGTTTGCATACACATGAACACGTTAAAGTACAATTATGGAGAGAGTTAACCTGGTTAAATAAAAGGAAAGTTTTATGTGAACTATAATGGAACTACTTACTTTGTATTATTTTGGAACAAACTCGATAATAAAATAAAGCTATCCCCTTCTATTTCGTTATTCTATAAGAAGTTGAAACAGACAATCTTAAACTCATATCTGCATTAAATATACCGAAAGCAATTTGGAAATTACATCGTACATATATAGTGGTGCACATTGTTCAGTTTGTTTGTTTGTTTGTTTGTTGGGATGTTGGGGTGTTTTTTTGTTTTTTTTGTTCGTCCATTCTGGAACTGTAATTGTAAAGTACTTTGTTTTGAATGTTATTATTATAAACAGAAGAGTAAAAAAAAGCCTTATATGGTTTCCCTACTTTCCCTAATGTTATCATTATTTTCCAATCAATTTATATTGTATAATTATATTCACTGCATGTACAAAAGTCTATTGATTAATTATTGATAAATCAAATAATTATATTTTGTATATTGTATGATAAATTGTTTGTTAACATTGAAATAAATGTCAATGATTGATTGAAATAATTCTCAGTTGATTAACGGGAGGAAGTATGCGCATGTTCATTTCTTATACGCATTCATGCATAGACATCTACCGTATGTTGTTATTATTTATTGTTGCACTGTCCCCCATTTTCAGTCATCCTGGATCCGCCCCTAGGAGAGGGAGGGGGAGAGGTAGAGAGTGTGGAGAAAGTGAGTGAGAAATGGCTCGTCTATAAGATGGAAGGAAGGGTACACAGCAGTAAGCAGGATGGAGAACTTTGTCTTACAGTGAAAGAAGGATATTAAAAGAAATTATTGTTGATTTACGAAGACTTCTTTATTATACAGCAGATTCTTTGTTATACAGCAGATTCTTTGTTATACAGCAGATTCTTTATTATACAGCAGATTCTTTGTTATACAGCAGATTCTTTATTATACAGCAGATTCTTTATTATACAGCAGATTCTTTATTATACAGCAGATTCTTTGTTATACAGCAGATTCTTTGTTATACAGCAGATTCTTTGTTAAACAGCAGATTCTTTATTATACAGCAGATTCTTTATTATACAGCAGATTCTTTGTTATACAGCAGATTCTTTATTATACAGCAGATTCTTTATTATACAGCAGATTCTTTATTATACAGCAGATTCTTTATTATACAGCAGATTCTTTGTTATACAGCAGATTCTTTGTTATACAGCAGATTCTTTGTTATACAGCAGATTCTTTGTTATACAGCAGATTCTTTATTAAACAGCAGATTCTTTATTATACAGCAGATTCTTTATTATACAGCAGATTCTTTATTATACAGCAGATTCTTTGTTATACAGCAGATTCTTTGTTATACAGCAGAATTTTCCATTGCATCAACAGCAGACCTGCTATTGATTTAATTTTGTCCTTCACCGACGTGTGTATAGCACTGTATACTCAGTGCTTTCCGAGTGTCTGTGAAAACACTACACTGGTGACTCAGGCGGGATTCGAACCTCCTGCTCACTAGTGCAGACCTGATGTAACTTTACAGAGAATAGGAAAGTAACCATTTAGAAACAGCACATTTTTGTATATTCACAGGAAAATCTGAAAACAGCAATTTACGCTGTAAATTTTGTATTCTTTTCAACAGAAAAACTACTACTGTGAACTCACACAATTTTTTTTTAACAGTAGTGAAGGATGTTTGTATCTCTATTTCGTTGATTTGTCTATGCGTAAAATGTTCTGTTTGTTGAATGAGGGAAGGTGAGCAAAGATGTGGGGTAGGGTAGAACCCGGGGAGAGAAGTCAGAAATGGGGACGGAGGGGGGGGGGGGCGGGGGGTGAATAGACTGTCGGTTATCTTGATCATAAAACATACTAATCTATAGGAATGAAACAGAGTCCCACTATCAACAAAGAATGGACAGTCAAGGAACCAGACAACAGCTAAACGATAATGGTCTACGATAAGGGGAGAAATAGACAAAAAGTCCGACCTTTAGGTAGGGACGGACAAACAGCTAAAAGATAAACCGGAATGCTTGAGGAATGTAAAAAAAGGCAAAGGGCGATAGGACAATACGGTTGGAGTGTTGACAGAGACGAAGGCAAAACGAGAGGCTGGTCTTTTTAAGGCAAAGCCGAGTATATTGAAAGGATGGTTTATCCAAGTGATGAACCTGCAGGGAAAAGGACACACAAATAATGAATGGACAGACAGATAAACAGACAGACAGACTGATGTCAGAATACCAATCTTCCATGCTTGTTTTATAAGACTCCACACTTTCCTTTGTAACCGAAGGCCCAGCCCCAATCTTTCATTCTCAGTGTATCTACTATGTACATCATTCTCTAGTAGTAGAACACGCGACCATATTGCCTGCGGCTGTTTGGTGTTTTCCGCGGTGCTTCGCAACTTAAACACTGTCTCGTGAGCTGTTATTGCCTCAAGTGCATACCATAACAGTCGTCGTGCTATGCCAATACCAGTGCAACTGGGCAAAAGCTCCGTATATCATACAGAACCACATAAGGAAAAGTTTTACGGCTATAATTAATTAAACGATAGTGAAATTGCACCCTAATGAAAAACCAAACCCTAACATATTAAGGGACTTTTAAGTTTATAGTACAAAGAGGCTGATCCAGATATCCCAGGGGAACTATAGGAATTAATCAGAGATGAGTTTTAGCCGATAGGGACTTGGTCGGGGCGAGGTGTGCCGGTACAAGACGGGGATAGCGGCGGGAGAGATGATGAGCATACAACCAGGACGAGAAAACCACGGAGATTGAAACAAGGAGTAAGTTAACGAGAATTTAGTGAGAGGTGTTTTCTAGAGAATGGATGAGCAAATATATATTAATAGATGAGAAAAATAGCGAGAAGAAGATAAAAAGAAGAGACGAAAATAATGCAATAATAGACGTCACGATGGGGAGGGGGGACGAACCAAGAGGGGGTATAATGTGGCTGCATGAGTTTAATCAACAAGAGATAATAAATACATGTTCGTGGAGAACAACGGTGAGAAAGATATACAAATATATTTTATTTGTTTACATAAACAAAACATTTATTGTTTAAAGGCAGTTGTAGTTAGACACAGGTTTACATACAGTTGCACAGTTCACATGAAAGTGAAGTATTTCAGTGTGTTGTGTATCACTCTGTGAGACATACACTCTGTGAGAGTACAGACTATCGTACACTGCGAGTCAAACATTGTTTGTAGTCACTATATTAGCTACTTATTCTTCGTGTATGCTCATCCAGTGATGATTTCTGTAAACAGGCTCTATTTGGATATAGTAAAAAAATATGATAAAAACAAGAAAACAGAAAACAGGCATGATAGCAGTGATTACAGCGGACAGTTGCACACGGGGAGATTAGCGAAGGAGACGAAATGGCTGAGGCAGACGACGGAGCCAGTATTCAACCAAACAATGTCAAGTTTCAGACGTTTATTCATAGTATTATGTGCAGCTGACTAGATTCAAATATCAATTGTTCATAATTTCCATCATCACTGTATTGTGACATCACTCCTTCCGTGAAAGATCTTCCCAGGGCAATCTCATCTAGTGAAGTCTGTAGCTGTATACAACGCGACACTTTTTGCATCCCGTGTTATAACAATGTGTAATGAGAAGACGCCGGACACGAAGGCCGGCATTTTGACGAGCCAATCGAAATCAAAGCAGGACTGACTTAATTTCTGTCTTTTACCGTAGTGTACCAACAAGAGTAGCAGTTTATTCTTCATATTTGTTTGTCTGTTGTCTGAAGCAGATTTATATCGGCGATGTTCTTTCATTTGTTGCGAGTATCAATAGGTTCTGTCTTTGCCTCGTCACGTGCTCATAATTCGGCATTGTGTTATCAGAAGGGCCGAGTTTGGGCGGCTGTTGAATTGAGTTGCCACACCAACTAAGTAGTTTTATGAAGACCCAAATTGCATAAAAGATTCTCATTTAGGTAAGTAAAGAAACGGGTTCTTGTTGTCTAGTTATAACCAAGGCATGCGTATAGCTACTTTTCTTAATTTAAATCCAAGTAGTAAATTAGTTAATAACTTTTTGTCTCGCTTTTTGACTCGCCCCATGTTACGCGTCCGGCCGGCCGGCCGGCCAAGCAGGCATGCGATACGGGAGGGCGTCAGCTCTCGTCAGCACGGTGCCATCCGAGTTATTCGATGCCGAGGGATCAGCTAATGAATTGCGAGTGGTAAAATATGAATTAGTTCTGATTAATTTACAAGACACTGTTTGACTTTTCTATGGTGGCCTCCATGTGGTTTAACTGTCTCGTGTGGTGACTCGGCCTGTCCAAGTCAATTTGGTAGATTATTTTACAAAGAGGTGACGACTCTTTTTACAAAGATGAACAGCGTCCGCACCAAGTGCCACCCGTCGAACAAAATCCGTGTTTCTTGCCACCCGTCTGACTGGATTGCCACTTAATTTACTCGGCAAGTGTGACTAAGTTTGGTCACCAGTAAAAATTAACAATGGCTAAAGAATTTGCGCATGCGTAGACACCACCTGTTAAGAGGGCGCGCGGTTTGAACCCCTCGTAACCAGCGTTTTGGCGCACCAGAGATGGCGATTTTGGGGCGATGTTTGTGCGTTTCTTGGTGGATTTTTCTGACATATGGTGCTCAATCAGGCTTTGTGGCCACGTGCCGCTTAATGTAATGAATTGCCGCTGTGAAATACTACCTCATGGTGGTCTTTTCAACCCTCTTGGACCGGTTTTCAGAGGCAATTTGTGCCGTAACTCTGACTAGGTGCTTCCTTAGTTGCCAATGCTTGGACCAATCGCGTGGCGTAAAAATCAATTAGGGGTCTGTGTTTCCATCTCAGTTTACAAAAGCAATTGATTCAGATACATCTAGGGGAAAAACTGACGGGGATCCAGCCATTGCAATTCATAACTGTGCTCTGTTTAGCTGGTTACCTATGCATGGACAGTTTTTGTTTCCGCTGGGGCTGGGTGTATGTATATATATCCAATGTTTGCCAACGGCACAGATGTTCTTGGTCATGTAGACTCATAACTAGGGAGCTATACCCGTCATAGCTAGCTGTTTAACCAACGTGCATCTGTTGCCTATAACGCCCCAAGGTATATAAGGCTCTGGACCCACCAGTCGCACCAAGACAGTAACACCTACCACCATCGTAACGTCTTTTGCTACTCGTCTGTGAAAACACTAAATGGCATGCGCTGAATGAGCGTCTGTCAAACGCTGAATGTCAATTTCCTCCTTAGCCAAAAAGAGGGAGACACTTTTACCGCGTGCTGTGGTTGTTAATTCTCTGTTGCATTCGGAAGACTTAAAGTTTGTCTGAATCAAAATGAGATGAGCAGTTTATAACCTGATGGAAATAGACTGATCAGGAAACCACAACACTTTATAGGTGAATCATTTGAGACAAGTTGATGAACAATATCGCTGATATCTCTTCACAACATATATATAAAGACGCATAGACGAATGAACCAAATGATACAAAATTACCAGTAAACTGGTAAAAAACACAAATTGCATAAGCCAGGTGTTTAGAAAACCGCTTATATTATTACAAATTGTTTAAACATTTCCAAAGTAAGATCTGACTCCTCGTGCAGTCATGCCGAAGAATGTCGATAGAGCCCTTTCTGCCTCGCCAGCTTCACCGCCAAGTTTCCCTTCTACTGATGCTATCTTGTCAGCCGGCTCCTCGCCGCTCCTTGCCTCATCGCATCACCAGCAGCAGTCCGCTGCGGCTGCAGCGGCTGTCTTCGGACTCCTTCCTCCTTCATCGGTATCCAAGTCACTGCCAGTCAGCGTCGTCACGCCGAGCGGTAAGTTTGTTTAAAATTTATCTAACAACTTAAGAAAAATGTTTTCCAAATTTACTCCATACATTCACTCCTGTAATCAGCCGATTACACAATTTGTCACGTGTTTTCGTTTAATTTAAAGTAAATTTGTTAACTTTTTTTGATAGCTTTATTGAGTGTAGTGTTACTTTACTGAAGTTAATAATTTATAGGTTAAAATAAACAGACAACATTTCCAAACAAACTAAATATGTGAAGTTTCGTCGGCTTGCTTCATTAGAAACGTATATCATTAGAGTTAAACTTAAAGTGTGAATCTGTGGGACACTTTCTGGGGAAAACTTCAAGTTTTGTTGTGTTAGTTATTGTTGTTCAAATTCTGAGTGGGACACCCGGGGGCACATAGCTCATGAGGGGGTGGGAATGTTTTGTTTTCCAAACCCTAACAAATCTTTGGTGGTGAAACTTCGATTTGTTTTAACATAACGCAATAACAGTAAATTGATTTTTACGGCATACGCATAAATCACTTTATTTACAAATAAACTGAGAAATGTCAATGAAATTCTTGTATCTGCATTAGCTGCTGTAGAATAAACTTAAATCAGAAAGCATGTCGCTCAATAATTCAAAAAACTAGTTACCTCACAATCGACTGTCATTCTTCTGTACTGTGAACTAAAAAGCTTACGACCAGGCACGGCGATGGGCCGAATTCGTTGACGGACAAGACGGTGGGGCTTAAGCGGTGGGCCACCGGACAGGATGGAAGTCATGCCTTGGTGATGAATGAAAGGTCACTCATTGAAGGAAAGTGCATACCACAAATTTGCTAGTTTTGGTACCTCCATAAATACGGGAGAATTAAAAAGGACATGTTCCGTTCAAACAATTAAAGGTAAATGAATTAAACAAGCTTCAGATATCGGTCATGTAAGATATCAATCACCCGGATGATGATATTTACAGAAACTTCCTTTAAGTTCTAAATATTATTTATTTTTAGTGGAGAAAATTTGCATGACGATCAATTCTACATGAAATAAACCACAGCAATTTGCTTATAAAATGTGGCGGTGAGTGCAGAAGCTCAAAGCCATACTATGAAAAAGAGCATATGTGACCAATCATAAATACATCTATTAAATTATTGCATTATTTGCTAGTTATCTTCTTACTCAAAGGATCATTTACATTTGTCAACAATGAAAACACATGGAAAACCAAACAAAATATGTTCATAAAACAATGTAAAACGCAAAACAAATATACCAACGTAACTATTAGCGAAGAACAAAGTATAACTCAGCAAAGGAACTCGGCAAAGGAACTCAGCAAAGCAACTTAGCAATTCAACTTAACAAAAACAATTCACCAAAGCAACTTAACAAAGCAGCTTAGCAAAGCAACTTAACAAAGCAATTTAGCAAAGCAACTTAAGAGAAACAACTCACCAAAGCAACTCACCAAATCAACTCAGCAAAGTAACTCAGCAAAGTAGCTTAGCAAAGTAACTGAGCAATGTAACTGAGCAATGTAACTGAGCAATGTAACTTAGCTAAGTAACTGAGCAATGTAATTTAGCAAAGTAACTGAGCAATGTAACTTAGCAAAGTAACTGAGCAATGTAACTTAGTAATGTAACTTAGTAATGTAACTTAGCAAAGTAACTTAGCTAAGTAACTGAGCAACGTACCGGTAACTTAGCAAAGTAACTGAGCAATGTAACTTAGCAAAGTAACTGAACAATGTAACTTAGCAAAGTAACTGAGCAATGTAACTTAGCTAAGTAACTGAGCAATGTAACTTAGCAAAGTAACTGAGCAATGTACCGGTAACTTAGCAAAGTAACTGAGCAATGTAACTTAGCAAAGAAACTGAGCAATGTAACTTAGCTAAGTAACTGAGCAATGTACCGGTAACTTAGCAAAGTAACTGAGCAATGTAACTTAGCTAAGTAACTGAGCAATGTAACTTAGCAAAGTAACTGAGCAATGCAACTTAGCAAAGTAACTGAGCAATGTAACTTACCAATGTAACTTAGCTAAGTAACTGAGCAATGTAACTTAGCAATGTAACTTAGCTAAGTAACTGAGCAATGTAACTTAGCAATGTAACTTAGCTAAGTAACTGAGCAATGTAACTTAGCAAAGTAACTGAGCAATGTAACTTAGCAATGTAACTTAGCAAAGTAACTGAGCAATGTAACTTAGCAATGTAACTTAGCTAAGTAACTGAGCAATGTAACTTAGCAATGTAACTTAGCAATGTAACTTAGCTAAGTAACTGAGCAATGTAACTTAGCAATGTAACTTAGCAATGTAACTTAGCAAAGTAACTGAGCAATGTAACTTTGTATAGCAAAGTAACTGAGCAATGTAACTTAGCTAAGTAACTGAGCAATGTAACTTAGCAAAGTAACTGAGCAATGTAACTTAGCAAAGTAACTGAGCAATGTAACTTAGCAATGTAGTTACATTGGCAAAGCAACTCGAGCGGTATTTGAACACCCTTCACCCACAGTAGTTAAAAGTACTTCAATAGAAAGTTTGCTTAGCTTGGTTTAATGCAACAAGGTCTCTCTCTGAAAGGCTCCTGCGATGAGTTTGATTCGGTAACTTTGACCTCACTTGTGCGGTATCAAATTGGTCCCGTCTCTTTTGAAAAGTATGTGAAGGGAGTTTTACTCGGTGTGATTAGCGGAGCACGTGGCCTGACACCGAGCATAGTTGTGACGTTTGGCCGTATCAGACGGTAGGCTTTGGGGGTATTGTAACATAGGCCTACTATCAGCAGCACGTGGCAAATGATCCTCCTTTTCTGTGGATCGTTTATCTATTCAACTGTCGATTACATCTTTTTTGGCATTGTGGCTGATGTTCGTCATGCAGTGGTACTCTAAAGAAATGCATAAGGGCTTAGAGGTTCATATTGTCCATAATGTCTATAATAATACTGGTAACCTCTGGCCCAGCTGTCGCTGTCACTGTTTCTCCCTCCTATGTCTCTTTGTAATTATATCTAACGATGGCCACAACAACATCAACAACAACATCAATAACTATAAACAACAACAGCAATAGCAGCAGCTGCAACAACAAACAACACAGCAAAAACAATACTACAGCAATATCAACCAAAAATCATTTACGACTACAACGAGGATGAAAAACTCTGACAACAGCTATACTAATCATCATCACCTTCGTCCTCAGACTCCTCATTATATTTCTTGTACATGAATATTTATGTACAATGAAGATTACGCTCTGTGTTCGTCAAATATGTTGATAATTTCATCAGTAATAAATTAAATAAATGTAAATTGTTTACCTATTTATTCCATGAGGTGATGATGGCATATAGGGCCGATTGGTATCATACGATGACAGTAAACCGAATCATTGAAGTTAACTAACCATGAATATAAAATGCCAGTTGAACGAACATTTAATTAAAAAACAAACTTCATATCTATCTTTGTTGCTTGTTTTTAGCTCCATTCCAATTGTACTTTTCCTGTCAAAGTTTGTGTATCGGTCTTGAAAAGTCTTTGTTAAAAATGTTACGTTTTCGATAATATAGGGACGAGTATAATTATTTCTTAAATTGTACGCTGGAACTTTCATGGCATTTAATATCTCTTTACCCGTCTTTTATTGTGCAAGCAAGCTTGTAAAGAAATGTGAAGTGGAGTGGAACTTGAAACCTTTAATAACATACGTTACAACTCAGAAGGCCTTTTCGATAGACAGACTAAACTGAATTACGGAGATACTTGTATACTTAGTAGTTCAATGCTCAGCCTTATGTTATGGTCATTACTAAATCATCAGACTGAAGTGCACGTTCCTGGCTAGGTGAACAGATTTACAAGCGCTTATAGGCCGTAGTCTTATAGGCCAATGTATGGCCACTAGTCTTGGTCAAAGCGACCGCAATCTTATCGGGGTACGCCGATCGAGGTATGACCTTTTACGTACATTCGATCCAATAAAACCTCATAAAAATTATAAGACGCAATCATCTGGCGCTCCCACGGGCTGTTAGAATTGCCAGTCGGTTTTTAAAATGCAAATATACTTGGACGATATGATCTTTTTAACACCGAATGCGACACATATTGCATGTTAGGTATTGTTAGTTATCAATGAAGTATCGGGCCTTGGGTAGTTAAAGCCTCCAGGGCAATGGAGTACGGAGTCAGTAGAATACCGACCGTCAGGTTTCTCGTGAAGAGTTGAAGAAACCCTAAACACTACCTGTATTGTTCGGTCGACTGCGGGACCAGTTGTTCGTAAAAGTGGAGGGATTTCTCAGTTGATCATCGTTGGTTCCGATTGACTCGCTCTGACAGTGAATATATGTCAGAAGATTAGGTGGGAACATTACTGGGGATAAAGAAATATAGGCATCAGCATGATGGATGAGTTAACGGATGGGTTGTCATTTATTTCTCTCTTATAGTTGTTGACACTGCAACAGTGACTCGATTACCGGGCGAAAGTGTTCAGTTAGCTCGGCACGTGTTCACTGTACTATACAACAAACAAAACTTGCGTGGTTTAACACCAACAAAAAGTCCCGCCAAAACGGCTGAAATTATCTACACCACGACTGTAATTTCTGTCGATGTCATGATGATTAGTTTCGAGTTTAGATGCACGGTTGAGGTGAACATTAGACCCGTGATCAATAGAAGCCACAACACAGTTCTACTGCTGTGCAAACACAGACTAAATTTAAACGAATTACACGACACATAACAATATTATCTGTAAGTCATAAAACCATATATCTATCCACAATACAGTGGACTGGGTGGACAAAGAAATCTTGACCACTGAAGGAAAAACTATGAATTAGGAAAGAAAAGTCGCGCTCTTTATCAAATATGTGTATTGTATTTTCTAGACGAACTTGGAAAGTTTTTTATTATTTGCAACTTGTTTTTTGGTTATTTCGTCTCTAATTTGCCATAGTGACCAATCCGACCTTTTTCAATTTTAAGTTTTCGCGCCCATTAGTACATTCAGGAAGAGACCTACCATTGTATCTAATCCACGTGCATGTATTCCTTACAGTTTTGGAGATAGAGCATGCATTCAAATGACGAATGCTCTAACTGGCTATTTTTGTAATTTGGCAAAGTGACCGTTGCCAACTTCAATTCAATTCATCTTTTATTGTCCTTAAAATGGAAATTTGTATTGTCGAACCTGCTCATATATAAGATTAAAAATATTTAAAATTATTTACAAAAACAAATTATTACACCTAATTGGTCACTATGGCAAATTAGGGACGATTTGTTTGGCAATAGATCCGTTTTTACCCTCAACCATAACTCCACGTCCCATGTATACTCCCACTCCTATGATATCTCATGCCGATTCTTTGAAACGAAGCCCAAAGGTTTGTTTTTTTGTCGGTTGAAACATTTTGTATATAGTTGTTTTCCCATCTTGGGCCTGTCACTTATAAGTGCCCCAGATGTGAGGACAACTAAGACAGTTTATGTTTGAAAATTGCCTTTGTAACATCAGAGCAACGTGAGGGGTGAGTTGGGGACTACATTTCATAGACGCATTGCTGCAAGCAAACTCCACAAGAAATGAATTTATAAAATATCCCCAGTTATTAAATAAATGTTAGACACATCCCTACTCAAGTCTACTATCAGTCAGTAAAACATCCCCATGATTTCCAAACCTATCAATACACTAAAATAGAACCAATTAAGGTCCATTTTTGTTAACAACTCTGGATAAAGGACACTGAATTTAAATTCATTATAACAATTTGGGAACATGTGTCATCAGCAGTCTGGCAGAGATTTTAGTAACTGTACATGTGTCGGTCATTACCACGGCATATAGTCAGCATACACATGTCTTCCGCTGACAAACTGGTTTCTGGTTTAAAGTAAAACACACAGCAGTACAAGTAAGTTCCCTTAGGCACGGATTTAAAGCTGTTAGCTTACTGTAGCGAACGGGGTAAGGGAAACAAATACACAAGGCACTCAACAGTTGCTCGAAGGGGAAAATTAAGTTGAAGTGCTTAAGAACTTTATCCCCCAAGTTGTATAATTGTAAATTTTTATGGAGCTACGTTGCTTTCTTTCGTCTTTCAATTACCGCTGTTTGTGTACGGTTGGCTAATGTAAATATTCCTGTTTCTTGATCCATTTGTCCATTATTAATCAGGTCCAGATTCAAATGTATTTAGAAACCCACAAATTAGTAAAATCTGCCAAATTCTTTTTTTTCCCCTTTTTTTTTAATTTGCAAAATAATTCTTCGACACATAGCAGATACATTCAATTTCATTCCTTGTCTATTATGACAAACTCAACAAGCGGGTCGTATTGTTATGGGAGGGGTCAGTAACTGTCGTGTATTGAAGATCCGTGGTGAAATACTGAAGCATTAATTCTACTTCTAGGGTTAGCGGTTGAAAAGGGGCCAGTGAGTCTAAACAAAAACATTCTTGAAATAATTTGACGGCCCATAATATGCACCCTCAATCTTACCCACAAACTCAGTCTACTTCCAGAGCTACCCCAGAATCGATTGTCTACACAAATAATCACACACAAATTTGATTATCCACACAAAGAATCGACTGCCACACAAAGAATTGATTATCCACACAAAGATATAAAATGCAATACACAATGTACCAATGTTGAATTAAGAGAGTCATCTTTAAATTAAAGAAAAAATAGATCACACTCATAAAACACTTGCCCCCAACACACAGTCACACACACACACACACACACACAATACACACACAAAGAGTACGTGTTTTGATAAATCGAGAAATTCTAGCTACAGTAACCATAACTGCCCCGAACATGTGCTCTCGCAAATTCCCGAAAAATTCCTCTCATCACGCATCAAATGCGACAGTTCTGCCGTGACCACCTCTCACACAATCAAAAAGATACAACCGTCCTCTACAGTACAAATATGTCTTTTCCTGCACCTGTTTTGTACTCCTGTGAATTTTGCCGAACACCCATTTTTACGCTGATTAATTTTTAGCGGACACCGGTCCCCGAACAGTCGTCAAGTTTAAATGTTTAAAGCTGTTAATGACCTTGTTCTTGCGCCGAAGCGCAAAGGCGCGAAGCGGTCGGGTCGGCGGACGGTCGACACTGGGAAAACTACGGGTTTAGCTTAAAGACTTGTGTGGTGATGCATAAAAGCTTTCACGGTGTTCCGCAATTACAAGTACCATGAGCCAATTTGGTCAATGTGACTGTAAGGGGATTTAAAGTAAAGATTGATGAAGCTACCGGCATAATTAGGCCTAGGCCTATAATGATTTGTTTCACGTTCAATGATGTCTATTATACTTCAAACAGTAAAAATACATGTAGGCCTACATATAGCGCATGAGATTATTTATAAGAAAGGTACGGTGCGTTCGACTAGCATAAACTTACTCTTTTTGTATCATGCTAATTATACAACCTATGAAAGATTCAGCTCAATACCGAAGCTTTATTGTAGCAATTTCCATATAATATTAATAATAATTAACAAAAACATGGAATATTTACATGCACGTTAATTGATAGAAAAGAGGTTGGAAATTGCCTCTCTTTTCCCATCTGCTATTCACGGTGAAAAACCCACAACATCCAATACCAGACACGCTTACGTAAATCAAAATTCGAGAAATATTAACAATAAAAAATATTTAAAAAAGAAACAATTAATAAATAAATAAAACCTAGCCGAATCTGGTTGAATCATTATCTGAAAAATTGACATGTTTCAATTTATATCAAACATAGATGGCTACGCATATAGACCTACTTGTTCCTTGACTTATCCCATAATTAAACTGAATTCTTACAGGTAACCTATCCTCCACAAGTAATTAGACTTTTCAATTTGTCAAAAGCATTTTCCCATCCGACTTTTCTATAAAACAAAGATGTAGAGTTGTATGGTTTTACGTTCAACTCCTTGCTATCCTATCAACGTGATTCAGAGTAAGTAATTTGGTATATAAGGAAGGATTAGTCGGGTCCTCGCCATGCCAGTGTCGTCTTTCAAAACCATCCTCTTTTCAAGACATTTTTGCTGAGAAGATACGCTACAAGGTTAATATACCAGATTGGACTACGTAATGGGTCCATTTTGGGTGAATTATAACCATTTTAGAGTAATTGAAGTTAGTTACCTTGTAACTTCATCCTGACAATCTGTTACATGGGGAAAAAAATGAGTTCCGGTAAAAGTTCGGTTTACAATGCTATATGAAAGGGACGACACGAATCATTGCCATGGCGAGAGATAAGTATACAACCTTTACGAGTTATTAATATTTATTTTATATGTAGGCCTATTTTTGTTTCATTATTTCAAACTGCTGGCTTCCAAAGAAACATGAAATATGTAATAAATACTTCTATGCCATAATCTGTGTGGAACTTTACAAAGATAAAACTGCAATGTTGATTAAACAATAATAAAATAAAAAAATACAAATCAGGATTGTTTGGACTATTTAAGCCCTAAAAATTAACTGCAATTCGTTCTTTTGGGAAGCAAATCACCCAGTTAAAAACATCCAAGATAAGAGTAAAGAGAAATGAACAAATAAAACAAACATACAATCAGAATATATTTGTTTTGTATTGTAAGAAAAGTATCCAGTGAACTAGATATCAATTCAGTCCATGTTACAGTAATTGCTCGGGATAAGAGAAGAACTGCCCTTGGCATTTGGCAAAAGATTATTAAGCTGTACTCGTCATTAATAAATGAGATATGAGACGGAAATACAAACTAAAATGACTTGAGGGGTACATTAGTAATTTGATGTATTGCCCATCTTATAAAAATGTCATCATTTTATGGTCGGATGGGCCTTAGGACAGCCATAAACAGGGAAGGAAAATAGACACACAGAATTGTGGTTAAGAGATTTCCAAAATATGTTTTACTTTAACAAGGATCAAATAGCTCTTAGTTGATAAATTTGTTGACGTGAGAACCATTCTTTCCATGGATCCGTTCCTGATTTAAAGGTAAGCGAATACTGAGTTAATTTTTTTTATTTTACCCGACTTTATAGGGGAACGTTTCTTTTCCACGAGTTAAATTGTTCTTTTCATTCGATAAAACCTTTCATATTTTATTTTCTAATGAATATATTCCCTTTCATGTCTTTAACCATATCATGTTGTGTTTGAACTTACACCATCTGTTATTAAAGCCCAACACACTATTGGTAAGCTTTAAGCTAAAGGGCGCCCTAGTTAAGAGACAAAAGAAAGTCATTCATTGGTTCATGTACGCGCGCTGCGCGTAAACGTGCCGCATCTTTGAGTGCGCGTATGCGCAGCGCGAATTAATTAGCCAATGAATGACCCTGAGGGCGACATTCACTTTGTTACAGCTCAAGTGGTCCTCGCATTACTGAGAAAATTAGGACAATTTAACTTCAACTTCATACTATATAAAAGTAAAGGGCAACCTTCTTTTCAACCGCGGTCGCAAGTGCAATAAATTGTAGAGTTTTGAGTTTCGATATAGGCTACCAAAGTGTTGTTAATCGAAATTAATTTGCGACTTATTTCTCTTCAATTAGAGCACCTTAAACAATGATTTTTGGGGATATTTTCATAACTTATACCTTGAGGTAGTTTTAATAAGACTTCTTTTACACCCCTACTCCCTATCAGATTTCCCTTCCTTCAATCACCAATTACCCCACTACTCAAGTCACCATGTTCTCTCTCTATTCAGTTTTACATCTTCTGCCAATTCTTTCCATCAGTCATCTATTTCCGATTTTGAATAATACACCGTAAAACATTAAGAAATCTGTTAAAATGAAGATCAGAGTAGACACTACTCAGATTTTTCAGAAAACCGACAATCCTAGAGTGTTGGATAAAAATGTCAGGAATTTCCCTCATCGGTCAAATTAATGTTTTAGAGTTTAAAGGCCCGTAATGGGAGCTGATTGACTGGCTGTAGAAAAGGTGCCGCTTTGGTGACTAGTAAAAAACAGGTCAATCGTGTTTTGAATGTAACGTAGTCCCATCAAGATTAACTCTCTTTGTCAGAAGGACAAATCAGCTATACGAGTTGACGAATCTAGGTAAGGAGGAATTTAATTTGGGGTCTTGTTACCGCCTCGGATGTGCTGACCTTTTACGGCACCGTGAACACTGATGAAAGTGATAACACGTAGTAAGATAATATGAGGTTTGTGATTCACCAAATCAGATGATCGTAATTATAAATTTATACAGAACCTATTATTGTTCTTCATTTTGATTTTGCTTTCAAATTTGCTTTTTGTGTGGTAGTAAATTTCTTGTGTTTAAAAGTGATTGAAGTAATTGAAAGTCATCAGTCTAATCGTGTTCTTGAATCAGTTCAATTTGGCTTGATGTCAAAATTTTTGCTTCAATAATCTAATCATATTTTGTTTTAATTCCTCTACCTGAAAATGATTTTTTGTTATAATTACGGACAAAATATAAAAGTGGTTACATGTATAACATTGGGCCTTTTGATTCTCGTGTGAACGAAATTACAACCTAACTATCATTATTTCAATAAAAACGAAATAAATTATATATCATCAGCACCTTTACACCAAGTATAATTTGTTTGTAAAACTGTAATCATTTATGTTTTTGAGATAACCAACAGTGTTGGGATTTTAGT
Organism: Zoroaster sp. YZ-2022; assembly: GCA_029582265.1. Taxonomy (NCBI): domain Eukaryota; kingdom Metazoa; phylum Echinodermata; class Asteroidea; order Forcipulatida; family Zoroasteridae; genus Zoroaster; species Zoroaster sp. YZ-2022. The sequence goes on from CM055831.1 coordinate 4,328,113, forward strand.
CTCTTTAGTTCTGGAGGTCAATTTCCCCTACTATCGGGTGATGGGTATCCGTTGTCTATCACTACGCCCATCCTACATACATCAAGTTAATCTCATCTAAGTTACTTGCTCCTCGCATCCATTTGTTAAGTAATTACCTTCATCTCTTTGCCATCTTGGTTATTATATACACAAGTTAGACCCGATGAAACAACGTCAATACATCTATTACTTGCTACAATCTCAACAACAGACAGGATTAAAACCATCTCTTAAAAGATAGCTAAAATCGAAGTAAAACGGAGGACTGGATATTTCCTTTATACGTTGCCATCCTCGTGGGGACAATGATTAATTTTGAACAACGCAAGCGGACGTCAGCAACAAACCCTGCCGTAGGAGATGCTATTTTCCTTGTTGGATTCCGTGTCAGGTTTGCCTTGTTCTCATCATCCCCTGGGGGTTTGTCAGGGAGTCTGACGAGACTTCTCCCGCCCCCTCAAGTCTCATCACCCTAATGGGCTGTCAAAGCTGGGCAGATTGTGGTTACCATCATCAACATCAATCCTATCATAATAGTAATCTTCATTTGTTACACCCCAACGTGTTAATGTAAATCTATAAACTATAGCCTGTTACTTTTTACAAACCGCCTAGGGGTATATGGCCTATTTTATTCTCCTAACAATTGTTGTGCTGCAGGCGCGAATCTTCGACTAAAATGTAAGCTCTTTTATGAGTTATACGATTTGCAGGAAAGGTGATGAAATACATGCCAACCCCAATCAATGTTGGGAAAACTTAGTTTTTTTTTTTTTTAAATCGGTATTTCTTAGAAATTCTCCTGATACAATTGGTTACGTAATATCTGCTTGATATATAGTATGGTAGTATTTGTGAACATGTTATCAACAAATTGGAACTAAATTGAAATTACCATAATCTGCCATACAGGAAATTTGATTTCTATAGCATATACTTGAATCAACAATATCAATTTGACATAATTTCAGTTTATAAAGACCTATTGGTAATCTTGAAACTACTGGTATCACAGTGGTGTTTAAGTTTATGATGGTGTAAAAAGCCCTGGAAATATTTTTGTCTCAGGTGCGATCGCTTCAGTAAAATTAGTGAATTAATTTCCAAAATGAATTTCTGTCATCCAAAGACAGAAATTCTACATTGGAATGGATACAAACAATCTGAATGCATTTTCATTATTTTCCCAATTAATGGCACAATGAAATAAGCTGAAATTTCCACTGGTTGGTTGGTTGGTTGTTTGGTTGGTTGGTTGGTTGGTTGGTTGGTTGGTTGGTTGGTTGGTTGGTTGGTTGGTTGGTTGGTTGGTTGGTTGGTTGGTTGGTTGGTTGGTTGGTTGGTTGGTTACACATAATAATCTTGATTCTTATTAAGTGTGGATTCATTCACAGACATTTTAAACAATATCTGGCTTTCAAAGTTTTTTGGACTACATAGTATAATAATTAAAGTATTTGTTATTGTTTATTCTTTTGTATAATTTATTTATGAAATGACACTTTCTCTTGACTGTCTATACAGAATAATCGCCTGAGTTTCATTGAACCGAACTTTTAATTAATACCAAACTACTATCAAATCTTTTAATACACTCAATTTGTCAGAAGCACAAGTCCAATTAAGAACATTAAATTGAAATTCCTTGTTGATCACGTGATGTGGTGTTGCAGTTTTTAATCTTATTTGTATTAATAAGAGCGTAAATTGGCATAATTCAAGGAATTAGAGTTCCTCTTTTATTCCAATCAATCTTTACATATGATGAGCGATACAGCTGTCATTGCCAATGCGAGGAATCTGGACTTGATTAAAGGAAATAATTCGCCTGGTTTTGTTATTAATAAATACAAATAAGGTGCGAATAAAATCGTGAGAGATAGTAATTTGTTTTTGGTTGGAATTTTTCAGTGCGTTGCTGGGGTGATGACAGCTGTTAAAGTATATAGGATGTTTAATCGTAAAATGACCGGGGAAAGCGGGAATAATCCCAGATACTGATCGTCACAATTAGGTGTGTTACCGGAGTGTCTGGAAAGCGAAAACAAAGACCCATATGTATTTTGTGGGATTAATTATTGTAAAATAACTTATCTCTGTGGGTGATTTTGTTCTTTCCAATGTACAACCTATGAGCCAATAAACATTTAGAATGTTTTAAATGTTGAATTCTATGAGAGGCTATTTTCTGACTTGAACAGTTTTATGTGCACACTTATTTTTTACAATGTCGTTATTTCACACTAGTGAAACATTAAAACGTATTGCTTTATATTTTAAGCATTTTTTAAAATGAGTCTCAAAACAAATCCATCGAAATTAAAACAAAAATAAGTATGCCGCGTATGAAAAATGGAATAGAAGAAAACGCTTGATCGTCTGCTTTTCGTCGACTACCAATCTCTGGCAATGGAAATTGACAATAAATCATGAGTAGATTACCAAGCCCACAAACTCCAACGTCGGGTATAACAGTTTAAGTAATCAACCAGACAAGGTGGGTAGATAAGGGGATGTGTCCAGGGGATCATGACGATTCATTGCGCTCGCCGCTTCCCCGTCAACAGACACATGATCTAGACCAAATAACACGCATGTGTTTTTGAACTTTACTTAATACATTAGACATTAACTCTCTGCCGATCAGTTCTTTTCGCACGCAAAGTGTAAACGTACTGCCTGATTAACAACCTTAATTACTCCTAAACATATTTTCGACCCACTTTCTCGCGCGAGGCCTAACGAAGAAACTGATTGACGAGCTGTTATGACTTCAATGATAGATTGAAGGCAAAAGCTATCAAACGTTTTATACCGCTAGTCTCGTCTGTTTCAATCTGTTTGATTTCTTAGTTTCTTCTCTTGGTCTCATGGGAGTTTAGTAATGGGTATGTTCTTGTTCTAGGGAGATTAAAAGTAATGAAAAACACTTTCATGGATGGTTATTCGTTGGCATCGGAGGTGACAGAGTCACGGTTCGGCTGCAGCCTCGAGTTCAACTGGGGAAATAATGCTATGGTTTGTCTCCAATGTCTGGGGGTTTACTGTTTAGTAAAAGGCATCAATAAAAGGAAAAATAAATGTAGAAAATAAGTGTCATAAGGGAATTTTGAAACAAACAATCAATCCTTTTTTTTTTTTATTATAATCATTACATCAGATAATATCCCCCCAAAATAAGAAATAAAAAGTAAATAATCGATGTCATTATTAGAGAAGCTGGTTTAGGCCAACAAGAAACAAGAAACCTGAGACGACATATTGAAATACCGATTTTTTAAATGCATATTTGCCCTGAACAAGGCTAAAAGCCACTCAAGGTACAGGGCTACAATAGAAGCCACTCAATGTACAGGGCTACAATAGAAGCCACTCAAGGTACAGGGCTACAATAGAAGCCACTCAAGGTACAGGGCTACAATAGAAGAAAAATAAACAAGTAAATAGACTCAGAAGAGCTGAATGTGGGAATTGAGATTCCTCTTGAAATAGGATAGATCGTAGGATGAAGGGAAACATGCACCAAGGCAAGGAATTCCAAAGAGATGCAGCACATGGGAAAAAGCTATTAGTATAGGTTATTGTTCTACATCTAGGTATAGGTATAGCTAGGGTGTCTGGGTGAAAAGAGGTGGAAAGCAGAGTAGCTTGTTGTTCTACATCTAGGTATAGCTAGAGTGTATGGGTGAGAAGAGGTGGAAAGCTGAGTAGCTTGTTGTTCTACATCTAGGTATAGCTGGGGTGTATGGGTGAGAAGAGGTGGAAAGCAGAGTAGCTTGTTGTTCTACATCTAGGTATAGCTGGGGTGTATGGGTGAGAAGAGGTGGAAAGCAGAGTAGCTTGTTGTTCTACATCTAGGTATAGCTGGGGTGTATGGGTGAGAAGAGGTGGAAAGCAGAGTAGCTTGTTGTTCTACATCTAGGTATAGCTGGAGTGTATGGGTGAGAAGAGGTGGAAAGCAGAGTAGCTTGTTGTTCTACATCTAGGTATATATAGCTGGGGTGTATGGGTGAGAAGAGGTGGAAAGCAGAGTAGCTTGTTGTTCTACATCTAGGTATAGCTAGAGTGTATGGGTGAGAAGAGGTGGAAAGCTGAGTAGCTTGTTGTTCTACATCTAGGTATAGCTAGGGTATATGGGTGAGAAGAGGCGGAAAGCCGAGTTTCACGCTCAAACACCCTAACAGGAGGAACCATGTTGGATAGACCGGTGGAAACATTTACCATGATAATATCTGTAAAACAAACCAAGGCTAAAGTATTACCCAAACGAACGAACAATCAAACAAACTACGAATCATTTTATAGACTAACACTCCCATAATGAGAAAAAAAGTCAATATTTAAAATCTATTTAATATTGGTCTTGGACAGGCCAACGTGCAACAGAAACCCAAGCCGACGTAGTCGGCTCACGAAAAAGAAAAAAGAAAAGAAAAAAAAATACAGAGATTATAAAGCGTTACCTCCCCAGTAATGTAAATTATAGTATTTTCTGTATATTTATTTCGATGATTAGATACGGCGAGACCCTCTTTTTTCGATTAATCAAGTTTGGAACGACTTTACGGCCGTAAATTTGACTTGGATTAATTTGACTTGTGGGTCTCATCACGTGGTAATGGTAAAGCTATTAGTCAAGAAACAGGGTAATATTAGACACAACCGTCTGATTAAAGTAAAGATATCCACACCACTCCTCGTATAATTAAATACATGATGAATAGATGTGTAAAAGTAATCAAAGTCACGGGATAACTGGCTCACATTTCCAGATGTGACGTATTAGCAATGAGGTTTCTTGAATATCTTCTGTATATGGAAAGAAACAATTTGATTGAGATTTTGTTTGTTTAAAATTTCAATTTTTACAGATTTACAGCCCTATTGAATTGTAGACATACAATATTGTTCATTTATGAGTTGGAGTGCATGTTTAATGGATCAAACCAGAGACTGGGAGTGACTGTTTTTTCTTCTTCCTCTTCAAAGTGATATTACACTCAGCTGACAGTTTCAATGGTTGCATTTCATTTTATCATGGATGAATTAAACAAAAAGATTTAAATGTCTACTTGTAGTAAGGCGCGCTTACCAGATCATGGGCGGATCCAGAACATTTTTTAGGGGGGCTGAGAATCAAAAACAATTATTTTTCAGTACTACAAAAATTACAATGAAATAATCAAAGGGAGAGAAAAACAAAGCACAGTGAGGGAATGGGAGTGCGTTCTCCTCTCTCTCTCTCTCTCTCTCTCTCTCTCTCTCTCTCTCTCTCTCTCTCTCTCTAAATTCTTTTTAAAACGATTTTAGGGGGGGGGCTACAGTCCCCTTAGCCCCCCCCCCTGGATCCGCCAATGCAGATACCATATCCCGTACCGAAAAACATGATGAAAACAACACAAGCCAGTGTCCTTTCTCTATGCTCTAACCAACTGAGTTAGCTGTGAGTGAGTTTGTGCGTTGCAAAAATAACCCCAAATAATCTAGCTATCGCCATTGATGGGCCATAGTTGTTTTCATAATAATAATAATAATAATGTGTGGACTTATATAGCGCACGTATCCACCAACTAAGTGGTGCTCAAGGCGCATTATATCATTACCCCTGCTCATAAGGCTCATAAGGCTCATAAATCATTCCTGAAACCATCTCAGCTCCCTGGGGAGTATACTGCTCAATTGCTGCCATTACAGCGCATATAGGGCTAATCAACCAACTCTGCCCTCACAGGTACCCATTTAACCCCTGGGTGGAGAGAAGCAATTATGGTTAAGTGTCTTGCTCAAGGACACAAGTGTCACGGCCGGGATTCGAACCCACATTCTGCTGCTAACACCAGAACTTGAGTCCGGTAAGCTCGACCGCTCGGCCACGACACTCCAGAAACCGATAAGCGCGTCAGCGACCATCTAGACCGCCTGACGCTTCTTGGTCAAGGCTATTCCTCCGGCCAGCCGGTCGCTTATGGCCCGGCATATACTAATGTTTCTATGGTCCTGCGTATCAAGCTGTGGAGTTCTTTGCTTTGTTCTCGACCTAGTTGGGGTTTGAAGCCCAGGTGGTTCCGGGCCCTTTATCTCTACAATACACTTTTGTTCCAGGCACCCCTCCCTTTCAGTCTCCCTGGCTTGGTAATTGCTCCACATATATCACATTTTCTTCTTTTATTTTATTCCCGCCATTTTCTACAGTGTCTGGAAGCAGCGCACACAGCATGATCACGCCCTCTAACATCACCTCAGCATTAGGCGATGAACTCTTCATGGATGAACTGATGTACAACCGTCGCCGCCAGGTACATGCAGTAAGCATCACTCTATTGTTTCACTGAATTTCGAAGATGTCAGCCATTTTTGTTTTAAACTTACACCTTGATAGGACACCTCTAGTGAGAATTCGGTATAAAATTTTACATTCAACTAAAGATCAGAGAGTTCATTGCAAATCCAGAATCAAAATGAATCTGAAATCACCAAAATGCATAGTTAAGTTACATGAAGAACACGAAAACGAACTAACCTTTGAGGAGGAAATGAGGAAAAATTCCTCCTTAGAAACCCACAAAATGAGACCTCCAGAGAACCAGCAACTGTACACAAACCGGTAGGTCTGAACAAATCTCAAATAAAATGAAAAAATTGGGCCCATGTTCCCAAAATTCAGTGGCTGTTTGACTATATCATACGTCACATTTGACAGGGCGCCGTGGCAACAAGAAAGTTTCATCCTTCAAAAATGCTCCCAATTTCTCAATCTCATTGAGTCATCACAATCATACTTCATCCAGCTGTTAATAATGGCACTATATTTCCTTCTTTTCACAGCGGCGTAATCGTACTACATTTACACCACAACAGCTGAGTGAGTTGGAGACACTTTTCTCGAAGACACATTACCCCGATGTATTCGTCCGCGAAGATCTTGCTTTGCGCATTAATCTTACCGAAGCTAGAGTACAGGTAACTAGTTTTTCATTTCGGTATTGGCTATATTAGTCTATAAGTATGGTATATCCATAAAAGTCACAACCAACACCATTCATAAAACTTTTCAAACAATATCTATTATTGCATTTTCCTTTAGGTTTGGTTTCAAAATCGCCGAGCTAAATGGCGCAAGATGGCCCGTCAACGACTCGGCATCGACCCGTGGCGGTCACGCCAAATAACCAATTCATACAGCGGTGGAAACATTGGTTTTGCCGGTAACCCGTGGTTAGCTGCTGCCGCTGCCGCAGCAGGGGCAGTCCGACCACCCGCTCTCACCCCGACCTCTGCTGGATTTCTGTATAACGAGACCATGGCACGGGCAGCTCATAACTCACTGAGAGAAAGGTGTGTTAGCATCTAAATTATCGACACTGGTATGAGACAATCGAGATGTGACCCTGCAAGAATAAGAGCTTTAACCAATCAGAGCAGTATTTTCATTTATATTAAAGGCAATCATTAGGACGTAACCGCGCGTGAGTAAATTATGACCCAACAATGATGAATAGACTTGAACAAACAATCATTGAAAATTACCACTTGGATTATTGATTTCATAGAAACAGAATGTTTAAGCGCTATTGTATTGCTTGTTTCTTCTGTATAACGATTTTTCCAGTGACATGGGTTTATGGGTTTTTTTCTCTAGAGAACGAAACTAGCAAAGAGATTTGTGCCCGACTTGACCAAAGTAAAGAAAAGATTAAATGTATTATTTATTTATGTTTATTTTTTTAATAGTTTTCCCACATGAAAGGCCTATGGTTTCACTTTCCGAAATACCAGCCTATGTTAAACTGAATAATTTAGTAGTGTAATAATTCGCTAATAATTAGCATGAGGACCCTAAATACAGCTATGAAATAATGAAAAGTCTGCATTTAGTAATCATCGTGTCATACTGGTTAACAGACTATTTGGGTCAAGATGCCGCCTCTTAGGTTTGTTTATAAAGCTAAGATGCCCACTGTACAGTAAAGGAAATTGTAATCATTATTTCAATCCTTTCCAATGTAATTAATGATCGTTCTTACCATTTTCCAGCATGCTTGCAGTTGCAGCTCTAAGAGAAGGCACCAGTATACCACACTTACACGCTGGGCTCCCTCTATCGGCGTGTGGATGTCACATGGCGTTGACGAAAGACACCAAAGATGACGTCATAAACGCCCCTAACGGCGACATGCAGGGAACCTTTAGCTCATGTAGTGACGATAGTGTGAGTAGTTCTAGCGTGGCGGCGCTCCGACTCAAAGCCAAAGAACACGCTGATCTCGTCCACAGGGAGTCATCTGCAAAATCACGAGAAAACGTTTAAGATTTTAGTTTGATAAAAGTAAAATAAATTAATGGTTGTAGATCTTTAAAACGTATGTTTGAGAGAACCATGCAAATGCCTGATAATTGTGAAGTACATTCATCACACATAGGATCTTTGTAAAGTTAACAATAGTTCGTCACCAGTGTCATCAGTTTCGGTTAGAAGATGACAGTGATATTCGTATAGCAGCACACTGTGCAATATGTTACGGCAATCGGTGAAATATTTTCAAATGAACGTCAAGAAAATGACGAGGAGATGCAAAGATAGGAAGAAACATGAATAATCTGTTGATAGACCTTTTCACGCTTCCCCGATTCCCTGTACTCAAGTTGGATTCATAGAGTTGAGTCTTAATGCATAAAAGGTACCAGACGTTTTCCCTTCCAGCCTCGTTTTGGTCTCGAGGATTTATATAAAAGAAAAACAAGATGGCTGCGCCGTGATTCAGATCTATCAAGGGAGGTGGAGAGATCGAAAGAGATCTAGTCAAAACTGTTTGGCACACCTTCACTCTATTTACAGTACTCACAGAAAAATCCCACTGAGAAATACCCTCACCCCTGTCCAATGCTTTCAATTTTGCTGGGATTCGCGCAGGCATTATGTTTCCAATAGCGGGCGTAAATCCCGGGGGGATGAAGGGGATATATATACCCCACTTGTTAGCCCGGGGGATGGTCCATAGGATCATCCTCCAGAAATGCTCGTGCGGTAAAAATACCAAAATAGAGGGAAATTTGGTTTGTTTAAATATTTGTGATATGTTTGTTTCTTTGTTCTGTTTGAGTGTCATCTTTATGTTAGCCGGTGGTTTTCTGATTGGTTGTGCACCAGTGGCGTAACCACGGGGGTTAAAAAAATGGTAAAAAAAGAGAGAGAGAAATGGTACTTAAAGTGATGTTTTTGCAGTGTTGGGGGATGGAGGGGGGGGGGGATGGAGAGGGGGATGGAGGTGGGATATCCCTCCGTTGAGCGACGTTCGAAATCCATTACAGAATGCAAACAAATTTCAATATCACACCACCCCCCTAGATTTACGCAACTTAACTGTTTCCAATTAAATGTTGGGTTTGATTTAGCGGGGGTATTTATACACACACACGGTTTATAAGTAGGAGTGTATGTCTGTATCTGAACAAAAATTGCTTTTGACCTTTTGGAAAGTGCAGGTACCAACCGAAACAGCTCATTCAATTAATGATATTAAATTTATTATATTTACTTTCCTGCATAGTATGAGAAGGTGCAATATAAACTATTAAAGATAATAATAATAATAATAATAAAGATTTTTAGCGCGCACATATCCACCCTGCTGGGCGCTCAAGGCGCGGAAACAAAGAAAAACATTAATACAAACAATATACAATGATAGCATAGGGAAAACAAATTATGTACCGAGATACATGTACCTACAATGCAATTACAAATATACATCATCTTTGAAGAGTTGTGACATAAGATGAGTTTTAAGCATCGACTTGAATCTGGTTATACTATGACAAGATTTGAGTTTAGTTGGAAGATGATTCCAGAGTCTCGGAGCTGCGACAGAAAACGACCTATCACCCCAGTTCCGTTTTGAAGTTGCTTCCTTGAGGAGTGACATGTTGCTGGAGCGCAAATTGCGTGATGGAGTGTAGACTTTAAGTAGTTCAGAAATATAAATTGGAGCAATGTTATTAAAAGATTTGTGAACAATTAGCATAAGTTTAAAAACAATTCTCTGTGAAACAGGAAGCCAGTGCAGTTCTTTCAAGATTGGCGTGATATGGCATGACTTTCTGGACAAAGTCACAACACGAGCTGCTGTGTTTTGTATGTGCTGAAGACGAGATATTTGATTCTGCGGAAGACCGTAAAGAGAGCATTCCCGTTATCAAGCCGTGATGTGACAAACGCATGTATAATTTGTTCAGCAGCACTTTTATTCAAGTATTTCCTAATTCGGCTTATATTTCTGATAGGAAATGATGATATGCGAACAATGTTGGAGATATGTGGTTTTAAAGTCATTGTCGAGTCAAATATAACACCCAAATTACGTGCATGTAATGAGGGAGTTATCTGCGAGTCACCAATTGTAATAAATGGAAGAGAAACTTTAGACAATTGCTGACGTGATCCAAATAGAACAAATTCTGTTTTTTCATCGTTCAATTTCAGGAAGTTTTGTCTCATCCAACTTCGAATCCCTTGAATACATTTCTCCAGTGTTTTAATGCAGGAATCAGCAGGTTCTTGAGAAGATTTAAAAGTAATGTAAAGCTGCGTGTCATCAGCGTAAACATGGTAATTTAAATTATACTTCAAAATGATATCACGAACTGGAGAGGTATAAACAGTAAACCACTGTGGGCCGAGCACAGAGCCTTGGGGGTACAGAATAGTCAAGAGTAACAGGCTCGGAGATAGCGTTACCAATACAAACATGCTGAGGCCTATTTAAAAGGTAGGACTTACACCAATCCAGGGCTGTGTCATGTATTCCAAGATGATATTGAAGGCGGGAGAGAAGGATTTTATGATCGACAGTGTCAAAAGCGGAGCTTAAGTCTAACAAAACTAATGCAGTGATTTTCCCCTCATCCATGGCAGATAAAATGTCATTGTTGACGCGAAGAAGAGCAGTTTCCGTTCCATGAAATGGTTTGTAGGCTGACTGAAATGTGTCCGACAGGTTATTAGCACGAACATGGTCAGAGATCCGTGATGAAACAATTCGCTCGATTGTTTTTCCAAGGTACTTTAAATTCGCTACTGGTCGGTAATTTTTGAAAACTTCCTTGTCCAAATTGGGTTTCTTTAGGAGTGGTTTAACATGAGCAACCTTCTGGCTATTAGGGAAACAACCGGAAGAAAGAGATCTGTTTACAATAATTGTGATATACTTAGCAAACACATCAATATTTTGTTTTATTAGCGAAGTTGGCACTGGATCAAGTTCACATGATTTTGATGGCGATTTCATGATGAGTTTCTTGATCTCCGTAACACTAGTAGGCTCAAACATGGACAGTCTACATTGTGGATCCTTGCGTGATGGTGTTTGTGATAGAATGACAGGAACTGAGGAAAAGAACGACGGATATTCTCAATTTTGTGACAAAAAAGTCTGAAAAAGCATTTGCGAGTCCTGATCAGGTGTGTAGATGGAAGCACTGGAGCTTTGGGTTTATGAAGCTTTTCAACAATGTTAAAGAGTTTTCTGATCACCAGAGCTATCTTCCACAAGAGATGAGTAGTGAGTTATTTTGCCTGGTTAATCATGTTCTTCACAATATCACGTTGGTTACAGTATTCTTGCCGATGTACTCCAAGTTTCCCATTGTCACGCCATCTTCGCTCAAGTTGACGGCGGATTTTCCTTGCAGCACGGATATCATCATTGAACCAGGGGATTCAGATTGTAGTTTAACAGTTCGAGTTTTTGCGGAGCATGATCATCCAAGATGTTACGGACAGCAGATTCAAATAGACTGACACAAGAATCCAGCTCACCATCTTCAAGGTTTACATTTTCCAGTTGAGATTCAATATCATGACATAAATCTTTAATATTTACTTTTTCCAGTGGCGAGTAGTTACAGAAATGGTAGGTATGGGAGGTTTTTAAGGTTCAAATTTACCATGATTGCATAATGATCAGATAAGCCAGGATGAATAGTTATATTCGAGATAAGAGGTGAAGTATTTTCACGCGTTATCATGAGGTCAAGACAGTGACCATACCGATGAGTGGGTGCTGTGATGTGCTGTATAAGTCCATGAGCAGAGAGCAGATCTTTAAACTGATTTGCATAATTGTTTGAAATAATGTCCATATGAATGTTAAAATCGCCGGTTAAAATAATGTCAGATGGGTGTAAGAGATAATCGACAATTAATTTTTCAAATTCCTGCAGAAAACTGGAGAAGTTTACATGTTTACCATCAACATCCCTTTCTGGTCGATAAATATTAACAAGGCGAACAGATCTAGTGTTGCACGTTACCTCAGCATGCAGAGATTCAAATGTTAGGTAGTCAATGTTAACACTTTTCATACTGACAGATAAACTGGACCTAAAGAGTGGAACCCCTCCACCGGTCTTTATTGGTCTGGGGATATGATGGAGAGTAGCCAGCAGCAGTACACTCACGGGGTGGCAAGTCATCATTAGGTTTAAACCATATCTCGGTTATGGCAACAAGATCCAAATTGTTTTGAAGTACAAAGTCAACAAATTCATCCGATTTGTTACATATGGATTAGTATTCAAGACACAGAGCTGAAGTTTAGACTCATCGTGAACATTTGGAGTTGAAGTTATGCCAATGTCGCTTGTTGATGTGGTTGAGTTCACTGCTGGGGGTTGTAAGGCTGGAGTGCTAGTTGTGTAAGTCTACGGCGACCAGCTTTTTACCTCTATGTGTGCGGCGGTATGTTTGGGGTTGATTTAAGTATTCCAAGACAGTTCAATTGACTCAATCCTAAATAAGATAAAGCTACATCAGTACATGGAGCATTGCGAAGATTGAGTAGTTCATTACGGCTGTAGGAAATTTTATGGAGCTGAGTGGCGTTTGTGGGTTTGTTGATCAGTGTTTCAGGTCCAGGGTTTGGGTTTATGTCACCAGAAATTAAGAGTTCCAGGTGAAAGGTGGCAGATGAATTATCATAGTATGATATAGGACGTCTCAAGAATTTAAGATGGCGGATTTTAATTGAACAATCTGTAGATTGCATCTTGTAGCCATCTACTGATGAGTCATTGAGACACCATGGTCTGGATAGCAGGAGTAGAATAAACAGGATGTAGACCTCCATTGTCTGATCACAAAGTTGTTGATCCAAACAAAAGGCTTGTGGTCAAGCTACAGGTTATAATCTCTAGCTACAGGCTATAATCTAAATCAGAGTTGACTGCACAAATAAAATGAAGATCCAAAATGTGTATACACTCAACAGTAAATTTTTACTGCACAGACATACAAAAAACAACAGTTTTTCACTTATTATAAGAAAACAAATGTACAAATACTCACATAAAACGTCCAGTAGATTCCAGGTGTAATAAGAAATCCACTAGTATAAAAATGAAGACAAACTTGTAGCTACAAAACACTTACTTAGCACAAAAAACTGGAGAGCTGTTATGAGTTGCTGCTTGTAAGGCGCTCACTCAATATAGTAACGTAGTAAGGCGCTCACACAATATACAGTGATGATTAAAGGTAAGTACCCATTCGAGGAACGGGTAACCGCGTGTCACTCGCTCGAACTCGAAATCACCCAAAAAAAAAATCGAGCGAGGACGGCTTCGAGTTCGAGTGAGTTCGAGCTCGAATTTTTTTTGGGGGTGATTTTGAGTTCGAGCGAGTGACACGCGGTTACCCGTTCCTCGAATGGGTACTTACCTTTAATCATCACTGTAGTAACGTAGAAATAAAGGAAATTGAATTATGCTTAAGGGCTCTTAGTACAATACATAATATCAGATTCCTTTTTTAAGACCCGAGTATTTTCCCTAAGATTCGTGTATACAGATCATTATTTTGCATTTCACATACCATGGCTGGGAAAACTGTTGGCGGTAATTAGCAAAGACAAAGATAGATGTTGATCAATAATTAGAACGAGACATTCACAAAGCAAGAGACAATACGAATTGTGAAGTGAAGAGATTAAACATTAAGGGTGCAAATTGTTTTCATTTTTGGCAAAATCTTTATATTTTGTTGTCAGTTTATCAGTGCTTACTTTGGCCGTTGATGGCAACCCACACAAACCGCTTTTCAATTTTAATAATTAAAAAAGGTCGTTTTGGCTCTGAAAATTCATGTCCTGAAGTGAAACACCCTCAGTTGATACCGAAAAGCAAACTTTCAAAGGACAACAATTCTATAAGAACGGCAATTCAGGAAAACCCAATCTGATCGCATAGTGAAATTTATGTTCACACATAAAAATATTTATACAACGTGTCAGAGGTAGAATTTGACAATAATAACTATACAGACTCTTTCATGAAGACTTCAGTAGCCTATAATATTTTCACGTGCACAGAACAATTGTAGACAGAGGGCGCTGTAATGAAACTACAAACAGTCAAGTCCTGTAAATAAACTGTAAAATAAACATAAAATGAAAATTTTAACAGGCTAAAATAAGTCAATTTTGTTGACAATATCGTCACGATCAACAGGGCATGGAATTGGAGTGTTAGTTTTAGGTTAAGTCAGTGACTGAAAATAATACCCCACATGATATGGTCATATTACCATTGTTGCTACATAAATGAGCCAGTAATTATCAGTCACTTTGTTAAACCAGGACACTGATTCCATGTCCTGTTGAAAGTCTGCTCTGATTGTGATGATACTGTCCCTCTATTGCCTTAATGAAACATTGAGATATTCCTTTAAAACCAAAGCATACAAAAGGCCATACATTCCATTGGTAATTAGTTAATTGGGTAATTAGTTAATTAGATAATTATAGACATTGGGTCGTTTGAATAAAAACTAGCATTTGTTTTTATTTCCAATTATGTAGAGTTTACTAACATCCGTATATTAATTTAAAATGATGCAATACGTAGATGTTGAAGCATTCACTAATATATCTAAAAGTATTGGATTTTTCTTGTGTAGCATTTGCTAAAATAATTAGCATTTGCTTCATTCTTATGAATAAAAAGACGTAAATACTACAGATTTCAAATAAAATGCTGCTTTCTATAATATCACTAGTTTTAATCATAATTTATTATAACCCATTATTCATTTTAAAGAGGCCTACTTGAAAAGTTGATGCTGACAATAATGTATGCATTCTGTGACAGAGTACACCTTTGGTAATCTCTTAAGCATGGTATTAACAATCCCTAGAAATATTTCTGTCTGATATTTTTGGTTTTAATATTAGTCGAGTCTTGAATAATTCACGCAGAATTGTAATAATTAATTGTATTCCACTTTATAATGGATATGAAGTTTGTATTTGCCGATCGAAATTTTGAATGCCTTTTCATTATTTTCTCGTCAAGAACACAATGTTCTAGTGAGCCAAAACTTTCACAAATTATTTATTTTATTTTAATGCACATAAATGAGCCACATCTAATTAGCTAATTAGCGGTATACCAATGGGATTATTTACCCATTGGGTAAGGATTTCTAACTAATTAATATTCATACTTTTTCAGATCATGCGTACACATAACTCTTGATCTGAAACTTTTGCACAGGTTGATTTCTGACGACGTATTTCTTGATTTTCAAAAGTACGATCACACTTAATTTAATGTCTTTATTGAAATTTTGTAGGATGATATTGAAGCGTATGTAATGACTTATTTATAAAGCCATGTGCCATGTGATATTTATTTTATTTTATTTATTTATTTCTGATCTTTTACCAGGGTAACGGCTTATAGGTTATCATTTTTTTTAATTTGTATGTTTTTCCAATAATCTCATTACTTGGCTATGAGTGCAATAAAGAACAAAATTGCAGATTTACCAAAGAATGTAAACACAAAATAATTATTAAAAAAACATTTGGAGAGCTCTGCTTCAATTCTAAATAGCGCCCCCTGTTGGCAACCTATGACCACTTGCTAGACGTCGTAGGCTATGTACAATAACTACCTGTAATATACATTTTTATTTTAATCTCTGTAAATATCAAACCGTCAAGTACATTGGTTACAGGTAGATATAGAAGTGTAACAGTCTCTTTGTATTTTTCCAAATATAAATAAAATTCGGTTGTATATAAATAACACCACACGTCTGTTTATTCTTTTAACTGTTATCATTATCATCAGTAAGGTTGGAATAACAACGAGAAGCTTAATCCTCCCTCCATCAAAAACCAACAACAACAAACAAACAAACAAACAAACAAAAAATTAAATAAGTACAATTTGTGAGACACGTTATTGTCCTCGCCATTGTCCTTCCAAGCGGTCGTCGTACGCATCCTCAAAGGTAGTCTAAAGAAGAATCCAGAGAGAAGGATGTTGCGACAGAAAAATAACACTTTTTTAACTGTGACCTAGGATATATCATTATTTGTATTGCCTTTATTTAAAGAGATTACCGTTATATCAAGACAGAAATACATAAATTGTTTATTTATTTATTTATTTTTGGGGTCTTGCCGTACAATTAACATAAACATTAAAAACTATATGACTTGAGTTAAAACTAAAATAATATGAGACACGATCATCGTTCTTCTGATGGTGAAACCTTCGTCGTCCACAAATCACGTAAACAGGCTGGTGACAGGGCCTTTACCATTACCGCCCCCCCCCCCGTTTATCGAATAGCCTACCAGTTCCCATCAGAAATTCGAACAGTGTTTTGTCCTTCAAAAAGGTCCTATTTTACCCCAAATCGAAGCTGGTTAATTTTTGTCCCTCTTTCTTTTTCTTCTTTCCTTGTTAATTTATTTGTTATAGCGCCTTGTATCATTTGGCAATGTGTCGCTCTATAAATCCAATTATTATTATTATCATTGTATTTGCAATAACACATTAATCTCCCAGTCACTGAAATCACTCTAGGTGGATCCGTCCATGGAAGGGTTATTATAATGTACATGTATATCGTGGTGTCGAAACTTTTCAAGCTGTACTCATGTTTGTCATGTTCCCTGAAGAAAAGAATGGGTAACATCATAAAACGGTGGCTACGTCATATGAGAACCAGCCTATTATGTGAAAGGTACCTCGTTCTGAGCAGCATTTATGTGCTATGTAAGAGTGATTAAGGTAGTCTGTATATTAACCCTCAAAGCTGTTTATGGGTTGTATACGGGATAATGGCTGTGACTAGATGTTATGGAACTTTGGTAAAATTGTCACCGCAATTAGTCTTAGTTATGGAACTTCAAAGCCCTCTTTCCTGTATTAGATCTCCAGCAATTTGGATGTCATTATTAAACATATTTTATAAGAAAACATGCTCAAGGTAATAATACAAAGCCATCCAGGGTTTTAAAAAAAGGTATCAGTAAACAGCTTTTAGTGAAATATCACTGTTTTCAGGTCAACTTTCGATCAGTGATTACCGAAAATAACACACCAATTTATGATGAGGGAAATTAACGAGAGAGGGCGTACAGCTCTGTGTAAGGTGGGTTCCAACGAGTCCAACTAATATAACCGTTATGTGAGGTTGAGTAAGGACATCTCTTATAAAGAGTTTAAGGACGTCTCTTATAAATAACCAACATTTTTGCTTTAGGATACATGTATGCCAAAATGTGAACCTCAATAAGGAAGTACCATTATAGTAGAAATATTTTATGATTTATTATTTTTGACAGGCATTGCAGGGGAATATAGGAGCTGCGAGCTTGTATTGGATCTTATTTTGGTATTATCTTTTTTATAGCTTAATTAAATAGATGAATATCAGTTAATTTTTATCAACGTGAAGTTATAATATATTTATATACAACTAATGCCCAAGCTTAATTCAAAATAATCAACACTGTCAAAAGAGGGCGCACTACATCCAAGAAAGAAAGGCAAACAAACCTCTCCATGAGATGTTAAGTGAAAATGTACCAATCGTTTGGAAATCGTTTATTACTATTATTATAAAACAACAATTTGTTGATGTTTACTCTCGGCGAATTACACATTATTCATGCGCGGCAGTGTTTAACAATGGGTGGGGTGGAGCATGGGTGGGGTGGAGCATGGGTGGGTAGTTGAAAGTTTAATAAAAATGACGATCAGAGAAAGTACACAGGGGGCACATGTACCCAGTGTTAGTGCACACACGCCCAGGCTTGAGATTAAAACAAAACCCAAAAAAAGTCATGGTAAATTAAAAGAAAATTAGAGAAGTTAGAGTATTGGTAATGTTCGAGATTGTTTCTAATCAAGATTTACATTGAGCCTCCAATATATGAAAGTTTCAGCTTATTACGTCATTGTGTCGTCAACGGGAAAATAGTGAGAATGCGTTCAAATGTGTGTATGGATATTGTTGAGATCGAGTTGAATTGAAATTGATTGAGACTTTTTTTAGTCTCAAGAAATGTTCCCCTTTAACAAATACATTGTTTTAAATAAATATTATATTATTCAGGTTTATTATTAAGTATTTCATGTATTTTTCTTGCCTTTGTTCTGCACTTTTCTACTGAACATAGTCAATATGCTTACAAACATCTCACGAATGCGGTTCGAATTCATCTCACTCGAACTCAACCAATAAAGGGCGCCATCTTGTGTCACTCTCATTGTCTGAAAATCTTAAATAGCGCCCTCATTGTAAACCACAGGACAAAAATCAGGTGCGATTAAAGGTTTCACCATAAAGTTTTTCAGCGTGATAAGACCCAGGCGCGATTTTCCCATATTTAAAACAAAACAAAAACAAAAACAAATTACAAACACGTTGCTACCGAACTATAAAATCATACAGTAATGAGATTTTAAATAACAAAAAACCTAAATAATCTAGTAACTGTTTTGACTAATTCGTTCAAAGTGAAGTAAGAAAATCGAGAAAGATGAAACACACAAGGCTCACACAGTCCAGAAATGGATGATAAATCTAGCGTAAAAATAAACGTTGCAAAGCTTCTAGCATAAGTACTTACTGACAGTGTGATCAAAATTTCACAATTCAGGTTTCGACTTTAAAGAGATTGTTTATTTTTCTTAAGTTACTACCCTCTTCGTTCTTCGCTTGAGGCAGATACAGCTATCTGTGCCCTCTTCAGTATAGTTCGTTGAATTTTTACCAGTACGAGTAGTTGGCGCCAATTGTCTTTCAGAGCGAACAACGTTTTCTTCTGCCTGGAGCAATACGTACTTTGATTCATCAAGAACCAGTCTAAATTTTCTAGCACCGTACGTTGAGTGAGGCTTGATATCTTTGTCCAAGTAATCAATGCTTATTATGAAAACTTCAAATGAAATATCACAAGTTGTGACATGTAAATTTATATTCTTGCACGAGGCTAGGAATACATGTAGTAGTTTCGTGAGAGGTGATATAGTGTGCTGTTCTTGAATGAGGCCATGCGGCAAAATGGCTGCCTCAGACAGGAAGAATTCTACCGAATGTAGATTTTAAAAGATCGTGCCTAAGAATATGCGGTTGTTCGTCTGCAACTAAATATCACAGTGCGCCTAGGCGCCATGTTCAGCGGGATACAAGTCAAACATAGCCAAGTTCTCAGCTTGCATTGATTTTGGGTACAGAAACAACGTTAACGGCAACATATTGGGAAGATGGTTATGCGAGCACGTGGCTGGCGGGGTTGTAAGCTTCATTCCTTTAGCTTCAAACATAGCGAAAACACACATATGCTTGAGTGTGTAAAGGGCGCCTCAGGCGGTAGAGGTGGGTTGGCGACGTGAAACCCGGACGAGCTCATTATTATGAGGACAGTGTATCACCCTCTAGCGATCTATACGGTTACGTCGGTCAATGTTCTCTTCATCATTTCAACAAACAAACCAAAAACTGGCTCACATAATGCATGACACGTTTATTATGAACTGTGGTGCATTTAAAGAATAAAATTATGGAATTATTGGTAAAGTGATATTTCAAATAATTTAATGTATCCATCAATGTCGTTGGCCTTTGTTGGAAAGACACATAATATATTTCACTGTAAGTTTCTCGAATAGTGTTGGACACACTTCTGTACTTCATTTTACCTTTGATAAAAGATCAAGTGAGGTAAAGAATCTGTATCTGAATATTACCTGAGCAATTCTGCTCAGGTATTTTTTAAATACTACTGGTAGAGCGCCCTCTCTCGAATAAGGGCCTTGCCTTATTTAGCAATTGCACTCAGTTAAAATAATTGAGTCACCCTGAAGGTATTGTTTGAGGAGAGCTGGCTTAGAGAACGATTGGCTTGGAGACAGACATTCTATGTCTGAGACATAACTGAGTTCTCACTGAATTACTTTAACAAATAGGGTGGATAATCCATCGCTGTGTCTCCGATAGTGACCAAAAAAATTGACAGTTACAGGAATTATAGAACTATAGACTGTTTACGAGTCTAGTCCGCTGGTTTTTTTATATGAAAAATGCGAACACAACTGCAAGCTATGTACAACTGAAATGAACTTTGTTTTACGAGAAGTAATTTGAAGGGACTGGGCAAAGTGCTAATCGGTGATTGATCCAATCATTTCCCACTTCATCATGGACAATGTCATTGATTGAAGGCATTTTGATGGTCTCTGAGCGTCAATGACCGTCTTCCTTCATTAACACTTAGCACTCTAAGTGGTATCATTCACTCGTTTCTAATAATCACAGAAACCAAGTGAAAAACGATGTTTGGTATATTTTTCTTTTTGCCTCTAACGGAGAAAACAGAGAAAGGAAATCTGCGTGATTTCACATAAGGACATTCACTCAACACCGACCTGTCACTCCAGTAACAGTGACATTCAAGCAGTTTTGTAAGAGTTTTTCTGTTGGTATTTTTTCCCCGATAGTGTTGTCGTCTGCCCGATGTCGTTCGCGCCAAATTGTCCAATCCAATTTCCAATCCCACCTGTTTTTGGTGGGCGCATAAGAACGGTGCTGCATCAATATCACTCATTCAACCATCCCTGGCTTATACTTACCCTGACCTTATAAGTCTTTCCCAGTGTACTGACTACAAGCCGCGAAATTCCCTCCCTCCCTCCCTCCCTCCCTCCCTCCCTCTCACTCTCTCCCCCGCGGTGTAATGAAATGTTTCTCTGAGTTTCCGAGGCGGATTCATTCTCAATTCAAGGACAGTCTAAGACCTCACGCTCGACCGGCTTGCAAAAAGGACCAGATGCTATGTCTTACATCACAGTATTGACGTCGTCTGCAAGGACTAAGCTCTTTGGGCCAGATTTTTTATGCCAAGGCTTTTGCACTTAAATCTGAAAACTAATATGACAATCTCAGTTCAGTCAGGAGAAAAAAACGAATTAATTCTCAAAGGCTCCTCATCTTAAATAACAAAACAAGCAAATCACAGCAATTGGACGTTGGGGGCGCAATTTTGTAGTCGGATTAATTTAGTTAATAATCACATGAAGGTGACGATTTAACCTTGAGAACCGGACAAGGCAAGCTAAGTCGGAGGGGATGTATCTATATCGCCTGGTGGTGGAGAAATAATGAACACCGTCATTCCAAACAGGTGCAATAACTCCCCAGAGGACTCTGATGTCAAGTCTGCCACTAAATAATTCCCCTGTTTTTCCACATAAGATGTGCTTACGTTCACACTTACCATATCATTCGGCGTTACTATAGCCTACATATGTACATGCATATAGCAACATAACTTTGAAATGGAAATTTATTTACATAAATGATGGACAAATTTGACATTAAATGCGAACCAAGTAGGAGGTGCAAGTATCACTGCAGAACGAAATATACATCGGAAGTTACGACTCAAACTGTGAAGAATTGTTTGTATCTCAGAGGCAAATATAAAGTTCGAGAATAAGCAAGCATGATTTTTTATTGTTATAAATCATAACAATACTTCAACAAAATTAAAATGTTTAAAATATTCATACATTATTATTTTTTAATGGGATGACAGACCATTGTTAATATTGACAAAACTGCATAATATGATGCTTTATTACTTTCTTCCAGTCAATAGTTAAACAACGAGTGAATTTGTTTAGCAAACTTCGTAAGCATTCCAATGTAGATCTTATTAAGATGTAAATTCATTTGGAAAATAACTCATATATTTTACTAAAACAATAATACATGAGATGGAATTATATTTATGGATGTTGGATACAGTTTACAGCTACTTTACACCAATTAAGTTTTATGTAAAAACTGTGAGAATTCATGTGAGAATACCTAACAACACAAGCCAGTATTTACCTTTAGTAAAATGTCTGTAAATGCATCCATACTTTATAAGAATCAAGAGATATGTACAGAAACCAGCCAATGTCTGTAAATGCATCCATACTTTCTAAGAATCAAGAGATATGTACAGAAACCAACCAATGTCTGTAAATGCATCCATACTTTATAAGAATCAAGAGATATGTACAGAAACCAGCCAATGTCTGTAAATGCATCCATACTTTCTAAGAATCAAGAGATATGTACAGAAACCAACCAATGTCTGTAAATGCATCCATACTTTATAAGAATCAAGAGATATGTACAGAAACCAGCCAATGTCTGTAAATGCATCCATACTTTATAAGAATCAAGAGATATGTACAGAAACCAACCAATGTCTGTAAATGCATCCATACTTTATAAGAATCAAGAGATATGTACAGAAACCAACCAATGTCTGTAAATGCATCCATACTTTATAAGAATCAAGAGATATGTACAGAAACCAGCCAATGTCTGTAAATGCATCCATACTTTATAAGAATCAAGAGATATGTACAGAAACCAACCAATGTCTGTAAATGCATCCATACTTTATAAGAATCAAGAGATATGTACAGAAACCAGCCAATGTCTGTAAATGCATCCATACTTTCTAAGACTCGAGAGATATGTACAGAAACCAACCAATGTCTGTAAATGCATCCATACTTTATAAGAATCAAGAGATGTGTACAGAAACCAACCAATGTCTGTAAATGCATCCATACTTTCTAAGACTCGAGAGATATGTACAGAAACCAACCAATGTCTGTAAATGCATCCATACTTTATAAGAATCAAGAGATGTGTACAGAAACCAACCAATGTCTGTAAATGCATCCATACTTTCTAAGACTCGAGAGATATGTACAGAAACCAACCAATGTCTGTAAATGCATCCATACTTTATAAGAATCAAGAGATGTGTACAGAAACCAACCAATGTCTGTAAATACATCCATACTTTATAAGAATCGAGAGATGTGTACAGAAACCAACCAATGTCTGTAAATGCATCCATACTTTATAAGAATCAAGAGATGTGTACAGAAACCAACCAATGTCTGTAAATGCATCCATACTTTCTAAGACTCGAGAGATATGTACAGAAACCAACCAATGTCTGTAAATGCATCCATACTTTATAAGACTCGAGAGATATGTACAGAAACCAACCAATGTCTGTAAATGCATCCATACTTTATAAGACTCGAGAGATATGTTCAAACCAACAATAATTTTTGTTTTCGTTATAAACTGATAGAGTTTTTATCTTATGAATTCGACAATTCAGTTTGGAAATTATTTGTTATTAATTTCACTAAAATGGAAGGAATTCATACAGAAAGATTTCAAGAAATGTTTTTTTTTACCGTCGTTTAACCATTAAACACAAAGTAAATAGTAAAACTTTTGATATAACCTAAAAACAACCAATCGTCTTTGTTGTGGTGCATATTGGATATTAAAAACAAAAGCAGAATACCGAGAAATTAAAATAACTGCCCCCCCCCCCACCGTGGTACGATGGATATTATTAATCAATCTTTCATTTTCTCCTCTGCATTTAGAGTAGAAATATGGAGGGGAAAACGTATTTGAAGACAGACGGATCCAAAGCTATTGACGAATCAAAGAAAAATTTCCAATGGACGGGACCATCTGTTCCAGGTGCCGGGTAGTGTGGTTTATTGAACCTACTGAGCAGACGACACTTGCCAAAAAATGCTTGGGAAGACAAATACTACGAAAAAAGATCACTCTCTATTTTGTCTTCCTCTCTGAAATTCGATTTATCAGGATGGCGCTACTTGGCGCGTAAACTGATGATAGTGACGGTAGTGGGTTAAAACGATAGGTAACTTGCGTACATGTGGTTCATTCACGCCATTGGGGCTATCTTAAGCTGACAGCATCATTCTGAGGGTGTGATATTAAAAGTGGTTCCTTCGTGCGATAATCCAGACCGATGATATTTAGAGCTGTTACAACTGACAGCTTCACGGCGCACGCCTTGCGTCTTATCCAAATTTCATTTACACGAAGATACACTTACGGAATGAACACCTTAATTTTGCAAAGACATATATGTTTTGCATGACGCTGATTTAAATTAGCGATGATTTTTTTATATTAAAAACAGTTAACAATCATTTTGCGAAACCATGTTTTACATTTCGGTAAATATGTTGATGATGAGTTGCCGATATTTATGTTCGAAGGAAACGTGTTGTGCAATGCATGAGTTGTAAAATTCATAGCAGTGGTTCAGAGAATATCCGCTGGTTGATTTTCATATTGTAGTTTTTAGCCATTTACTGCAGGCGCTCTCAGAACCTTAGAAGTTAAGTTTATTACTTAATGCTCACAGTGCACATCGTAGCCCTCTAGCGGTGAATTTTCACCCAGTGTCTTGATGATATCCACTTTTGCGTCGTGTGAGCGTTGTGCGTACACTTTACGCGTGTATGTTATGGTAGTTAGTGCGCGTGTACTTCTGCCAGCCAATGATCGCTGGAGATATTCCGCCCGTACGCACATCAACTGCAAAATACGCCAAAAGTGACGCACTACGCTGCCCTTTCGCCCACAGTGGTCTAACAACATGTGCCCTCAACAGCTCATCACCATGGTAGGCCTATTACAAATGTTTTGTCAAACAATAGCTGTTTAATTTCTCACCAAATAATTATGAGTAATTATATTATATTAATACATAGAGTAGCCTTTGCAAATATACGTGTGGTTGTAACATTGATAGATAGTATCTGTGGAGGTAGGGTCACTTTTGCAATATTTTTGGCTTGCGCGTGCGCTATTTAGTATTTGCGAAAAAAAAGTCCATATACAATGTAATCACGAGTAATCGTAACCAAGCGGCAATTATATCCAGAAAGTTTCCCGCTACGGGATGTGTATATAGGCCGCCTGTACTCTCTCTCCCTCTCTCTCCCTCTCATAGCCGTTGTCTCTCAGCCAGTGCCAAAACGAAAGAAAATAAAAAAGCCAGGGGAAAACTGTGGGTGTAATGTGAATTGCAAAGTAATATTGCCAATGCCGAATATTCTTGAGCTAGATAGCTGATGCATCTCTTCTCCACCTGTTTCCTACAGGCTATAACTTGGTACTTCTTATCATTCAGAGAAGGTATTAGGTTTCTCAGTGCCTCACGACCCACATCAGTCTCAGAGTATTTTGAATAAGGATTGCGATCGCGTGGCCGGTGTAACGTGTATACGTCCCTCGTAGGGTGATCAGGGTTAATTAAGAACTGATCTGTCTTCCCAGGGTGCAGTTCACCGGAAATTGACTGTCATTAAGTTACATTTCTTAATACGAGTATGCATGTATTTATAAGATGGGTGTAATATGTCCTGATTCAATGACATTATGTGATTACTAGGTGTTGTAAAGGAAAGATGTTTTACATAATACGAGGCAAGTCAAAGAACCCTTGATGTTGTGATAAAGTGTGGGCAGGGCAGGGCAGGGCAGGGCAGGGCAGGGCAGGGCAGGGCAGGGCAGGGCAGATCACAGTAGAGCACAGCACAACAATGTAGCACAGCACAACAGACCACGGCAGAAAAGAGAAAACACATCTCAGCAGAACAAAGCAGAGCACAGCAAAAACATCACAGAAGAGCACATCAGAACAGGGCGCTCGCAGCGGAGTAAAAAAAACAGCACAGCACAGCACAGCACAGCACAGCACAGCACAGCACAGCACAGCACCAGAATAGTGCACATAAAGTAGGCCTAAATGAACCGGGAAAAAAAAAACAAAAAAAAAAAAAAAAAACAGAGCAGAACAAAAAAGAACATTATTAACAAACAGTTCCCAGTTTTTAGCTTCAGGGCTGCATACCACATTTGAATGTGTACATTTACGTGAGGTTAATACAGAACGAGTCTTGAACCAGACCGAGAAAGTATGTCATCTGTTAAAATCCTCATACACAGCACTTTGTATTCCCAGGCACGCGTGCATGGGAATAAAACGTACTTGAACCGTTATAAACACAGAGTCACACTACTTGTCTAATCTTAAATTACCTATTTATCCAACCCATCGTTCACAGGCCAGCTATTCATGGTTTTAACTTATATCATTCAGAATCTGCGGTTTATGGGGTATTTTATAGCGATTGTCCATTAGAAGTGACATTCCTGACTTGGCTCACAAGAGGGCGCTATTTTACTCATTAGTAAGGATTACGCGATGCATACCAAAATCCCCAAATGAAGTAGAAATGTAATTTCCTCCATAAGAATCTCCAAATCGATTAGGATTCTGCTGGCCAGCTGGCCTTGGAACCAAAGCTGAATTCACTTTTCCGAGTTTAGAAAAAATAATATTCTGGGATCACCAAAGCCAGGTGATGACAAAGTTAATATTAGGTTGTTACTCGATTATTACTCATGTAGTTTGATGGAGTCCAATATGCAAATCTTTGTGTTTCACAACCCCCTAGTCCCCTTCCCTCTCTGATCTCTTTCAGCCCGTATTTATGTTGTGTGTCATCTATCTGCCTCTCTGTCAGTGTCATGAATGGTTTTCCTGTGTACTTTGTTGTTGTTGTTGTTGTCAACAACGGGCTTCAGGCTATATATAACTTTGAATCTAATAAGATTAATTTTGTTTTGTGTGTGCCTGTCTGCATGAGTTTGCCTGATGTATTATATGTATGTATGTATTTTTGTATTCCTGTTTGTTTGTTTGTATGTTTGGTTGGTCTGGCTTTATGTCAGGTTTATTCCCTTCACCTATCGGCATAGCTCCCCCATTTGTGCTTTCCCCTCTCCATTTGAGCAGTTCTCTGTATTCATAAATATTTTGTATGTTTTAGTCTCTTATTGGTAGCTTGTCCTCATTCGTTTCGTCAGTATCGTAAATCCTTTCGTCATTGCTGATAATTTAACTCGGTCTCTGCTTTGATTTTTATCTTTAAAATAAGGTCTTCTCCAACTAGAAAATGTCCTGGAGACACAGATAGGGTATTTCACGGTCACTCAACAGCAGCGTGAGTTACTCCCATCCAAGCAATTACGGCTTAATTAAGATGGGTCTGGCCAACTCCTTCGGATGAAGACAAATGTGAGACCAGTCACTGTAATGAAGGGTGTACGTCATGCACGGGAAACTAATCAAGCATAATCATAAGTCTGCCTCGTGTTTGGGTAGAGAGAGGCGAAGCTAATTTAGAGATTAAAAATTAATGGCAGCGATTTGATCATTTTCCCAAGTCTAAACCGTGGTTTTCACTCTTTTATTATACGATATATAAATTAAAATGATATATTAATATTTACATAAATATATTTTGCAAATTAGGTAATGAATAAACAGAACAGATAAAACAATTAGGATCTTTGAATTGATGACAAATAATCTATGAGACGAATACGAGACATGACAAAGATAATTCAGGAAGACAGTCGGCGACTTGGGGTGGAATGATGGAAAATATAAATAATAGACTGTTGTAAGAGCCAGAGGAGAAATAGGATAAATGAAATAACAAATAAGTAAGATTCGGATACAAGATCGAAAAGTCAGATTTGGGAAATTATAGGATTGGATCATCAGAATACATCATTAGGGGTGTAAGGTAGTCCAAGGGATATGTACCATTCATGTATACAATGATTTACCATGTTAATAATGTGTCCTCAATACGGTGGTCCCTTTTACAAGATCTGACCCTCGGGGAGAAAATAGGGGAGATATGGAAGATAAAAGGATGTTGTTGGGGAGAGGAGAGATAGGGTAGCCGAGGATTAAGATTGAAGGTTGGGAGATGTCTAACATGGTTGGGAGATGTCTAACATGATAGGGAGGAGAAAAATTGACGTAGAGGAAGGAACGAAGCGGAGGGGAGGTGGAGGGAGGGGAGGGAGGGAGGGAGGGAGGGAGGGACGGGAGGGAGGGGAGGAGGGAGGGAGGGGGCGGGGAGGGGGAGGGGAGGGGGAGGGAGAGGGACTGAGGAAAATGGACAAGACGAAGAATACGATAATTTGCATTGTTATCAATTATTTCCCATTGTAATACATAATTCCTTGCCTGGATCAGGTAGGTAACTTTTATAATTTGGGTGTAGTTAAATGTTTCACCCTGAGGGATGTTTGAACTGAGGGTGTGATGTCTACCCATGCTATAGAAGCGAAGCAGTGGAAGAGAAAACAAAACCTCGAGTTAAAGATAGCTACGAAGAGGCCCAACCTAAACAGTATTCCATTGACATAGAGCCCGTATGTATTTTGATAAGAATGGTTGATGAAGCTACTCGTCAACCCAGATCCTTGCGTTCATTCCGCAAGCAAAACTCCGTAACGTTACCACAACCATCCCAATCGAAATTCCACCAAGCTTTTTATATCTTACATGTGGCTCACGTGCTACCGGGCATTAGTAACGCGAGAATGCTATGTGACGTCACTGTAATGTTTCTATGATTTCATTGTATTCTGCCCAGAGATAAAACAATAACTTGAACGGTTTTTGTAATTTGTGTGAGAGCTAAGTAATCAACTTATCTACTTGTACTGCTTGGATGATATCGGTAGCTTCGGGATATATTTCATTGATTCTGCACTCCCACACACTAGCACAAAATACCTCAACTGTTTAAAACCTCCAAGATAATTGATTTCTATAATTGAATAAAACAATTTTACCAAATAATATTATAAAGTTGTTGCGTTGTTCATTTAATAAAGAAGTCGAGTTGATTACCTTGAGAGGGCCCACAGCAACAAGATTTTATGTATAGAAAATGGTATTGATACCAATCAAATGAATTTATTTGTAAAAGTGTGGATATTGTGTAACCTAAATATCTTCATTTCATCTCATGTTATCAAACATTCGTTCATAATTCGAGTACAAATTTATCTCATTAAAACCGATTGCTTTTGTCATTTGATATGTAGTTATTTACTCAAGAAGTAAGCTGTACTTTAATATGTAGTTTGTTCTTCTCTTGTTTGTATGAAATCTTATTACTGTTGGCGGAGAAATAACAAATAGCATTAATGTTACAAATCCCTCGTTTTCATTGGATTATACACTTTATCATATAGTGATACTTACATGATCATGTTACATTCTAACAATATTCGACTTATATTCCTGTATATAAATCTGATTCTCACGAATTAAATCAGATTTTCTCAAACAGAGTCCAGAAAGTTGACACTATTGTCCCGAAATTAAATCTCCAAACCCAAGTAAATCCAGCCCAACACACTAGCTGAAACATCCCATGATTGAATTATTTACTCGTGTTCCCTAATTGTTTTGTTTAAACAATGACATTTAACCCAATCCCTTATTTCCAACTGTTTTTAAATAAGAGTCAATTCAAAGCCAGAACCAAAATGTATACCTCCAACCTAAAGGCAATTTCCGAGGTGTTTTTACAGTTATCCTACGCCCATCCCCATCCCTAAAATCTGATTTTTGACGATTACTGACTTGTCAAGATTTAATGAAATGAAATAATATCTCCCTTGTAACTATGCACTGAAACCACATCCAGTTTACCCTCTTATGTGACAACCATTCGATATGGTTGAGAAATTTACCCTGCCAATGTAACACCTTAATTCCGATGTGAGCCGCAGATGACATTTCAATAAATCTTTGATAGTATCTACTTGAATTTTAGCTCTGTATAATTTGTTCTTTATCTTGTGGTCCGTTAGGGTATTTTCAGCAGGTCATGTTTTTAGCTGTTATTGTCTGGACATACGCATTAACATTCGTCTTGTTTATATCAGTTTTACAAGCTAACAATATGATTTTACTCTCATTCGCAATATCATTTTCAACAACATACATCGCCCGTGGTTTTTGTTTTACTATTACGTCGGCAATGTCGGGCAATTTCGTTTATTATCTGAAAAATTATGGGTTTTTTTTTAAGAAAGGAGAACAAATATTTACAAACGAAATATTTCAGAAAATATTTTCAAAAGCATTGATTAGCAGTTATTAAACATTGAGCAGATTAAAAGAGAAACACAGTCAAAGACTGGTTTCACCAGGCTCCTAGGAGTCCTGACTCATATGAAGCCTAAAGCTTCAAAATGAGGACCTAAACTGTACTGTACTGTAATGAATCTATGACGAGGTCTGTCATAAATTTGATTCGGGACTTAATTAGGTGTTCGAGCGCGCAGCGCGAACACCTATTGTTTTTGTACTGTTTTTTTTTTATACTTCTTCTCAGTGGCGATTGTCCGGTAACAAAGGCATCCTTGCTAAGCATATACAGCCTTCAAACTTAACACATGAACAGAACATAACAAGCTGACGAAACCAAATCAACTTGATGCCATTTTTCTATCACCGGAATGTTTTTCGAGGTATTTTTCGAACTAAAACAAAAAAGCAGACGACAAAACGAAAATTAACAAAAAGCTTACACTTTTCCCAATTGACGCACCACGCATTTTTTGGAATCCTTCGTGTTACCACTGTGCATTAGTATTTTCAATTGGTGTCAATTTCGCAGCCGGGAAACTGCAATGTGTCACTTCGCGCTGTATCCGAAAATCATACACAGTCACTTCGCGCTGCAGCGGATATCATGTCGCGACGCGTCGGTGCAATCCCATCATTGAACTGTCTTTGTTGCATGGTTTTGTGTCACAGTATCTTTGTAAGTAGAACAAATAACATTATTCTTAACAGTCATACACTGTTAGCACGAACAGACATTTGTAGAAAACCTATTTAGTTTCGCGTTTTGATGTTGTTTTGCATCGGTCATGAATATTGTGGGGGAGTCAAGGTACATGACTACCAGCACCACTAGGCCAAATGCTTATAACTAGGCTTGATAGACCATCGATCAACTATGGAGAAAGGCATAGACTGAACAAACCGGTGCTTAGCAGCATCTACCTGGACATGGTGGATTCTGGGTGAGTATCTTAATCATGATCAATATTAATTTGCATTGCTATCGGTAGGCATAACAATGAATTAACATGATGTACATTACATGTGTACATAATGAACACAATCATGACAATGTCCCCTGGCAATTATGTGAAACCCCTGATTACATACTGTACATATTTGACAGGAAAAATGGTGAAAGTTAGGCTTCTATTTTGGTTTAGATTCTTATATTATCAAACATTTTTATTTGGTTGGGACACATGCCTAATGTCCAAATTAATTTGTCCAAAGTGCTTTTATCTTAGAGAAACAAAAAAAAATTATAAAATTTTTTTTGAAAAATTCAAGAAGTTACCATGACATAACTTTATGAAACACGAGGGGGAGCACCTATTTTTAATAAATTTTCACAGATTTTCACATACATTTTTCAAGAGATCTAATGTTTAAAGTGTTACAGGGTTGAAGTTAATGTTCATTGTCAAATACCAATGATGAACATTTCATTTAGTTTTAATGGTTGTTTATTACAAAAAATTAAGGTTTAGTATAATTTGTTATTATTTTTTGCTATAGCAGTACTGGCATTTCAGTCCAAGAGAAGGGGTGTATCTGATAACCACCTTTCCAATTCATGTCAGTTAAACAACATTTATTTAAATCTAAGCCCTTACTCCTATTTTCAATCTGAAATCTTTTTTAGAAAGAGGACAGAAACATCTTGCAACTTCAGCTATGCAGAATTGATGCTGGGTGTGATT
Organism: Zoroaster sp. YZ-2022; assembly: GCA_029582265.1. Lineage (NCBI taxonomy): Eukaryota > Metazoa > Echinodermata > Asteroidea > Forcipulatida > Zoroasteridae > Zoroaster > Zoroaster sp. YZ-2022. The sequence goes on from CM055831.1 coordinate 4,360,007, forward strand.
TTCGACATAATGAAGCAGTAGTCGTCAGTCAATGGACTTGGTAATTTCGGCCCCTTATACTCTTATTCCTTGTTTGCCCCTCCCCTTCCCTAGTTCTTGGATTCTATAGTGCTGCAATGATAGCCAAAATTTTGTAGAAAACAAATGTGTTGGTTCATCACCAGTGGCAGTACATGCCATCACCAAGAACTTGGGGGGAGGGGGCAGGCATTTTATTCCAAAATTACCGATTCCAATGACAACCCCTGAATGTCACCCATTCTGAACTGTCACTAAATCGTACGTATACAGAGCGTACATTTATTATAAATGCAGATTGTTTCTGTTTTCTTGTCAACAAAAGGTCATAGTTGGGTTCATTTACACTGAAGTCATTTCACTTGTTACATGTGTAAGACCATGTACACTCATTTCTAGATTGGTTACAAGTAGGTTAAACAAGTCAACAAAGTGGTTTCAATTGATTGTGGGGGAGGGAAATGTGGAACCACAAAAGTCAAGTCATGAAACCCAACAGACAGTTAAAATAAATATGTATTTCATTGTTTTATTAGCAATTTACAAGCACCCATACAACTCTTTGATTATTTCAGTGTCTAAAAATTTATGTACAAAATGGCATCTGATCTTTAGGTTGTAATTCTGTAGTATGGATGCAGCTACAGACATTTTGCCAATCATGTGTACAACCTTGAAAATGTCAAAATCAATGTAGAATTTGTTTTCAAATTTTATGAATTATTTTTTAATTATCAGGTGAAAACAAAGACAATTAATAAGCATGTCACAATAAGGAGATGCTTGATTACAGTGTCACTATCATTGTCAATTTATCATTATATTTTTGTTATAAACTTAACCTGAAAGTGAAGTATATTATAAATAAAGATCACTCTCAGTATATAAACATGCAGTCCATTAATTAAATTAATTTTTGTACAAGACTTAATACCAAGACATAAATACCAATGTTGGCTCCATTTAAATCTAGAATTAAAAGGTTTTTCCGTAAACAAAATGAAAAGGGCAAGCAATTATCAGATTTGATCCAGTGGATATAATTACATTTAATTTTGTTTGAATTGGGAATTATTTACTTTTTGACAACTCTTCTGCGGGGGGCAAGGGAAGATGGAAAGCACGGATGCAAGCTTTCTTCCAACTTTATCATGTAGTAGTCATAAGCTTGTTTTCTAATGAAAGGCTAATTAGCTGATATCCATACAAGCTTTGAAGACTGCAGACATCAGCTATTTGACATAAGCTTTATTGTTTCTTCTTCACCCAACTACTATACGGCTGTGCTTTGAGTAGACTATGTGGTACCCGATACATGAACATGGATGAAATGCACAATTATTAGCTAACTTTCTATTATGTTCCATGTAGGGAAAAATTAATCACAACATGGAAATGAAAATCTCAGGAGTGCAAACACTCTTCTCTCACAGGGAAACTTTTCCTTGGTAAAGTTGGAAAAACAAGGAAAGGGGAAATATTTATATGCTCTTCCATGCTTCAGTGTCTTCAGTAACCCCCAGCTCCCCCAAACAATTTAACCCACACTTCCTGCTCTTTGAATTTGCAGCCAAGTTTAATCCAGTTACTATACATGTAGTCCCCTTCTACCCTAAATCAACTTTGTGACTTTATACCCATAATACTGAATAGGTTGATCTGGCTGCCTACAACCCTGGCAAACTATTTTCATATGAGTGATTGTTGATTTATCATCTAGCATGGTTTTGAAAAGCATGTGTTGGGCTAATGTCAATATTTAAAATAAAAAACATTGTGTTCCAAGTCACACTTGTTAATTTCTAATTTATTGCTTAAATCTCACAACTTTTCCAAGTTCAACAGCCAATATCTCAAGAACTAAATGACCTATTAGAAAACAAAACAAAACACAATTGAATTCCTTACATTAATAGCTTGTAATTCTTGTGAAATGAGTTACCATAAATGCTTTGCCAATGGTCCAATTAGTGGCACACTAAGTAACGATTTTACAAATTTTAAAAGGTCATATCTCATAGCTTCAGTTTGATGTATAAGTTGACAAATTTGTAATTTTTTCATAATCATGAGGAGGTCATATATGACCTTCAAACCACCTAATCTGACCTTTACTTGCTGTCCAAACAGGAAGTTCAAATTCAACACATTCTAACGCAAAATTGATATATCTTTTGAATATGAAATTGATATTGTTATTATAAAAGATGATAAACCCTTGCACAATATAATATTTACATCATCGTTGATAATTTGATTGAACCGGAAGTTGACTCGAACACCGTGTGTTTGTTCAAACAAACACTTAAGCTCTAGTTGTTGTTGAAACCATGTTTCTTCTACGTGATTCACAGAGAGTAAGTAACAAGAATAAACATTACCAATGCTGCATTAGTGGTCTAGGGGGAGGGGTAAACGCTTCATTGTGTACCCCCTTTGTTTTGCTGTATGCCCCCTTTTTGGAGACCATGGATCCGCCCCTAGATTTTCTTCCTTCACTTGTTTCTGTTGCGATGCAAATTATTTAGTGCATAAACGCACACTGTGCGATTTCTCCTGTCGTAAAATTACCTTATACTGTTTTGTTTCGTCTCAAGAAAAAAAAAAGACCTCTTAAAGAATAACACCACTCAAATTGTCTCTCAAGATTATATGGTGAGTATTCTTATATTATCTAACCATCACAATCCCTACATGTTAATACGGTACGCTAGTTGTATCTGTTGCATCTTTAAACTGTCAATATTGCATTTAAAGCTGTCAAAATTGTTTTGTTTCACATCCAAAACGAAAGACATTAGACAGAGAGAAAATTGCAGCGTCCATTTAAACACAAATTTGATGGTTCTGATATTGTGTCAGCTTAGACGAGCCTTTATTAACGGTACAACGTAAGAATTCAGGAACGGACTGTGTCCAACTCAGGTGTCAATAAAATAGTTTTTGATGAATTTCATCATGGTTGACGCGCAATCCATGATGTACAAACATCAAGGGTTCCATTTGATGTCATCATATCATAATCAGTTGAAACATTAAAGTTGTATATTTAATGGCATGTCAAATGACATTGGAAACATTAGCATAATGAGTGAAATGAATCAGCAACACGAAAAACTGTACATTTTTTCCAATGCGTCAATTTGTGAATATGTTAAGAACATTATTTCGTTGTTTCATGTCTTGTAGGGTGGGAAATGGATGACTTTTTTATGAAGGATCGATCAGAATAAAAACTAAGTGTCGCTACTTCGTATGTATAGATATTTGATCTGAAATGTATTTACTGGCGTCTGTTTCATGAGTCCAATGATTAATTCATGCAAGAAAGGTTGTAAGGAAGAACTTACTATTCATGAGGTACTTATATTAGAACGTATACCTTCCATCTATCACTGTCAGGCACGGGCCCTTTTGGGGGTAATTCTAGAGCGATCTGGGATCCATTTTGTACTTTAATATATTGTATATTTTAGCATAAAAAGAAACAGCCGTCAAGTCTTGAGATGGAACCTTCTGAAACAGGCAAGATGAAGCCCATTACGATGCCATCAGTGCAAAGTTTTGGCTCCAGGCGACAGAATTTTTAGCGAGCGGGAAAAACCGCGCGAAGCCATTGATTTAATGCAGCGAAGGAGGAAATTATGCTAAAATATTGGTCCCTGTGAAAATGTGACAAAGAGTTAGTTGTCACGAATCGTGAGAATTCTATTCGACAATATATATGATGTATTAACGTGGAAAGGTGTATCTCAAATTGACAATTTTTTCTGAGATGAAATCAGTATCCATTATTCACAATACGGACGGGGAAAAACTACCCTGGAATAAAAATAATTCAGAGCATACCTATAACTAAAATGTACATACATACATAATGTAAAAACCTATACAACGGTCATAACAACGGTTGGCACACCTTAACTTAGTAACATAGAAATCTCACCAAGAATACCGTCTCTCTCCGCCAATTGTTGACCGCTTTCATTTTGGCTTGAATATTACGCCGCCAAATGAGTCAAAGGAAAATTCAGTTTTACCTCGACATTGTAGGTTTATATAACAACTCCTAGCTAAAAATAGTTTTAGTTTTGAGGTTTATAAAACAAGTGTACCACACTCTAAAAGAAAAAACCTCTGAATTGACCGCGACAAAAATTGACGCGGGAAAGGATAGGAAGAAGCTGTACACCAATTCAAAATCTGGGTCAGTCTGATTCCCTCTCACCCAGTTTCTGTGTCATTCAGATTTTCTGACTCAAAATCTATGCACCACTGTATCATTGTCCGGTCCCAGGAATCTTTAGAATTGTGGTTTTGTCATCTTTTTACACAAACTATTTTATCAAGTAATGTTTCAATTAATGATATTTTGCTAATTACTAAAATTGTACCGATCCTGTAAAGTTTAAACAAAAACAATTTTTCTTCTCTGCCCCAAGAAGGCAGCTATATAATATAATGATTACAAATTCGAAATATTTCAAAAAACAAAACATAAGAAAGATTTTAGATATTACAATGATGCCTGAAGAATTAACACACTGTGAACAAATAATTATATTCTTTTAAAATGTTTATAATTTCTTTTGAAAAGAAAGGAACGGTTAATTAAATTATGCACCTACTATTTATTAATGTGGCTAAACGTATTAATAATTTACGCACATGTCGACTCATCTTTTATTTTTAGGAAACATCTGCTTCAAATATTAACATCTTGTGAGATTTTTTACTGCAGAAACAAAAATTATTTGGCATTTCCAATTTCAATGTTACAATGTGTAAAAGTATTTTTTTCACAGAATATATTGCAATGTAAACTTCTGCGAAGCACCCTACTGTTAATAACAATTGATGATGACGAGTACCAGCTAGCTAAGTGCATTATACAGAAGGCGGGAAATTCAAACCGACAAGACCGGCACGTGAAGAATAACACGAGTAAATGCAATGCCAAGAGGTATAAATGAATAGATATGTTTATTTGTTTCACAGGAATTTCCCTAAATTGGTCTAATACGAAAGCTTTCGAGGTTTAATGGAATCTTAAGTGTATGAGAGAAACAACATGACCAAGGGTTTGGAAATACAGTCCCTGCCATGGTTAGGAAATATAGGCGTTTTGTCGTTAGCGTTCAATCATAATGTTCAGTTATCGCAGGGCTTAAGCCGTCTGTTGACACAGCCAGAAACCTACGTCAGTGCGTGTGTCCTCAATTTAAGAAGGTACAGGGCCCTCAATCAAGAACTGAGGCTGGGGAAAAACTACTTGGCGTGCTGCCGTCGCCTTCATTATTACGATCGTGATCGCTAATCGGAAAAAAGCTGCTCACATGTAATGCCGAGTCTTATAAAACCACCCAGGTCCTCCCGGCAAATTCCCGCCAACGGCAGTGGATGTGAGTTTGAGCAATTCATCTGCCAGATCACACCGATGAACTTGCGGTGATGGCCCAGGGGTTAACTGTAGTAATGAAACGAGGGGAGCGGCTTTGCCTACTGATGAAAGTTTGTCCCGTCTTATGTGGGTTAGCAGTCGTGCTCGTTAAGATGGAGATTTGTTTTTGGAGATCGAGAGAGTTGTCCATGAGTATTTGACAAAGAGAACTGAACCAAAATGAGCTGATGGCAAATAGCAGAGAATTAGGTTGGACAGGAATGTGAAGAGGTAAACATTGTATCAAAGAGAGAAATATATTAATGCCATACACAGGCCTATGACTCGCGTAATAATTTTACAAAAACGTATTTTGCTGACAAAGAACGTCATTCCTATCATGTGTTTTAATGTGGCGTGTCTGAAGGAGATATATTGCTGGGGCACTACCTGCTTTTTAAAGTTTGGTTTGGTTTGGTTAGCAGTTTGTAAAGAACAGTTTTTTCTCTAACGAAAACGTTGCTAACTTCCATCACCTCAGAAAAATATAACTTCAACATTTTAATCTAGGCTTCTTTATGTTTTTTGCTCCGTTCGGCCAAATCACGGTCGATATCTTTTTTCAAAAGAGCGGCAAAGTGACATCAAACTATGAACTAAAATGACCTGTTATGTCAATACTGTAAAAGTTCAGAGGATCTATACGTTTCGATCTCAACAAGATCGTTCTCAAATGCAATTTATAATGGTTTTCTTCTATCCAGTTCTTATTTACAGCATTTTGGCATAGTCAATAATTGCCCTAGTTTCTACAGAGACATGTTATCAAACTCCCGTCCTGTAAACGAGTCACCGACTTGAGCGATTGTTTTTTAATCCCTAAGAAGTGGTCACCACAGACCCGGACCCATCAATTCATCAGAGACACTTAGACTTTTAAAGGCATTTTAAAACTGATCTAAAAATGAGCACTCGCTTAAGTAGAGTCATTAGCGTTCAGAAACAGGATTAAATTTTCAACACCCTCGGCACACTCTCCATTACCGAAATAAAAAAAGCGTCTCTGCTACAAGCATCGAGGGACGACAAAGCCACAGGAATTTTAAATTGTTTTAGTGCTATTAAAAACCTGCTAAAAGGCGCGACCACACTCTGATCTCGCATGGTCAGAGAGATACCGGTACATGTATATGAATTGGCTACTTTGATCAGTGAGAAAACAAGACACTCAAGAGGGGAACGTCTTGTAATGTTACAATGCTTACAGGAGTGCTGGTTTTTGCAAATGGTGCACTTATGTTGTGGTACTATCGATTAGCTTTATCATAAGGACACTGTATATGAAGGAGTTGAATATGGTCTTGTTCGTGCTTGCTTGCTCTCTTGAGGTCAAGGAATAATTCATTAAATAAAGTAGTCGCGCGAGGCTCTTCCTCTTCCGTTTTCGTTTAAATTGTTTTGCCTTGCAGATTTTTGTTGCGGCCTTAATTTTTGTTCTGTCTTGAAAGGATGTCACACGTTTATAAGTAAAATACTTACACTACACATGTAATTATTCACTGTTTGTGTCACCTCGATAAAGGACAATATAGAATATGCAGAGTGTTTTTCTATTCGTTTCATCTAAATGTTTATATACAATAATGTTTGAATTAGCACTTCATTCCTGGACGTAAATCCCGAGGAGGGATAGGAATACACATGTTGTGTACAGTGGGGGTATGTTCCATCTATTGGGCCCAATGAAAAAACACGTTATATTACATTTGAAAATTATTTAGGAATACCATTGTTTTCAAACATTTTGCCAAATTTTTTTAAAATCTTTCCCAAAGTTTCGAAAATTTTCAAACCAAAGAATCAAATATTATAATAATAATAATAATAATAATAATAATGAACATTTATATAGCGTCCATCCATGAAACATGCTCCTGGGCGCTTAACAAAGAAAGACCTAAAAGATTAAACGTTATTACATGTAAAGTTACAGTTATAAACATCAATTCAGTAAGTTAATCAAATTAAAATTAAAATTAAACCAAGTCAAGAAATTAGATCAAATATAAAATTAAATTACAGAACAAAACGGACCCCAAAAATGTAATATCAAATGTTGCTATATAAAAATTACAACTATAAACATCAATTTAGTAAATTAATAAAATTACATTAAGTCAACATCTACACATAACACTACAAATTTGTTAACCTTTTGTGTCAATATACATTATGATATACATTAATTAGTGGTTTAAAAAAGCATATTTAAAAAGATGTGTCTTAAGACCAGCTTTAAAACTTACCACATTGTTGGCTTCCCTAATCTGCCTAGGAAGCTGGTTCCACAGGTGAGGACCAGTAACAGAGAACATCCTATCACCTGCAGATACCAGTCTCGCTCTGGGGCGTGCCAACAGTATTAACCAAATGGTTAAGATATTTTCAACAAATTTATTAATTATTGTCTTGAATCCTATTGTTTTAAGTCCTTAATTAATTTGTATCACGTTCAGGGGTGGTCACTGGAATTGGACAATTTGAGTCATCCTGCCCCCCTCTCCTTTGAAAACACATTTACTTCTCTGGTTGTATTACTTTGTCAAAACTGAACAAGCCGTGTCAAAGTCGCTTGGTTGCTTCTGCCGAGATTAATCAAATCTTACCCGGTCCACCTTCCTACACCGTCCAATCCCAAGTAGATTCCTGATTGGAAAATACAACATCCTTGAAATTGACAATAAAATGGAAAGACCTCAGTCAATAAGATGTTATTACTTAGACAAATTCTGCATCCGTGTTGTACACTCCTTGATAAAAGACTTCAGGTTCAAGATTCTAGATACAATCATACAGTCACGTTTATGTTTGTTATCATGATATTTATACACTCGTGTAAATTCACTTGGGAGAGTACCGGTAATCCGAAAGTTGTTGGTCAAATCCCACTTCACTAAATTTATGTTTAACGGAATGAAGGTCTAATTTTGATGTGAAACTTATTATAAATATATGATGGTATCCATCTTTCCTAGAAAGGTTAAATAATGTACAGTTTGAATTAAAGTACATTAGAATTTATAAACCAAATCTGAATGCATTTCTACTACCGTATTTTCTCATGAACGACACCATTTATTAAGCGGAATCTTTAACAGGTTTGTTGTATATCTTGATTCAAAGATATCATTCTAAACACTAATATAACTAATGTTATACCGTCCCATTAAACATAATGTATTAAACACAGGGGAAGGTTTGGGAACCCCTATTAATTAATTAATAAGCAATCAAAACGTATAGGTTGCTTAAGTTCTTTTTACTCGATGGCTTTCCTACTGAGATCTCTTCTTTCGGTTGTTGAATATAGTTTAATAATTGATTTTAAAAATTTCCTTTTTCTTTTTCGCTTTAGTGGTCTGAAATGACCTAAAAATGTATTGTTTGTTTTGTGTAGCGCCCTCTTTTCTAATAAAAGACAAGGTAGAGGTAGGGTTGTGGTCGATTTTTTGTTAAACAGCACAACAAAGAGCTACGGAGGCTACGTATTTATAATTAAACATTTTCATGTATGTTTTTTAATAGTGATATTAACAACAATCTCTAGATAAATAAAAAATGATTTTGTTCAGTAAAGTTGATTTGGAGGACATTGTTAATTTACAGGACCGCATGAATATGCCATCATATTAAACAGTGGATAACAATATCTTTTGATCTTATGTCGAAAATAATAAACACTCAATGCACACTGAATAATGTAAATATTTAACGATGTTGACGTAGCCATGACGTATAAAGTGACTTGTATTCACGTATTCATGCTCTCAGCATCTCCTCAATATTTTTTGTTTCTACTTTTGCCAATCAAGCGATGGGAAATATAAATAAAAATCCTACTGCTCGAACCTTTTGATTGAGCATACTTTGCACCCATAAGAGACACAGTGCAAGTAGTTCGTATAAGAGCGGCGAATTCCCCAACCCTCCTACGAAAACAAAAACCGTTTTTCTTAGATTCGCTGCGGCAGCTCTTAATTGGTACAAATGTCATCTTAAAAACTCCCCATCCCCTTGCAGGCAATACTGCCAAAGGTTGTACCAGACTTGCCTCATCAAACCAAAACATTGGGATCTTTCTGAAGATCTGCCGCGACAGATTCTTAATTGGTGCGAATGCGGTCTTAAAAATCCCCCTTTTCCTCTGCCTAGAGGTGCCGAGAAAAAACATAAAACCCTTCAAAGAGCGAAGCTTTTTATTTCAGTACAGAATGTCATGTCTCGCTGTCTTGTAGACCATCATCTTGGAATAAGGTTTAGGAACGCCCGCCCCGTCAGCTTATTATAGAGATTGTGTTTATACAAGGTGCACTTTTAACCTAAGGTTGTTTTGCTAATAACCGTCCGATATAAAGGGTTTAAGTCGCTAAACGCGATTCGCTAGAGACCCTTAGTTTATGCATAAATATTATTTCTGGTACTTCTTGGTTTAGTGATCCACATTTTAAGATAATCTCTTAATGAGAATAAACCAGCGTTAAATGCTTAGTTTGAGGCAACATGGGGCCAGGTACATGTCTTGTATAAAAACGAAGTATGACGATAAATCTACAGCACAGATAGCAGTATGAGAGGAAACAATACATTCAATATGGCTGACCACATTCTAACTGTCGAATCTCACATAGGCCTAAGGCGGACTACAATAATGCTTAACAATACATCAACCCTAATCATCTTGCAAAAATACTTAATTATAATCAAATTAATCGGGTGTTACTTTTGAAAGCATGTCTTTCAACATCAAAAAGAGATAATATTTGGGCGAAATGATACCTTGGAGAAAAAGAATGAAAAGAGGGTAAACGAAACAGGCAGCAATTATACAAGAAGTGAAACATCATCATGTGTCTAATGTATACAGATAGAATTAGGCCTATTCATTGATGATGGTGTCAGACATCCAATGAACTATTACTGCCTTTGGTGTTATCGTTAAAGCGTAGCTCTATGGTTAAAGTAAACTCAGTGAAATAATTTCCATAATTAAGTTGTTTTTTGAAGACAATAAGTTCACATTAAATTGATTACAAGCATGTTTGTATGTGTTTTTGTCAATTAAATAAGCTGCAATTTTTTTTGTTAAATTATTTTGATTTCTATACAGAATAATTGACGCATTTAAAGATATTTGACCAAAAAACATGTATACTTGCTTTAAAACAGAGATTTCATATCACGTGATGCATTAATCAAAATCCAGGGGAGACGTTGTAGAGCTTTTGATATAACATACGCGATCGGATTATTTTAAACTCCTGACATTTCGTAAAATAAACTTAACGGAAGGGCTTGAAGGCGAATGTAATGACGTCATGCAGGTGTAGCAATTCAAATAAAAAAATGATAAAAAGTATGAGACAGAGTATATCATTGATATAATATAATATATATGGTCTGTATCTACAACAGCTGACGAATGTGGCAAATATCAGAGAGAATTATTGTGCTTCCTTCGGGCCCATAAATGCCAATGTTTAAAGGGACATCACCTTGTTGGAATTAAAAGAATCCAAGCGAATATTACCATACAGCTTGCTTGGATTTGAGATGGTACCAAATAACTGGAGAAGTTCTTCAGTTTGATGTGGTGTCATGTAAGAGAAAACACATGAGCAATGGGTCTTTAGCTGATGACCAATTCAAACAAAAATTAATGCATTTTTACAATGTTCTTGTTAACAATACACCGATAATGTTCGAAACACCAATCAGTTTATTTTGTATACAATATCTTTATTTCTTATAAAGTACGTATGAATTTAGAGACTGTTTACCCAAAGTGTTTACTGTTTATGTCCCCCAAAATCGGCAGGGACAAGGGTTTTACAGAGATACCTGGAAACATGGACACTGGAAACATGGACACTGAACAGTGAGAACACAGAAATAGGAAAACATGAATAGGTGTGGGCAAACATGATTTAATTGAAACAACAACATAAAGATGGAAGTAAAAATCAACGGGACAAAAAGAGCAAGCTATACGATAGAAGCTGTATACAGAAATAAAGATAGATTAAACATTGAAAAGGTCGAACTCCTCCTGTATATAGAAAACTTCAAATTGCTCATGGGGTTTTTCCTCAGGCTCTGGTTTCTTATACATCGCCGGGGTCGTCTTTCCTTTACTTCAGTCCCAAGACGCCGGTTACTGTAAGGCCTTATGAGATCATACGGTTCCCTAATCGGATCAGCGGGGTATTGTTGAGCATTACCGTTGATTAACGCTCGGAAAAGAAGCCAGGTAAATTGATCACGCACCAGGGGATTTACAGCGTCATGGATTACTGTTCTGGGGTGTGTGTGGGTGTGTGTGCCCGTATCCGTCTGGGGAGAAGCCATCATTTATTATTTGTGACCCATTTTTTCTCTGTAGAAGGCTGTTACCATAAGCGTGACACTATTCCAATTAAACATACAGTCTCGCAAGAACAAACAGCGCGGACAAAACGCGCGATTGAATAATAATCAGATTTTGGTGGGAACTTCATCCGTCTAATGCGTTATCGTTTGGCTCGAAAACTAGAGAATTTGGAGTAACATACACGTCCCGATAGGGACCAGGGAAATGCAATAGTCAGAAACAAAGAGTTACTCGCGGTAGTAGTATTTGAACGCAGGCCAAATCAAATAAGAGATGAATTTTCATGACCTAAAGCATTTCACGTGCTTCAGATTCGAGATAGATGACCGGGACAAGAGCACTAGCGAAGGAATTGGAATTAGGGCCTGGTCCACTCGACAACAGAAAACCCTGACGCATGAATTTCACAGGGACACCTCAAGATATCACACCTCCAAACTCGCGCTGCAAACGCAAGCTGTCTCCATTTAGACCGAGTACCTGTATTTCGATTAATAATGAAACGGAGCGAGGGCAAAGAATGAAACAGAGAGGAATCTATAACTATCATGGAAGCTTGCACAAGCTCATGCATATTTCTGGCCGCATTCGCCATCCCATCTTCATAATAAAGCGGTAACAGGTACTGAGCATGGTATTGTGTTATTGTCTAAAAATCCAACGAGTATCGCGGAAAGAAACGGCGAAATTGAACTTGAGTAAAATGTCATCATAAAAACATGGCCTGTGTAATTATTTTATGTAGCTATATGAGATTCGATAAGTGATTTGGTAAACATAACCTAAATACGAACACCTGTATCGAATGAAGGTTTATATACTATATAATCGTATAATGATATACAACCTTGTAGCCGATGGGTTATGCCTCAAGTTATATGCACGGAATGTAAATTGAGAATGGGACCCAGGATCGAAAGTGGTATGATAGAATACTCGGCATACAATCTCTGCATGAGGAAAGGCCAAACATTATTGATATAAACAGAACGTGTACTTGTTCAATTAATTATCAAAACTATACTGAATGGTTTATTCCATAGGTTATAGGCTAACACTGTAATTACGAATATAAAGGCTCATTAAATGGTATTTTAACAATCCCATTACTAAACATTCTGCCATGTTGTACTTCTGTTACATTATACAATATAGCTGTTCTATATATTTGTTTAATTTTCAATTCTAAAATTATGAAATGGAGCAATTCTTCATAGATTTAATAAACTTGTGAAACAAAATTTCAAGAGACTTGTATTATTTCCTGAGTCTTGCATGAGGTTAAATAAACAATCCATAATTTCGACTGTTTTTCATAAATGAAACAATCTAATGAGCTAAATTTCTTCACCAATCACGTTTTTCATCCATACAGATCGATCAACAGAAATGTCTACATGGGCGTCAATCAGTGATAGACAGGGGGACGTGTTTAACGTTTCCTGAGAACGAATGACAGCACATCATGTGTCCGTACTTCTTGGTACGCGTATATTTATTGCCAAGTCTATGATTTATCATGGTATTGCTATTATAGAGACTGATGTCTCCTTCTTGATTCTTACTAGTCTATGAGAAATGTTGGTCTGAGGAAGTTGTTACAGGTAATAGTATTTGTAATTCCTATAGTTTTATAATGTAAAACGTTGGCCTACTCATAATAATAATAATAATAATATGTGGCCGAGCGTTCTAGCTTACCGGATTCAAGTTCTGGTGTTAGCAACATAATGTGGGTTCGAATCACGGCCGTGACACTTGTGTCCTTGAGCAAGACACTTAATCATAATTGCTTCTCTCCACCCAGGGGTTAAATGGGTACCTGTGAAGGCAGAGTTGGTTTGCTCTATATGCGCTAGAAATGGCAGCAATTGAGTTGTATACTCCCCAGGGAGCTGAGATGGTTTCAGGAATGATTTATGAGCCTTATGAGCCTTATGAGCAGGGATAATAATATAATGCGCCTTGAGCACCACTTAGTTGGTGGATACGTGCGCTATATAAATCCACACATTATTATTATTATTATTATTATATAGCGCACGTATCCACCAACTAAGTGGTGCTCAAGGCGCATTATATCATTACCCCTGCCCATCAGGCTCATAAGGCTCATAAGGCTCATAAATCATTCCTGAAATTGCTGCCATTACAGCGCATATAGGGCTAATCAACCAACTCTGCCCTCACAGGTACCCATTTAACCCCTGGGTGGAGAGAAGCAATTATGGTTAAATGTCTTGCTCAAGGACACAAGTGTCACGGCCGGGATTCGAACCCACATTCTGCTGCTAACACCAGAACTTGAGTCCGGTAAGCTAGACCGCTCGGCCACGACACTCCATAGGTATAAAGCTGATAGTAGTATGATCTTCTCTGAAAATGGTTTTGTCGGAACTCCTTAAATTTATAACAAATTTTAACAACAACAACAATAATAATAATAATACACGATTCTTATAAAGCGCACATATCCTAGCAACTATATCATTATTACCCCCTGCTCATCAGGCGTATAAATCATTCCTGAAACCATCTCAGCTCCCTGGGGAGTATACAGCTCAATTGCTGCCATTACAGCGCATACATGGCTAATCAAACACAACAACCAACTCTGCCCTCACAGGTACCCTCATGATTCGAACCCACATTCTGACGACTCAGCCATCAGAACACAAATTCGATGCACTAAACCGCTCGACCATGACACTCCAAATTGAAATTATTGTCAATAACTTTAAGTTAAAATTTAAGACTTTGTACCAAGTCCTAAATTCAGTACTGTCCATTATGAGAATGAACACCGCCCTCTATTTACTAGTGTTGTAGAATATCAGTGTTTCTTCCCAATGTGCAGACCGATTTATCTGAAACTTTGACAGGTTGGTTATTTAATGTATATTTTGATTCAAAGAGAGTAAGAATGCTTTCAGAATCAGCCAAAATTACCAATCTGTACCTTACAGTGATTCCTTTAAATATTTATTACAATAAATGACAAGCGTAAGTCTGATTGGTGTTGATCATGTGTTGATCAAGTCATTTAAAAGAAAACAAAAAGTATAACGTAATACTTGCATTGAATGTGATCTAGATGACATCCTGTAACATAATCTCTGCAGTGAATGTGATCTAGATGACAATCTCTACCCTAATATCTGCATTGAATGTGATCTAGATGACATCCTCTAACGTAATACTTGCATTGAATGTGATGGGGATGAAAAGCTCTACAGTAATCCCTGCTGTGAATGGGATCTAGATGACATCCGTTATTGTAATACTTACAGTGAATGTGATCTAAATGACATCCGTTATTGTAATACTTACAGTGAATGTGATCTAAATGACATTGATTGAGCTGCGGAAGCTGACGTCGCCATGTTTACTCATCGCACCCGATATGATTTAAGATTATATTAGTTTTCGTCAATCATGTGAAATGTGATATAGTCTTATGAAGAGTGTATATAAATAATTCCAGCTTTGCTCATCACAAACTTTACTGAGCAAAAACAAAAGAGCCAACTTGAAAAGAAAATTACTTTGAACGTGATATTGACAAAACTGATTCTATTAGATAATGAGTATGCTTACCCTCTTTGTATCGAATTACGAACAGGATATAGCCTACATTAATTAAAGGGAAAGAAGTACAAACTTACTTGAGTAAGTACACATATCAATCATCCAGAGAAATTATTTCATCTGAAGTGGTTTCATCTTAGAGAGTTTAGGTGCAATATATAAGCGCTTTTGAGGAATCATTGTTTTCATTATCAACAAGATAGGCCTATAAAAATAATATACAAAGTGTAAAAACAGCACAAAATTATTATAACAAAAAACGGTTGAATAATATTTGTTTCAGCTGTATATTTAGTTTAGTATTTTGAACAGAGTGTGACTGGATTTAAAAGAATATTATTTCTTAGGGATTAAAAAGGAAACTATCGACGTTGATTTCTTGTTGCCGTTGAAGCAAATCTAGTGTTGTATGTTATGAAGTAAAAACAACACTCTCCGCAAAGTAGTCTGGTGTCTGTACGTCATTGTATGGTTGAGCTATCATAGATTTATTCACATGACTGCTCTCTCCTAGTTCCAGGTCCTAGCTCATTCTCTTGATCAATTTTTTTTTGAAGACGAGTTTTGTCAATTAATTGCAGTTGAATGACTATGAGAATGACCCTGAACTTCTTTGCTAGGCAATCACACGGAATTCTAGTCGGATTCGTAAATAAAATAAGAAATTATCACTTATATCGCTGGACAAATTTACGGCATACTGGGTACAAAATAAGAAATCCTAGCACGCTAAAGATGGATGCCAACCTTTATTATTTGCACTTCGAGATAGACTGCGCAGTTTACAAATATTAGCATGGCCGGGATAAAACCATTATTGTTAGTTTAAGCAGCAAAAACCATGTAATTGTGTCAGATAGCTCTAGCTGAGTGATTGACTCGGCTGGAAAGAAACATTAGAATTATAGGGCTACCGAAGGTAAAAAAATTAAAATGTTGGCGAAATCCATCTCAAAGTATTACGATGTGCATATCTATATTATACATCAAGCTTTGCGTCCATAATGTGATCAAATCTATCATTGATATAATGCATTTGGTTTCCATAACGTAAGTCCTTGACCTTCGAGGGATGTGTTTATACATTAGTATTTATTTAGTCTTTTCCTGTCAAGGTGAAGACAGCTATTGTATGCATGTGAAATTTGGTCAGCAATAAATTCATGTTAAAATCAAGAGATTTATGCAGAAACCAACCTGTGAAAATGTTACCTTATTTCAGTGAGAAAATGATGAAAAAGATTCATTTCATATTTAATGTTTTGAAGATTTTTGTTACTTTTATCATCTCAAAACCAAGTAAGCTATTAGTTATTCACCACTTTAAATAGGCTCTTTAAAGGAGCACATTTTTAATCCGATTTAAATAATTTATTATCCGTTTATTGGCCAAAAATAATCGAAGTGACACTTTTTGTATTTGGGCTCTTAACATTGCTAAGCAGTTTCGTCCAAAGTATAATCAATATTTATAAACAGGCCTATTCTTTATCAAATATTTATAGTTAAGGCAACAAAATGTCATAAAGACTAATATAATTCTCTTTGATATACCTACGAGGAGGGGTCTATGGGGAGGGGCCTACGGGGAGGGGCCTACGGGGAGGGGGCTAACGGGGAGGGGAAAACGGGGAGGGGCAAACGGGGAGGGGCCTACGGGGAGGGGCCTACGGGGAGGGGCCTATATGTTGAATTTCTCTCCATCATAAGTAACTATATTAGTATTCTTCAAGGCCCTTAATATTTTATAAACGACGAACTTGACAGATTTATTCTACGAATTTGACAGATAAAATTGAAATGACGTTGCAAATATCTATCATCTGATAACCAGAAGGCGAGTTCTAACACTTTCACGTTGAAACTGAGTGGTTGAACTCATGTGTCTTCCGCCATCTTTATTCAAATACAACATCAAATGCCCTTATCCTTCCCAGCGACATCGCGTGTCGACATACAGCTGCTGATGCATACAGCTACGACATTATAATGTGGACATCGTATATTAAATTACAAATCTCGGCAATTTGCATATTAAATTAGAGACATAACTCAGTAAGCAATGTTAATGTCAGCGTCTTGTCTACACAGATGGATGCTATAGCGCTACGTGTCATTTGCAGAGCTGCAAATTTAGTTAAGGGCGTTTTGCCTAAGTGCATTCCAATTGCACTGATTTGGTTACTTGTGATGGTTCTTGGAGTTTCTTGCAGATATTTCCAGTGGAGATATATATAGTGTAAAACTCTTCTTTTTGAAATGAGTAAAACATGTGTTAATAAATTTAGTGACAATTATGAGGTTGGCTACACTTCCAAAAAATGTTACTGCCGTGAATACGCCCTTTTGAAAATTAAATTTCAGTGTTATAATATGAATACAACATAGGCCTATATTCATATAAAAACTCTTCTTTTTTAAATTAAATGCCACATAATACTGGAGAATATTATTTGAAAATATTTATTTATGTTAATGTTAATCAGACATTGGGAAAAACATTTGCGTCATTTCTCGAACTGATCTTATATTGAGAAAAGCGTGTAAAGATACGAATATCAATGTTCTTGCATGATCAATTGCATTTCATATTATTTACAGAGCGACTCTGAATATAACATTAATTCAAAGTTAATCTATCACATCTTATCTTCATTTATTTACCTACCTATTGCACGATGATATTAAAAGAGAAGATGGAATTAAAAAAGAAAGGCCTGCAAATATTATATGATGAACTGACACACTGATTTCGGATTTTACAAATTCATGTTTAAATGCCAGGAGTACGATTCCAACCGCGCGAGGCTCATGTCCCTATTTCACAGGAGTATGGTTCACAAATACAATAAGAATTCTAATCTAATTTAAAGATATTTCGCCCGTATTGTGCGCTATTTTATGTGCATTTTGTGGCATTTTCTTGTCATCGGAAACATTGCTATTTTAATTTATACGAAAAGGAGAAACTCAAACTTTAAAAGAAGTATTTCACTAATCGTGAGAATCATAGTTTTACAAAATGTCTCAAAATGAATTGTCCCGACATACAATCATGTTGGCACTTAATAGGCCTAACTATTAAGCCAAACTTATGGAAATTATTTCATGAAAAAGCTCATGTCATACTACGTATTGCTCCTTTTCGATTGAAGCAGTTGCCGGTAAAATAGACTAAAACACGGGCGATTCACCTTTAAATTATGCCATTTATTGGTAGCATCTTACATACTGTAGCCTGTGCTAAGTAGGTTTATGAGTTTTGTGTATTTAAGTTGGCCAAATCGATGTAAGAAATCGATGTATAAGAGTTCAAAGACTTTGGCCCAAATATTCAGATTTATAAAATGTTTGTCATTAACTGGCGACATCAAAATAAGCAGTACCTGACCGATCGACATTGAGAAGGCAAAATGTCACGATCAACTTTTGCAACCATTCCACAAAATCAATCGAGCAGCACAAAAATAAACCTTTTATCTAGACAAATGATGACGGACATTTAAAAAAAAAACCTTAACAAAAAAAGAAAAAAAAGAAAAAAAAAGAACGAACGACAATTCCCGGAGCTTATAGAAGAATAATATCCGCTGGTACCGAGTAGGGAATTGGGACATAGAGCTCTCTGCATTATGACCTGGTAAGGTTGTAATAATGCCGGACCACGACAAACCAGAAAACGTAAGAAATATAAACTAAAGCGGGGTCGACGTTCTGTTCAGACCCATCCCTGCAGTCTATTGCCCCGGCCGGCAAGGATCTTATTAATTAAGTACAATCTCTTAAATTAATCCCCGGTGATCGTCCCGCAGGCCACAACGAATGGAACTCTCGGGTGTGATGGAAAGAGAAGACCCGTTCGATCTGAGGAAGGAACGGGTGCGGGACGGAGCGGGAGATAGTGCTTCTTAAGTCACGCTTACAAGATCAGTTTATTCCCGGCTGCTATTACATGATTGGCTTTATTATAGGAAGAATGTTATTATTCTGTTCCATTTGCCTTCATTCGTCACGTCCTGAGGGAAAACGTGCGATCTGAAAGAATTCATGATTCGTTTTGAAGGCGACAAACTAAACATTATGCATGTGGGCCAGTGCAAGGAGCACAACATGATGACCCCCACCGAAAAAATAAATAAATAAATAAATAAATAAACAAATAAATAACAACAAATAATAATAAAACAATAAATTAACCAATCTTTTTGTTGACAAGAAACCAATGTTACACTTCCCAGAAACTAGCGCATGCATGTAGCATCCTGCATGAGAATATTACGCATGTGGCCAGTACAAGGAGCACAATAAATAAATAAATAAATAAATAAATAAATAAATAAATAAATAAATAAATAAATAAATAAATAAATAAATAAATAAATAAATAGCAAAAAATAATAATAAAATACAAAACAACCCTCTAAGAAGAAGCCAAGGTTTGACTGACCCTCCTCCAAGGCTCAATACATTGTCTACCCATTTAATTTGGCGATCTCGGATGTTAACTTGACGAGTTGCCCATAATAAAACCGTGGGTGTAGGTTTTAACAACCCATGTTTTAAGTGTATTGAACCATGGAAGACAAGTATGAGGATGTTGTGAGAAATGTTTATGTTAATTAATTATTTAAATTACATGGTGGTCTCATTTTAAATTTATCATCGGTGATTTTCAGTTAATTTGGATATATATGTTTAAGCCATGACAACAGAAAGGGTTGTCCAAACCTCTGAATTGTACTGCGAACATTGAACATGCAGAACGGCGCGCCCAAGGAGGGGAGGGGGTGCTTCCAACGACATTCCATTAAAATGCAAAATTGGTTGTACATTTATGTCATCATTCATTTAACAATATTCTGAGAGTAAAGGGGGCTTGTGATATTATGCTTGTGTTTAGTGGCCCGGGCTGAGAATGCTTAGCCACTCGGCCTCCGAGGGTAAATCCAGGGTGCGCCCTTGGACCGATGCAAAACAATAATGAAACATAAATGTTAGCAGTGGTTGTTTGTATGCTTCCAAGATAGCCTAAAAGTTTGACATTTAATATTTGATTGACAAGACAAAAATTAGTTTATCAATCTATCAGATTGTTCAACAACTCTAACCCGTAGGCAGCGAGTGTGTGTGTGTGTGTGTGTGTGTGTGGATGTATGTACGTGAATACGAAAAGAATCCCCACCCACACACGTCAGACAGGACTGGTTGTAATCTCATGGGTTGTTCTGTCATGTAAGAAGGCAGGTTAAGCAATGATAATGTGTTGCTGCTGATTATAGGAGATCCAACTTGCACTTTGACCCACTTCTGTTCAGAAACACCCTGCAAAGGAAACGACTTGTTCCCTCCGCAATAGAGGAAATTACACTATAATAAGTTCAAGAAACTTCTGCTTAGTATGTTGCATTGCTAACACTTACCGGTACTTCTGCTTAGTATGTTGCATTGCTAACACTTACCGGTACTTCTGCTTAGTATGTTGCATTGCTAACACTTACCGGTACTTCTGCTTAGTATGTTGCATTGCTAACACTTACCGGTACTTCTGCTTAGTATGTTGCATTGCTAACACTTACCGGTACTTCTGCTTAGTATGTTGCATTGCTAACACTTACCGGTACTTTGGTTTTGTTAACATTTTGTTAAAGTTAACATCAGTCAAACCTTTGTATCATCGTCTCTCTCTCATTTTTCAGAATAGCATAACAATTGCTAGGAAAAACCAACCATTTACCGCTCAAAACAGAGAATGTAACTGATGTTAACGGAAACCTTCTTTTGATTGTTGTTTCACGAAGAAAGCTCAAATCCTTTCTAATAAATTAAAATGAAACTCTTAAAATATTACTGACATCATTACCATTGAATGTGAATAGCTGTTGACCAACGTAATTTAGTCACAAAACAGTCGTCGGATGTCTACCTACTTTGCTTCTTTCTTGCTCAAAGGTATAATAGAAACTTCAGTAAATCCAATATTGCTCTTGCTTTCGCCCTGATCTTATCTACACGATGCCACAAGGGGTAATACTCACCCAATGCTTAAGCTCGGGGGTGGGGTGTGTGTGTGTGTGTGTGTGTGTGTGTGTGTATATGGTCATGAGATGTTGCTGCAAAATGAGCAATTTACTTATTGAATCGAGCCCTGCTATACATCAACCATGGGTTTCAATGTATTCTGGAAATACGATGGTTTAAAGCAACAATATCGTCACAATCAACAGGGCATGGAATCGGAGTGCTTGTTTTATTAACTCAGTCACTGAAAATAATACCACACATGATAACGTCATATTACCGATGCTGCTGCATAAATGAGCCAGTAATTTTAAATCTTAAACTGGGACATCGATTCCATGCCCTGTTGAAAGTCTGCTCTGACCGTGACGATACCCTTTAATTACATAATTCCCTTTAATTACATAAGGAGTTTATCACGACTGATAATCCAGAACCCATAATTATACTAACATCATAAACAACAACCATACAGTAACATCATATACAGACCATATCTGGATCTGGAAAATACTGTACAATCACTGCAAAGGCTATTATTTACATAGACTGGTCCCATGTCTTTATCCTGGTGTACAATTCAAGGGATTTCATTGGATAAATTGTGCTGAAGATCTGACGTCACGCTTCGAGGCTCGCGTGCTAGCTACCAACCAAGGTCAAAGTTGAATCTCGGGGAAAACATGACGGCCGCAGCCAGTATATGGCGTAATTCACGATCCTCAAAGCGTGACGTCAGATATTCAGGCTATTACTTACAGGGATATACTCAAATCATATGCAAACCGTATGCTACCATCATATGCAAACCGTATGCTACCATCATATGCAAACCGTATGCTACTATCATATGCAAACCGTATGCTACCATCATATACAAACCATATACCAACATAATAGTCAAACCATATAATAAATAATATAGATTATGTCACATGTTGACATTTGGGTGCCCATGAGACTACCAAGGTAATTTCTACGGCTGTACAGTGAATTACATTGTGTATAAATTTGCATGCGATTTTTCAAATGTTATACTATGTCCACAAAACAAAATATTGTAAAAATTACTAATGAATAAAATTTAAGACATAGTGCTTTACTTATAACCAACAACAAATAGTTTTCTGTCGACAACTCAGAATAGGAGACTGTGTATTGTTTTACTGTACAATCTTTGTCTATGGCAGTTTGCCCTTGAATGCTCTTCTGTAAACAAGTATTCTACTTGATTATGTCAAACAGTTGATCAAATTTGTAGGTGGACATTCAAAGTGTCTCGGCATCTACATCAACCAGGCCTTGGACCCCTGAGGTGGATGGTAGAGCGGTCAGTTATTACAGGATGTAGTCTGCTGTTTGGTCCGAGGCACCGCGGTCGCATCTCGCAGATGCCTCGTCTTCTCATAGAGGCATCCCACCCATGCATCTTCTTAATCTTATTCGGTTTGGTTTCGTCCAGGCATGTCTTGGCAGATCAAAGCCAATAATGCAGGCAGTTGAATCATGGACGAAGTGGAGCGGTGAACAAGTAATGTCATGTGTCACGTCGTCTATCTGAACCATATACTAACATTATATGCTAATCATATACAAATGTTGTATACAAATCATTAAATATATATATAAATAATATACTATACATAACATTCAAGCCATACAGCATCATATACAAACGTACAATGTTTTCTTTTGTATTCCTACCATGATAATGAGATTGTGTTCCTATTTTATTTTGATCATCAATGTACATTCTCCATTTCATATTGTTTGGATGTTGTGCCCCTTTTTAACCCCTCCCTTTCTCTCCCTTTCTAGTAATCTACTATAAATATAACAATATAAATCTAGTAGCAAACAATGTGTTTGACCGAAACATCTAAAGTTAGTAGACAAAGGGGTTTATGTCAAATTTGAAACAATGGTGATATTACTACTTTCTACACTGAACAAAATTATAAACGCCCCATGTGGCACTTTGAAACTTTTATTAGCCTTAGGGGTTGCAAAATCATACAAAATTCATTTTGTTGTTCAATATGCTGCAGATTATTGTCCGTTAGAACACGATAGTGGCGTCTGGCAATCATTTAGGGTCGCCCATTACATGTTACATAAATAATTTACATGGGGCGTTTATATTTTTGCTCAGTATATATTCCATGTGAATTAGACCTATATCTCTCTTATATTACTTCCATTTTGTCAATAATATAAATTCTTTAAGATATTAAAAGCATGGGCTTTTTTCTCTTATGATCACAATGGGTTCTCTTACGTTTTTGAGGGTTAAACGTTCAAATAGTATTTCCAATAAGTGTATATTTTAATTCGTTATCGGTGACAAACTTATAAATTATGTAAGAACTATCCATTACATAATACCATTGTGTATACGGGTTCTTACGGAAAGGTATTACATTGATAATATTCCACAAAGTGCTTCAACTTTTATTCTACTTTTATTCTACTTTTATTCTACTTTTATTCTACTTTTATTCTACTTTTATTCTACTTTTATTCTACTTTTATTCTACTTTTATTCTACTTTTATTCTACTTTGAATCAAGATATAAATTAAACAACTAACCTGTAAAAGTTTCATCTTATTATGCAAAAATGCATTACCATCTTTTGTATTTGTTCTAACATGGAATTTAGGAAATGATGATCTTGTGAATTGAACTTGCACTTCGGACAAAATAATTTATAGGGAAGAGTTATACCAATATCAGCTTTAGACCAAGGAAGTTGTACACTAAAATCTGACCGATTTGTTATTTTTAAATTACAAATTATATACATTATTGGCCTAAGCCTGCACGGATTTAACGAATGGAGTATAGATCCAAATCAATCAACAGCTATAGGGAGGGTATATGCTTGTAGTCTAGATACATCTATCATCTACACAAATTGTAATGAGACATCATTCATTATTCGTTAACATGGATGGAACTATAGATTTCAATCCGTTGATATACGACGTCACAAGAAGCCATAGCCATCACGACTCGTCTCTCGAAGCCTTTAAAAGCCAGTACACACTTTTGGTAAAATGTCAATATAAATGCATTAATGTGTACTTTGTAAGATTACATTTTGGTATTCAAGAAATCATTTTATCGAAATATGTCATACATAAGAACTCCTCAGGATTTTTGGGCAAGATTACACAACCTTACAATCTCAAAACAAAATAAGCTTTTAGATAATTATTCACTCAGTTTATTACTGGCTAATTACCCTTTAAAGAGGCTGAATTAGCACCCATACCCAATAGTCAATAGCCAGATTTTGTTGTGCCTGCATTGCTATGAACCGTTCACACTCAATGGTATTAGTATTGATAAGTTTTCTATCGTGTTTACTCATGGGCAGCAAACTGTTTTCAAATCATTTGAAATGCAAATGGTGATTCTTATTATTTCAGTCACGGCTGGTCCATACCAGGATGGAGTTATAACATCGATTGGCCCACTAATTGTGAAGTTTTCTCACGTCTTCAAGATGCACTCATACGAATGTAATAGGTAGCACTCGCCGTTAAGCACCATCATTCACAGACAGACAAAAAAATCAGGTCATATCATTTCATTAAGAAAATACAAAATAAAATTCAACCCACGACACTTCCGGTCCCCGAGGGGGGTGTTTCAGAATGAGGCTCCAGTCATACCCCCTGGAGAAGAAATAGCTTGCAGGACAACGACACGCTTCCCGCCCTTTTTCATGCACCTCACGATTTTGCGCGGGAAAAAAGATCGAGTGATTATTGTTGTATGTGTTTTGGTGCCGTCTGCAGTGCCCCTTGGAACAGAACTGACTGATTTGTATACGGTGGGCTTTAGTGAAATATCCCCAGGCAGACACGTCACCATAATTCTGTAATTATGCCATATTTCTGACGGCATAAGCTTAAGCCAAAATATTCAAGAAATAGTCGAGCTGGCCGAATTTTAATTTGTTTTTTAAGTTAATGAGTGTTTACAGAAAAATGTTCATGACAGAGGCAGTGGCGTAGCTAGCGGGGGGGCAGGGGGGCGGCCGCCCCCCCTGGCTCCAGTTCCAGAATAAGTGGGCCCCCCTAACACATGCGAATTTTTTTCACATGCTTATGGGACTGACTGACGGGCCCACCAGCAGGCAGGACTATACAGGCAGGGCCGGATTTAGACCTTGAGGGGCCCGGGGCACTTCAGGTTCGGGGGCCCCTCGACATAGAAATTAAATTACATGACAAATAAAAAATGAACTAAAATGAATGATAAACCGCATTTCTTCGAAAAAAATATAAAACTAATTTTATAATTATTACATTTTTTTATATAAAGGAAGTCCTTAGTCTGGGGGCCCTCTGGCAGGGGGGCCCGGGGCAATTGCCCCCTTTGCCCCCTTATAAAGCCGGCCCTGTATACAGGGCCGCTTTTACATAAGGGCAAAAGGTAAAGAGGGGGCCCTAAAAATCTGTAAAATCTGATTGGTGGGCCCCCTGGGATCCGATTCGCCCCCCCTGGTGAACATAGCCAGCTACGCCACTGGACAGAGGCCTTCTTTTTATTTTGTTTGTAGTGCAGATACAGACACTCTAATGTTAAAGCCGATTCACACTTTTGGTAAAATATTTGTAATATGCATCCTTACTTTATAAGAATCAAGATATGTTTATACAAATTAGCTTAAGGAAATATTTATGAGAAAATGGTGAAAATGTATGAATGTTGTTCGTATTCAATCCAAGTGATGTTTTGGTTCCATCATCAAATTTAAAATGAGTAGTTTTCATGTATATCTGTGATTATTTAGGCCTATGTTTTTTGAGGATCGAGAAGTATTCTACAAAGCAATTAATATGAAGTTTGTATTTGCCGATCAAAATTTCTGAATAAATGTTCACTATTTTTCGTTAATGAACTATAATTTGACAGGTGTTTCCTTATCCTTGGTCACGTGAAGTGGAAATGAAACAAAATGGAAATTTACCATTATACTTTCCCTTTAAGACAAAAGTTTGGAAACATGTAGTATTTATGCAGCCATGAACTATAGATTATCTGGTTCAGTATTCAGATGCGCGTACGATTTACTCAATGGTTATTAAAACACAAGTGGAAAACTCCCACGGGATGTTACAGATGCGTGCTACGGCATAGCTACAGTCCGCCATATAAAACAATCGTGTTTATGCAGTGGAGAGAGTATGGGCTATGACCTTGGAGACGCACAAAATGAACAAAATCGACCAACTAGCAAAGTTAATGGATATTACAATCCTTAGGTTTTTGTTTTGACAAACTCAGCAATGTTTAAAATACCGTGCTCTTGCACCACTTATGCAATAAAACCTTCTTTATAACATTTCTTTCCAATGAGTTCCTACTTCATATTATGGTATGCTGTTATTCAATTTGTTTGAAAAAACACACCGTTGATGCCAAATTGTTGTATTCAATATTATTCGCATTGGGAAAGTTGCCTATTCACTGCAATAGTTTTTAACTTTAGTTTTACAGTTAACGAAATAAAAGAAGCCAAAACAAAGACTCCGTGGAAACCGCTTACCAAGGAAAGGATGGGAACAAAATAGTCATTATTGTGTGATTTTAAACTGCCAGTAGTAGTATAAATTCATTATACCTGTAGTTTAAATATCACTTTTTTGTCCATAGTGGATGAATTTCAAAAGTAATGAATTTCAAATGGAAATGTACAAGTCAATAACATTGATATTCAATCTCTCTCTCTCTCTCTCTCTCCCTCTCTCTCATTTACTGCAATTTAAAATTTTCGTCTTGACAAAATCCCTAGCCGTCTATGTTATATTATCAATAAAATGTAATATTTACAAGCTTCGGCACAAGTTCCGGCAACAACCACAATATATAAGACCATTGTTATTGAACTGCATGCAGAACACATTTAGACTTTCGTGACCCTATGTACCTCCTTCACAGAAAGCCAAAACCCCCTCCATATACTCAATCGACTCTTCATTTCCACATTTTTGTAAAGTGAATCGAATTGGGAACTTAAATGAAGAAAAAAAACTAGGTAGAAACCTCTTTCTTTCGATCCTAGCGTGCGGGCGGCAGACCCACTGGCACCGCGTTTCCTCCGGGTGTATTGTATGAAACACCGTACTATCTTCTTCAGTAGATAGCAGTGAAAAGATAATAAAGCGTATGCCTATGAAAGAAAACAGTCTATGGTGTTTCCACTCCGCCCCTGCTTCTTTCTAGTGCAGTCGGGGGCGTCCATCGCAATTTCTTCAGCCGGCCTTGGTTCGGGTCCGGTTGGCGTTCCTTCACTCCCGACAATTCAATAAGCGAGCGAAGGATGCCAGGTCGATGGCGCGTCGTGTCCCGCCTGATGGACCGTACCTGGGTCCAGTATTGCTTGTATTCTTCCCCTGGCCCTGGGATCATTTGCGTATCGTGGACGGAAGGAAACAGCATTTCAAGAGATGTTTTGACAACTGCCACCCGATTCGATTACTCTCGTTTCTTAGAGACGATCAACCACTCCAGCTTTAAGTTCCTATACAATGATCACAGACCAACTGTGAAGTATCTAAAATATAGGGTCAGATTAGTTACGACGATGACATCATTTGCATCCGGGTATTGGACACTTGGATATAAATGATGTAAAGAAAAGATCAAAATTACGTATTGAGATCTTTAAGGTCAAATGTAATTCCTTAACTTTAATGCAAATTTGCCTCTAGTGAACTTGGCGTATTTCTACTCTCCTTAACATGTCAGTTTTGGGTTATTTGCTAATGTTAAAAACATTTATGGGAAATATCAAGAGATACAAGGTGACACAGCATTTGTAGCTTCTTTTAGTTCAAAACAATTGCATATTTTACACGAAAACTATACGACATACAATTTTTTTCTTTTCCATATTAGTTTATGCTGTATCAGCCGTGTTCGTGAAAACATGACCTAGGCACCGACCGACGACTATTGCGTGACAAATAACACGCAACGGTTGAGTGATGTATACGCCCATTACTGGTCGACCATGGCGTCGCAATGAGCAGCGAATCACCCTCAGTTGAGTTACATATTATGAATAAATTAGTACGTCATAATTAAGCCTCACAGGTGCTCAATGCAATCATCCAAAACGATTTTTTCGTGTATGATATGACAAACTCGACTAGCCTAAGGTCAGATAGGTACGTGAGAAGATGAATGTTAATTTCATGTGTTTGAATAATTTAATCTCAGCTATTACATACTAAATCTCCAAACACGTCGAGTCATCAGATCGGTAGCGATATGTGGGATAAACACAACATTAAATTATTTCAAAAGAAAATTTTCATTTTTTTTAATCTTCATTATGCAAAATAAATCAACGTAGAATATCATCTGCGTGTTCAAAGTACTATACGAATAAATTGAATTTGGTTTACAATAAAAAATTTTTTTAAATCGACGCAGTGAAAAAACCGAATCACAAAATCTAGAAAGTACATAAGTTGCTTAAAATATCTAGTGAACAACCGAATGTCATAGTGCCTTAAATTATTAAATGAAATATCTTAAAATGCACATTGCCCGAGGTGGCATTTTCCTCGCAGACCTAATTTAATACAGGAAAGCGTAGTTTGTGTCGTTTGTCTCTGATTGGCCAGTGCTAAGTTGCATATCGTCTGCTCAAGTAGTTGTCCATCCACATATCCTTCGTGACCGAGCGGCCTGGGGTCACCCTCTTATTAAGGACCGTGGTTCCCCACGGGGTGATCGCCAAAAGAATGAATTGCTGTGATAAATTTACTGGGCATCTTAGTTGGGAATTTAATTATTATAAATCTAAGCATTTGGCTGAGTCGTTTTGGCTTCACGCAGATTTTCTGAGTTATCATTTTTTGAATATTGATTTACCTGTTTTTGTTTATCCAACTATGTGTTTTATTACCAGGAAACATCTATGTTTTTCAGCAGATTGGTTCCATAAGCATTGCGATAGACACAAATATTGGATACAGTTTGTAACATCAAGGGCATTATAAAGGTTAAATAAATGAGGTCAACGTAGAAGAAAGAAGTGTTTAATAATAATTAGGTCAAAATAGTTGAAAGAAATGTTAATTTGTTTGAGCTAAGATAATGTACCGATTCAATGCATGCATTTGAGCAATGTTTTACAGAGCAATCTGTCGGTATATATACTTAATTTATTCACTTTGTTTGCCTATAACCAACATACATGATTCAATATCCTTCGCTGTGATGTTGTCATTCCAACCCTCGTTATTATCTCAATGATTTGGGGATTAATTCCCTATTACATACAGGGTTAAGGTAACAAATATGGAGGGACCAGAAGAAAATGGAATCCACTTTGTAATCCCGCGAACGGGGTAGAATGTTAAGGACAAAGGAATAACAAAGATTACTACTTATTCGTTGCGGTACCCATTATTATACGAGGAGAAACCTGAAGACTCAAATATCCATTTAACATCAAGTTAGCTTGTACTGAATATTTTTAAACAACGTTCTATAATATAACAAAAATGCAATAAAAATAGCAAACCTACGAAAAAGTCACAACTATACATGGGAAAAATTTGAAAAGATATAGGTCTAAACACGTATTATATAGCGCATTTCATATGCGAGGTCCCTATGCGCTAACAGATGAAGTGAAAAAACAACGCAGACAGAATAATAATACATTTACTTTTTTTTAGCCTTTTCTATGCAATTACAGATTACAGATCACCAGAACACAAGAAAGTGGAGAAAAGAAGAAGATGAGATAAATGATGAAAGGAGGGATCTAGTGAAGATATAAATCTTCCCTGGTTTATAAAAATTAACAAAGAAACAGTTGTAAGATTTCAACATCTTCCATTCAACTAACATAGCAATGACTAAACCATGCAGGCAGCTGTAACCACAACAATCCCAATACAAGTTCATTGCGGTTCTTTACGATTAGCAATGCAGCAACGGCACTATTTATCTTCATATCAAATGCCCTTGTCGCTGGATAATTATAATACTGCAACGCTGGAGAGTCTTAATTATTTCTTCTCCCCATCCGTAGCAGGGAAAAAAGAAATAAGTCCCATCCCAACGGTTGCGCCTGATCACAACCAACTACAAATCTAATTTGCTGCCCATTTTCCGCCCGCGCATGCGTGGAGCGTCTTTCTGAATATTAACTACCGTAATTATAATACGGGCGGCATCGAGGCTTTAGGGAGACGAAGGATAAAAAGAGCGTATGTTCTTCCGTTCCTGAGCCATGTACCGTGCGCGTGTGCGTTCTGACAACGAGTTCATCAGCACGAAGGATGACTTAGCACGCAGGGAAATTCTCTTTCATTTATCGCCTCGACCATCGTCCAGTGAACATCGTGTACTCTATCTCTCCTCCATCTTATTCTGTGAGGATGATGAAGAGTGAAGCTCCACACTTCTCATCTGCACCCCCAAACATCTTCCGTACATCAGAGGCATCACTGAGTAATGGGTAATGTATAAGACACCTGTTTTCATCATTAGATGGATCCTCATCTTGGTGAGTATGCATCTCTCATCTTTGTACATTTGTCTATTCTTCCTCCTTCTTCCTCTCTCTCTCTCGCTCTACATCATCTCTGCGCCGTTAATGGTAATCCCATTTTGGCTTAATTTGCAATTTGCATTTGAAAGCGTGTTTCGTCTATGAGTGTGTAAATCAGCTCCGTATAGGCCTACGACCTTCTATCTCTTCGTCCACTTCTCATTAATTCGTTTCCCAATTAGTGTTTCGGAACCCATACTGATTGTCGCTCTGATGTTTGTGACTAAAATAGACCAGCTCTAGTTAGATGATGCATGTATGTTATTAACACTGCGATATAACTTGTAATGAAAGACCCACTGTTATCCATTGTTTCATCATTGAAGGGAACACATTACGCCATATGGACCAGGAAACCCCGTATCCTAAGACAACTTATACGCACGCTCAGTACGTCAAGGCTGCTATGTCAGTCTGTCCATTTGTCCGGCTATACTCATGTATTTCATTGTTTTCACACATTTTACCACGACCCTCCATTGTATTTCTTTATTAAAAACCAGCGATGCGCACTCGATCTCCAATATAAATCAGCAATATGTGTGATTTCCTTTGTGGGGCCCTCGCACGTGCAGGGTTTCTGTGACGGGCGGAACTGCGTTATGAACGTAGGTGCAGCACACACTCGCACACATGGGCTTTTATATTTTCTCTATTTTGTGGGTAAAGGGCTGCAATAACCTGCTGTGAAATATACACCCCACTCTTTATATTTAAAACTGTTAAAATCACATCTCAATCTCAAAATACACGACATTGGTCCGAATGAATCTTAAAATCAAAATTAACGAAAACTCTACCACAAAAATCTGACAAGTAAATCGTTTTGGTTATTAAGAGAGAAAGGGAGTTAATTAAAATTCAGATGGTTTTGTAGACGATAACGACCATAAAGCAGGTGCATGGCTTTACGCTCTAGCCGTCGTGCGGCTTTAGTCCAGACCATGTTTTCCAACTGAATTTGTCCATGTCATCTGACATCACCTGCTCTGATAAGCTACTGGATCAGTTTTGAGGAACTACGGCGAGAGCAGACTGGCAGAAATTACCCCTAGCATCCCCTGTTGTGATAACACACTATGCCGGGCGCTGCATCTAGATGGATTGGCTTTAATGTATAAAAAAAACGCGTTTTACTGCAGTCGTAGGTACGTAATTAAGTACGTCAATGGCTGCGAAGTACGTAAAGCCCTCAGACATGTTAGCTTGAAGTTGTATAATTTGCAGCATAATTATAAAATACAACAGAAAGAGTAATATTAAGAAAAGGAAATGAAGAGCTTATTTTGTGTTCGACTTTGTATGATTGTGTTGGTTTAATTACTATTTCATCAACCCACAAGTCATAAAGGTGCGAAAGCTAATATACTGGGACTCACTAGCTGATTATCAAGTGTGCATTATTCACATCGGCCAATCTGTCATGCGGAACCCATTGCAGTGTTTCGAGTTACGACCTTGCCAGATGGGAGATATTCCACAAACGACATAATATCAGGCTATATAACGATCATTAGGTTGTAATTATTATTTCGTTCATTTGAAATGCATGACTTTCCTTTCATCTCTTGGAATTTTTCAGTTAATATATGCTTTGCAAAACCGTTTAACCTTTTTCATCATTAATGATGCGAATTGTTCATACATTTGCATTTTCAATCTTTTAACGGGGAATTCAGTTTTATTTAGGCCTATAGTACCGAAATATGCCAATGTTTGTATCACTAGTCCTATATAATAAATAATAATAATAAATGATCCATAATAGCGTCAAGTAAAAAATGCACAGCCATTACAAAGGATTAAATATTAGTTATTTTAATAAGGTAATAACAATTATCAAAAAAGTTACTCTTTATCTAAACTGAACAAACTAAACAATTCCTGTTACTAAATTGTAATCGATTGCATCTGGAATTACACGGTTTCATAAGTGTGCTCACGTCACAAAAACAGACTTCACCGTTTTTGCCAGCCTTGGTTTCGTCTTAACGTTACGATTTGACGTTTTCACACGTTTTGTCCTTTTCCTTCAAGCCTTTCAACACACGAGAAGTTGCGACTGTTTTTTAATAATGCCAGGATGTTTGAAGCGTTGTTTCTTCTGGCAAAATCGTGTCCCAATCACATATTATGCAGCTTTATCTCACACCGACAAAGATGGTTTGACGTCGGCATTATTGGACGTGAGACCTTTTAAATTCAGAAATGGTTTTGTTATACTCTTAAAGAATTGAATACTAAAATGATCACTGTTTTATGGTTATCAGATATGAGTTACATGTATTCTTTATCAAGTAACCGAAAAGTCATCATAATCTGTACGGTATACCATTTGCATCGTTTCTCATATCACACAGTAATGGGTAAAAATCCAGAGAGAAGTATCTGAAACAACATCCCTTCCAGCAATTCAGAAAATCTCCCTTTTTTTCTGGCTGCGCACTTAAATTGAAAAAATATGAATTTCCTCATACAACGCACGTTCTACAACAAAAGATCGACTGGGAATTCAACACGAAGTTGGTCTGTATGCCAGAATTATGTTTAATTTTCCCTGACGTTGCCCGGAGCTGCATGAGAGACGAGACAAAAGAATGGACGGGCGATGTGCAGCGAGCGAGAGAGCGATGGTCTGCCCGTCTTAAGGGCACAATTCGCCCGCTGTGATTTAGTAGATTGCTCGGCCGGATGGAGACAATCCACTAAATGCTGAGTTTCTGCTTCGTAGATGCACAAATTTGGTGTATTATTAGGAAATATGATATGACGGAAAGAGTGCGAGCATAAAGCCTCAGACCTAGATGGGATAAAAAAACAAGTAACTCATCCTATGACTGAATTACAGCAAAATGTGCATATTATATGAAAACCCCAACGGACAGGCTTCTGTTAAGTTCTTATGTGCACAGCGTTAAAGCATACCAAAGTGCAGACTGCGGTCTTTGTGTGGTCCGTGTGTGGTCCATTTGGTCGCAGTCGAGATGTAGGTTCTATTGTTGTCAAGAAAACAAAACGTGTAGAACTTGAAAGTGATCATATTTAAAGCAGCCATGAGTAAATGTAAATGTCAAATGTCATAGGCATAGAATGTTTACAGTAAAGTGTAATGATAAGATATACAGAGAAATCATCGTTTTCCTAAGCCAAGCCACCTCTTAATCGAACAATATAATGAAACCATATATCAAACTCCTTCTTCATATGTAATTCATTATACTTTTTGAAGGTTATTATTTTTTTTTACTTTTTACTTTTTTTTTTACGTAACCTTTATATCTTTGATTGTTTTCATTTAATACGATTATTAAAATAATTGTGTAAATTTTAAAATTGGTATAGCCCATAGTCTTGCAGTTCCATTTTTAAAACAGTGCCGGGGGATACCGTGTCGACTCGTTCGCCCAGCCACGCTGACGATCTGTCGGTATATTTCTGCTCCACACCGCTTGCTCGAATTCACTCAAAACCTTGAAACCAAATCTCTCCTGCGTTGAAACACTTTATGCAAAGTGGTCCCCCATTTGCCGAGCTCGCGATATAATCTGCATAATGGAGAAAAAACCGCGGGAGGGGTGAAGCAGTAAATCTCAAGCTGAGAAATATCACCAGCTACTCACTAGATATTTCATTTATTAATATTTTTACATCGGAAAGGATATTAATTAAGGATCGCTGGATCGTTAACAAAACACATTCCATATGGTCGCTATTTTTGGTTTCATGGACAAATTTCATGATACATTTGAATTTGCAAAAATTGCTTAATATAACCAAGCTTTATTTTTTTTTTTACGTGTTACTAAAAAGTCACTGTAACAAAATATCATTAGGTCTTACATTAATTCGTCTTACTCAATGGTCATTTAATATTACGCAATTTTCCACTCTATGCAATACATTGGGACGTCATTGAGATTACTAAATATAGAATCACTGCTCAGTTAACTTGGCTAAAAATGACTAAACAAATATAAAATAGTTTTCACTTTTCTGTAGTATATAAAGTCTAAATTAGGGGAAAATATTTAATTCTAGTTTTAATAAGGTAGCACAGTTTATCAACAAGATAGGTTACGAGGCCAGTACACCTCGGTTGAATAATTCCCAAAATGTCATCGTCAGCAAAACATGGTTGATGTATCCCTTGTGTTCATGGCATGACGTATACGGGATACAGACAAAAAGGTTGCACTGGATATTAGACTACAGTTGAACTCTGGTGAAGGGTTATATACCCTTATATTATACTGAGCGTGATTCATCCGTGACACCGACAGATGGGGTTGCGGCCATTCGAGTCTGCTGCCCTAACGTCTTCAATGCACGGCGCGGTGCACATGCCGTTTGTATACATTATCAGGTGCAGCCCGACCTGCCGGCGTGACTCGGCCCGCTGTGCTTTACGGTACATTAATGAGCAATATTGCATTGCTATCAGCGACGAGCAAATGTTATTTAACACGTGATTATTAAAACAAGAAAGAAAATAGGGTCACTCAATGTAGGCCTATATAACTAAGACAAAGAAATGATGATGAGATTTTTTGTCTCAAGTGGGTAACTTGATCGCATGATGAATTGAGCATGAATGGAAACTGTAATATAACTCGTCGTCAATTCACTGTTTGGTTTTAATAATGACGTTAAAATGACGTGCCTCTTTGTGGAATTTTTTATTTACCAATTGAACAACATTTCCTGTAGGAATCAGGGGTGTATAAAGAATGAACAAATAAGGCCTGTTAAATAAACAATTCATGTCATAACCTTAATTTCTTTGTTTCAAAATGCAATCCATTAATTTATCCATTAAATTGTTCAAAGTATTACATTCTCATCAGAACAATACAATTAGCCATACAGAGCAATCAAGCTAACTTGGAACTTCAGATCACAAAGACAATAATTTTAGATATTTTGACAACATTTAAACTGAACTAAAATACTTGCAGGCTCATAATTCGTATTTCTGAGATTACATATATTGTATTATCTGCACTTGATTTTCGTTGACTAAGACTAATTGAGTCACTATCGTCACAAGCTGGTCTCCATCTACCCCTGCGTGCTGATGTTGATATTACACTGTTTGCGGTTTGAACTTTGTACAGATGAAATACTCAAATACTAACAACTTGCGGGCGATGATGCGGACAGTTTTAGAGCCACGTCTGTCATTTCTCACATTATGTCAACGCTAATGTGTTTGATTAACGCTTGTAAGATGGATTTTCAAAACACGAGGTCAAGTTCCAAATAGCTTCAAGGATATTTGTCATGATTAAGGATTCAATTCCCAAAATTAAAATTGAAAAGTTTCGTAATCAAAGATGGAATTTGATTATTAAACTTGTATTTATTACTATTGCATGCATGTAATTATAGGATTTTGGAACATTCACACTGAATTCCCAAACTTGTTAATTTTATATTAGCACGTCGTTTTGCCCCATTTTGGAATACATCTAAGATACTTGAATATCATCATTTCAGTTTTCTTAGTTTCCCCATTGATATGGTAGTGTACTGCCAGGAAACATTTACATTCATTCGAAAAATTGTCTTCACTCGACTCATATACATTCAAAGGCGTAAATGTAGTAACATTATAAGAAATTGCCACATCATATTAAAGGCTAAGCCAATCCCACGCACTGTTTGATGCTATAAATTAAGTTGACTGGAAATCCTTACAATAAGGGTCGTTCAGAGATGAGGGGCTAGATATGCGTTGAGCAATCACATTCGCTGATTACTACATCACGTGGTTGATACCAGCCAATCCGATTTCCCGTCTCAGACTATTGTATTGCTAGAGAAAGCTTTGTAATCAGGCTCGTTCAAGGACATGTCTTTAGCCTATATGCGACGAGTGTGATAGTAATTCCAGGTTTTTGTAGCTTTGTAATAAGATTTAACTGCAGGTCAGGGACAAATTATCACCCGAATTTTCAATAAATTCAACCGACAAAACAGTTGGGTCCTTGACATGTCAGAATATCAAAATACAAAGAAACAAATCGTCCAATATGCTGCGGCACATCACTGCACTGGATTTTCATATGATGAGATAATTCTGCGACTTTTCATTGACATTGTTGTAAGCGCCTTATAACATCCTGAAATCTCTTGACAAAATTAAGTACAGTATTATATCTCTTGATACTTGTATCTATCAAGATTCTATCCATTCAGTAAAAAAAAAAAGGATCTCAAAAATTATCTCAAGTCACGTAAAATGTCTTCAAATAAAGCATTACAGTAATACAATTCTTGTCTCAAAACAACTGATAAAAGAGCTTAATAATGTTTCCTTTCTTTATTTTACAGTTTTATGAAAAAATACAATAAGGACAACTAAAATTTAAAGAAGATGAAATTTGCTCACCAAAACTGCCTGGTTTTTCCTGCCTTTTTTAAGACAACATCAATAGAAAGTGTCCGCGTTATTGATGAGCAATAATGACGAGCATAGGTCATAATATGCAAATATCATTCATATAAAAATGCATAAAGTTAAATAATGTAAACAAAAAACGCTATGGTTTCAAATTAAGTCAAGTAAAAATAACACCGCCCTGTACTCATTAAGGCTTAGAGATTAAGGCGAAATGTTAAAATTTAAATGAAGACACTTTATTGAAATGCAGATTAATGTTTTCAATTATTTACTTTAGGTAGACAGGATGGCTTTGCGCAAAGGTGATTACTGATTCGAGCTTTGTGGGGTAACAGAACAGAATTCTCATTATAATATTGAATGCTTCATAACGAACAGATTGTGGATAGACCATTCAAGGTTTAAACAACACGATATTCCTAGCATTGCCAATTACTTTCTTATGCAAACAATCACATGATTTGTTTTCATTGCTTCTTATATCATCGTTCAACTGTCCGTATGTAAACTTATTTTCACCAATGGTTGAAAGAGAAAGTTTATATATTAACGTCTTCATACGGTTTGGCGCAGATTACAAGCCCCTTCCTCTCACAAGCTCCAAAAATGCATTGTGTTTAAATGGCGATATAAACAAAAGTTTGTCAAGTTCAATCATGTTGGTGTCAGAAATAAGACCACAACAATGCGCGGACCATGATGCTTGATATGTGGCAGAGTGCGGCCCCTCCCATTGTGTCTTCATTATGTTCCAGGAATCTTAGGAATTCTTTAGAGGATTTCGAGGGGAGGGGAGAGGTCCGTTAACAATAGAACAACAGTGTGTTAGTGTATAGGGACATTTGGGGGCGGAGTGGCACTCTGCCGCATATCTAACATGGTATAGCGCGGACAGGCCATTAACAAGAAGTGCCCTTTAAACCCTATTTTTAAGTTTGGTTAGTCTTAAAAGTGCTACCATTTATATATATATATCTTATTCTACCTGACTAACACGGCTGCATACAGATCTCTGTTCTATAGAATAATTGTACTGATGGGGAATAGCTCATGCTAATTAATGAAAATTTACTATTCTTACTGACAAATAAACATCAAATATCAAGCGTAAAATTTGATGTATGTCTATATTTAATAAAGTCATAACGGCATCGCATAGTTATTATTTTGTATACAGTATTCACATGACTAAATGGCTTGATATATGAAACGTCTTGTATCATTCTACTGAGGTAAATTCAATTCCCTGTAAAAAGCAGAATTGTTTGTATTCGTATATGCCAAGGCTGTATGGCTACCACTACAATGCAAATCAGAATATTTCATCAACTGCCTACACGTGATTGGCCCGTCCTAATAACAAGCAATCGGGCAGTTTGGATAATTCATCGCTTGGTTTGTGTTCGTTGAAGCAAACAAAACCAATAAATCCTCACGGACGAAGAATCCTTGCTTTCCACTTCTCATTTATAAACCAGTTTTCAATCTTGTTTTACTCCATTGAAGCTTTTCTCTAGAAGTCCAATCAGTGCATCATACTAGAAACTTAAAACAAAATCCTCTAAAATAAAAATATACGGCTGTTTCATGATCATTATAACCACTTGGCAAACATGTTTGTGCATGGCAAAAGTCACCATTTTAGTGAACACTGCAAATTTTCATATAACCTGTTTAAACAAATGTTCTGAAATCTTGCCGTAAAAGATTTCAGATTAGCAATTCGGCTAATATGAGACTTTTCTACGCCTGTTTTTATTCAGCAATTTTCTGACGTGGTGGCAGATTAGAAGCCATCGAATACAAACCAATCCCATCTCGTAACCCGCTTTGTTTGTATCTTCAGACGCGGTGTCTGATTCCAGAATAACCAAACCAATTAATTAAACTTCTTCGCTCCCTCCAACTACATATCTAATCTACCTATACTTAAGACTGACACGGTTCTTAGGCTTTGTATTTACATAGATTCTTGGCTTTTTGCGCACCGAATGAATTGTCAATAATCCAAGGCTCATCCCCAAAGCCGGATTCACAAGAATCGATTAGGAAGGTATGATTCTATTCCGTTATTTGTTTTCGGATTACTTTAAAATCGCTTTTGGGATTTGTGATCACAGCAGTGTGGAAGGGAAGATTTGAGATTTTGGTTTGAAGGTCAGACGGCAGTTTCAGAAAACAGCTACTATTTGATTGGAAAAGTCTTGATAAAGTACAACAATTTGTTACATTTTACCGAAATTTTAGATTAAAAAAATATAATTTATTTATTTATTTAGTTTTAATCTCTTAGGTCATTAGTGACCAGCCCATTTCCCAGCAAACTTATCTGCAAGGTATCTATATAGGATAAGATTAAGTATGATGTCTGTGTTTCGTAAGATGGCAGTGGAAGCCTTTATACATTTCAACTTATTATTTATTGTTGCTTTTTTGAAAATTAATCATTTTCCATCGCCAACCTGTGAAGCATCGTAACGCGCGGACACATGCACATTACTCCCAAATAATTCAAAGTTAGAATACTGAACTCACTTTTTATTCCCGTCAGATTGTCCCACTTGTTGCATTTAGATAAGCCAAAAATGGTGTGCATTTCAAAAGTGTTAAATGAAAATCTTCCTAACATGCTGACGAGGAGAAGGCAAGCTGCCGGTCCTCAACAAGCTGGTCAGGTTTCAATCCTGACCCGAATTTGAAGTATTTGATGAGAAGGGTTGGTCATCTGAGCTTGGGGTGACCAAGCTCAGATTGCCTCCCATTTCAACAGAATTTAAGAACTGACAAAAATCTGACATTTAAATTGCCTTGGAAACACAATAATAGTGCGTGGTTTTGGTATTTTATATTGGTCAATGAGTATTGGCCTGTCAAACATGATGTGGGCCTTTTCAATCACAATTTTTGACTTGATTATTCAAATTCACTAATGTAAACTGTCCATTGCGGATGGATTAAACAATAACGAACATATTCCCAATGCAGAGAATGAATACATTACAACACCATAAAACAAACGATACACGACCGCTTCTTTAATATCTCTTTGGAATCGATTTTTGTTCAGAGTAAACCCACGTACAGCACTTATAGAGTCAATTTGTCGTGACACTACCCACAGATAGTGACAGTCAAATACTATACAAATATAAATTAGATTAATATAATGTGTGACAGTTTGATCTTTTCATTGTTGACCTTTATGTTCAAATTTTGACAGAAAATGACAAGCTTCATCAACAATCTTCAGAGTAAATGGTTTCATATATCATTCACATTTTGGTCAGTTGATCCAGATATGCTTTCTGAATTGATATATCATATTGCTGGGGTTCATTATTATTTCTTGTATGCGACACTTAAAGTTCAATATAATTGGCAGAGTCACTTTCTGAATGTGGGAGAGTTGGATGTTTAATGTATGAAAAAATTGAGTATACACTCATGCAAGCATCTTGGCCATCTGAAATAGTTCATGAGCATTCAGCTGTTCTCATGATTTTATGCACATTAATTATCATAATAATTCGTATTAGGTTTCCTTTGTGGCGACCACAAGCGCCTCAAATAAGATATTAATACCGCCACTCGCGATGCATGACTAATAAAAAGTTCCCTTCATCCAGGGCAAGCTTTGCTTTGAAGTTACCGATATATTACGACTAAAGAACCCTACAGCGAGGGGCATCCGTTTATCGGCTTAGTTTCTAGCGAAGAAATTCAAGATAGACTAATCAGTTTATATTCAGCGCAAATCCTATCTGACACCGTTCTGCCAATACCTCTGAATTGGGGTGAACAAACAACCCGACGAAACAACCTCTCATGTCCCCTACCCACACTGGCTCTCCTTAATACAAAACAAGCTCGGTCTCAAACTATGGTATATTTTATACATCTGTGTTTGGTCTACTAGCCTATTTAGTATCGATACCTGCTATTCAGTATTGATACCCGCTAAGGCGTTTTCGAGTTTGACTTGGGTGAGGATATCTCAAAACAAAAGACAAGAAGGAAACTTTGAGATATCTGAAATCACAACTCGGAGC
This sequence comes from Zoroaster sp. YZ-2022, assembly GCA_029582265.1. Taxonomy (NCBI): domain Eukaryota; kingdom Metazoa; phylum Echinodermata; class Asteroidea; order Forcipulatida; family Zoroasteridae; genus Zoroaster; species Zoroaster sp. YZ-2022. The sequence continues at coordinate 4,401,481 of CM055831.1, forward strand.
TAAATACACGCCACAACCACAACCTGCATATATGCCTATTGTTCATATTAAGACTTAAACTGATTCCAGATACACCGCGCCTAAATCAGCGAACAAAATCTTTAATAATGAATCGAGACCCTTCGGCGAACATGGCGACGATTTTGTGTCGAGATATTTTATAATTGCATCTCTGTGAATGAACCTCTGGCACTCCAGGGCAAGTTAGTGTGAATTCGGCAACTCTGGTTTTGTTCGATAGCTTGCAGTGTCCGTCGCTCGGTTCACGTTCAGCCAAGCCCCTCCTTTCGCTTGCTCTGAGTAATAAGTCCCACTCTCCAACAGATCTTGAAAGTGAAATATGAGCCGCATGGCGGTTGTTTGCGGTAAATTAGTCTTTTCATGGTTGCTTCGGACTTGCTTCCATGAGAATTGCGAGCCAGAAGCAGGGAATATGAGAGCAGCGGTTTCGGCGAAGTAGGCCATCACGAATACGATGGAAGACAAAGAAAGACATGACACACCCAATACAAACCATGAAATGTGCGCCCAGAGTTTGCTATCTTCAGTAGATAGCAGCTGAAATGGTATCGCTCTGTCGTTGACAGCGTGAATCTGCAGAGTGTTGGGCCTGTATTTAGCTGACTATTTCAAAAATAATTATATTATAATATTTTTTGGTAAACCAAGTATCTTACACGTGGTAATTAAACAAAACAAAAATATAAAAGAGAATATAACAATCTGCAATTTAAATTTGTAAGTCTCAAACTAGGGTATTTCAGCAGTAGGCCTATTTGAAATATGTATTTTATTGCACATGTATGAAAGCATTGATTTTTTTGCAAGCCCCCAAATGCATATTCATACACACAATAGATCATCGTTGCAATCGAAGTAATAGTTGGGACAGCATCCGTCCATTAATGCTTGAAAAACACCAACATGAGGATGCAGCCATTCCGCCGTCCTGACCGGATTTATTCCCCCAGGACAATTTCAGAAAAATAAGGATGCGTTATATTGTTGGGTACGAAGTCAGATTGAAGTGAGGTTGTTCCTGTTTTCTTTATATTAAGAATTTGCATTGACTAAGTCCAGTTTTAATTGGTCATGCGCAAAATAGGAATGGTGCCTCACAACCGGGAGGGGAAAACCTGATTTTCATTCATTATTGCATTTCATCTAACCCTTGTGATATTTCCATATTTGCAGTATTTCTGTTTATTACTAGTCGGTCTGTCTGTCTGTCTGTGTATAGATCTATTGGTACGTATTTTCTTTATAAAGTCTTAAGACTGTTCTTTTCATCATGTCTTAGTCTCTTAGGAAGGCACCATGCTATATCTCTCTTTTATAAGTTGTAAGTTATGAGAAGAACTTGTGGTTGTTTGGAACTCAACGTTTTGTTCAGTGTGCTTTGATCGTCTTTAAAAGAAATGACGAGTTCTTCATAGAACCAACATATTTTTTGTTCTTCATAGAATCATAGAACCAACATATATTACAACTTGACAAGGACAATTTCCAGTTGGCTATCGAAAACCATCTTTATATTAAGATTTGAAGGTTTACATGGTGGAAGTTTTATCTAGTTTGCTGTAGCACCATTTAAGTTCTCTCCGAGTTGAAAATAGTTTTGGTTCTGAAGAGAACTGGACGGTGGACTGACAACTCGATGTTCTTTTATAGATTGTTATTTCCCAACATGCAAAGCTTCAAATCGCATTTGTACTAGTCACGTGGTCTCACTGTCAGCCTCACGTTGTCTGTTTCATATTTAGTCGTCTTCTACTACTCTGTCTTCATGTCCCATGCTCGTGTTTCTGCATAAAATAGTTAAAGATTCGTTCGCCATGGTATCTTTTGGGGTCTCTGACTTTTCAATTACAACTCTGTCACTCCGTCCATTTGTCTATTTGTCTTATTCTCTTTGTGTTGTCTCAATTGCTCAAGCATCTACCCGGTCATCCTGTTTTCCCCACCCACTCGCAGTCAGGAATTAGTTTCCATGGAAACTCACTGCACTTGCTGAATTTTTCCAAAAGGTGTTTTGTTGTCGACCTCCCACGCTGCTCTATTGTTAAAGAAATGAAACAAATGGAGTATTCTGGCTCTTTCTTGTAAATCAATAACCACCTTTAGTTTCACTTTTCTTGTTATGTCTTGAAATTGTTAAATTTATATCCGTTAAATTGTCTTATTATTTGTGTGGGTGTCGCTACTCAAATATTTTAAATTCACTTCTTCGAAAACATACAGAAATAAACACAAAATCCCAATTTACGTTTGCACAATATTGTTGTATTCACCTTTCTAAAATTCATATAAAACTAGCAAGCTCTTCATCAATATACCGATGGTGATACAGTCAAAAGCTGATCATTTTTTTAAAACTAAAAATCGTCCCTCTCCTTCATATAATTCACGTTGTGCTGTGTGCTTGACACATTAAAAGAAATCCATGTTTTTGCAGCAATTTGACTAATTCCCTGAAAATCTTATAAATTCAAACTTGACCCCAAACCTTATCCATCTTCGGTGATGAACAGTTGAGTTGGATTCGTGCTGCTATGATTTCTCTTCATCTGATATATTCTGTATATCTGTTCTAAATGTCATCCTGACGACCAGCGGGTTTTTATGCCACTCGAAAAGGTCAAACTGAAGTCTAATTACTTTGCTCGATTCATCTTTCTCCCTCGGTAGTAACTACCTTTTAAGATGCATGCGAAATGCAGAAAGAGAGCATATTCATGGCACGCAAGCAGTCAGTGTCTGCAGGGTGGAGACAGAGAACCATAGTATAGTCTTAGAAACACGAATCGACTCCAAATCAGTTTAACTATTTTTCTGGAATACTTCATTTGTCACACAACAGTCTGTATACAATTGTACTAAATATTATAATAATTTTGCTATTTTTTACGCCTTCGAAATTAGTTTTCCATAAAAAATTATAAATATGAATGGTCTCCGTGTTAAGATCAAACTTATCTGAACCAATGAAAATAATTGTTTCAGGTTATTTTGTATCGTTAATAATTAATCTCATTTGATTTTCATCCCTAATTTTACTGACAGTATAAGCCGGAAAAAGATTTTTAAAATATCGGAAAATATTGTTTGAAAATAGTTGGCGTATCGACCGTGTTTGGCTCACTAGAGATTCAAAAGCAGAATTTAAAAAGCGAACGAATTTTGAAAAACGATCTGTTTTTAAACGAAAAAAAATGAAATTCGGATGTCAGAAGCTGTAAATAAAAATATTTAAAACGCGCTTGATTCTGATTGACAACCGCGCTGGCCAATCGGAAGACTGCACACGCCCTCGGCCGTTAAGTACAATAAATTATGCCACATGCAAGCTGAGGATTCAAACAATAGGTTAGCATCTTAATGATTTTAATTTTTATTTTACTGGTACTAATCCTTAACGGATTTTTTTCATTCAATGTCTCAAATGGAAGGTTATAACTTCCTTAACCCCAGAAAAATAGCAATTCGTCATTTAAATCTATTTTTACCATCAAGTTGGCCCAAACATGGGCGATATATCTTTAACAACCCGCGACCCACGTTATACCTTTATGATTCACTCTGTAGAGGTTAACTACTCCATCCATGCGTCTTATGCTCTGTATGTATTTATTTTTATCAAGAGAGACATCTTGTTTTGCGATGAGTTAGAGTGGAGTTGTTTACTTGAGGATGGTGGACTGATGTTTGCTCGTGGGATAAACACTCTACCATTTAAAAAGGCTAAAACATGAATAAGAATTTATAAGGATTGTTTTTTATTTACACAGCGGTGTATATTTCGTCGAGTTTTTGCAAACAGGATTGCGCTGGATCCATGAGGAAAACCCTGGATTCCATGAGGAAAACCCTGGATTCCATGAGGAAAACCCTGGATCCATGAGGAAAACCCTGGATTCCATGAGGAAAACCCTGGATTCCATGAGGAAAACCCTGGATTTTTGTTGGGTTTATAACACTCAGAAGAAAAAACGCCCCCAGGGTTGATTCAGTGCCAATCCAGAGGGCATATTTAACGGTCTTCGAATGACTCTTTTTAAAACAATACCTCAACGAATTTTTTTAATCTGGGGGTATTACTTCATTTGAATTTCACTGTTCCTTCATTTGAACTTTTATTTTATAGTAGACCCTTTTTATATATTAACTTTATATTCAAGTAATAATTTAAGATTTATGGCAGGAGAATAATTACTATAAGAATACAATTCCAGTAATGTTATGCTCAAATACAAAATATTTCCAAGGAAATGAAAATGGTTTAAAAAGAATTACAATATGATTAAAATCTCAACTTTACAGCTGTCAGTAGAAGCAACGAGAGTAGTGTAAACGTTTTAATCCAAACACCAGGACAATTTGACACATTCAAACTTCCTAACCTGTCATTTTGTAATTGTTAGTTTTTGTAATAGTTATTTTGTTGAGATTGATCAATCTCACAAGAGGAGTAGCCTTTTTATATGAATATATTAGATGTCTTCAATTCATTTATTTTCGCATTCCGTTACTTTATGTCTTTACTCAAAGTGAAATACTTCGCTTATCCTCTGATCAAAGGTCGAAATTACTCCCTGCCAACAAATTTCCAAATTATAAAGGCCATGAAAAATGATGATGTTGTTTCTAGTGCCATTATTTAAAAAGTCATTTGATTTTTTGGGAACACAATAAAATCTCAGCTAGCAATGGATCTGGGACCCATATGGGTATGATCTTGTCTAAATTGGGCTGCAGTATGGGACCCATCTGGGCAGCCCATCTTACACCCACATGGGTTATGTGGGTGGGATATGGGGCCCACTTAGCACAGTTGGGACCCAGTTGGCATTTGCACCGTGGGCACCATCTGGGACCCATGCGGGTATGATCTGGTCACAACTGGGCTGCCCAGATGGGACCTATCTGGGTAGCCCAGCTTACACCCACATGGGCTATGTGGGTGGGATACGGGGCCCATTTAACCCAATTGAAACCCAGTTAGCATTGGTACCGTACGGCTACCCAGATAGGTCCCAGATAGGTCCCAGATAGGTCCCATCTGGGCAGCCCAGTTGTGACCAGATCATACCCGCATGGGTCCCAGATGGTGCCCACGGTGCAAATGCCAACTGGGTTCCAACTGTGCTAAGTGGGCCCCATATCCCACCCACATAACCCATGTGGGTGTAAGATGGGCTGCCCAGATGGGTCCCATACTGCAGCCCGATTTAGACAAGATCATACCCATATGGGTCCCAGATCCATTGCTAGCTGGGATACCTAGCGACTTCAGCACCAATCAAATCTCAACATAGCACAGGTAAGGCATATTTCAGTCATTACATTTCAGTATTTTTCAAATTTACATTTTAAGTAAAATCAAATCAAGAAACCTTATTCAAGTCTTTCTTCAAGCGCCGTTCTAAGGAACTTTGGGCTCGGCATGAAGGTGTTTATTCTTTTCTTTTGAGGAAAGCAAGTTCAACGTATTATCTGATGATAAAAAACTCGTCAGTTATAACTCAGTTTCTATCAACAATTATATTTAATATTGTCCTTTTTTGTAGTAGACTACACAAATTATGCTTGAGGTTAATAACATTGTTGAAGCACACAGACAACGTGTATGTGTTTTGTAATGGCCCGAGTTGATGTGTTTGGGATCGTATATAGGTCTCGGCAAATATTGACCACATGCCATCGGTCTTCTCTAATGACAAGTGTAAACACCCTGGGAAGGGAAGTGTTTCAACCTCTTACTCGTGTACAAAAAACTTTGCAATGACAAGATTAAGAAAGAAGGTGGTATGAATTATATCCCAAAGCCTTTCTGCATGGAAATTAATTTGAGGAGGGGGAAGTTTTTATTTTATTTGTTCCTCACTTGAATATTTATGCGATCATACCAACCGCATGACTATTCCCCAGCTGCGGCCATGAATATTGAGCCTTCGAATTTCTTATTTAAATAAGATTGTTTTTCTGCTTTTAGATCCTCGGGGTTCTTTGACATTAAATTCCTTGACATTACAATTTTCTTCACGCTTCTCGGAAGTCATACCCACGTGACTCAAAATTAGGAATCTTGACAGTTCTGGTTTGAAATTGTCAAAAGATATTTATCTTCAGTGAATGTGGATGAGGTTTAATTGTTTTCATTAATTACAGTAATTAAAAGAATTTACTATAAAGTTTCAAAATAAAAGGTGATATTTCTTCTCACTGGATTTGATAGAAATGATTGAACTATTTTGTAATCGTTTATAATATTCTTATAGATTCTAGCAAGGTATTATAACAAATTCCTTTATATAAGACGTGGTAATTGTGCGTTAATTATGATGATCCACTACTAATTGTTAAATGGTCTCGACAATATCCCTGGCAATCTAAATCAAATAATTGAACAATTAAAGGTTTTGTCTAACTTTCTATCGTCATAATGACATCAGACTTGTTACCCGTTGTTAGAAGTACAAAGTATATAATAGGTACGAAAACGTTTTATCTTGCGATGAATTTGTGTGAGGCATCGCGAGTAATTCGATACCAACCAATTTCACTAGCGAACCGTTCGTGACGGCAGTAAGGGCATACCCTCTTATCATTCGTCAGTTATGTTCCCAATGAAAAATATTATGTTTTGATTGAAATTCTACTGAGAACAGGACATACGTCAGTTCCTTTTGTTATCTGTCAAAACTTCATCAGAAGCTCACAGGTTACTATGATTTGAAAAGGGGAAAAAACTTAACAATTGTAACACTTTTAGAAATTATAGTAATAATTGTTTAAAGAATAAATTTCATACGCCTTCATTTAATTGTCAATAATTATTACGCTTTTCTTGTTATAATTAGGCATGTGAATAAACTGTCAATTACTGTCAATGATAAAGCTGCATCTAAAAATCAAATAATCAATTGATAACCAATAATCAATCCGATCAATAATTAACTGTCAATCCAATCAATAACCAATAATCAATCTAGACCTATTAACAGTAATCAATCCACTGACCAATAATCAACCCATTCAATGACCAAATAAACCCACCAAAAGTAGTGATTTTACATAGGCCTATTCTTGTTGTGATTGGAAGAGGTCAAATCCTCCCAATCACAGTGTTGAATGAAACTGTAGTAATTCCCGTTTCAAAATTTCAGTTCAATCATTCCTCAAAATTCTCAACATCTTACTTTGAATTTATTGATAGTAATCTACATACGGTATTTATTGGTTGAACATTTTTGAAAGATAGTCAATAGGTAAATTCAATCGCACTCGTCGTAAAACAAACTGACGTGCATCATTGCATTTGCAGAATTCACATCCAAATTTAACTCTTTCTATAATGTGTATTAAAATACGAGTCGTCTTTCCATTCGCCATTAGTCATCTGAAGATTGACGCGCAACACTAAACAGCATATATATTAAATAAACAATGACTGTCTGACATCAATAAACATAAATTACCATCGCCAGTGTCATTGGACTAAAATTCCGTTGATTCAAACAATGAAATAATGAAACTCAATACCAAATTTATGGAATCGCGAGATTTTAATTGAACAATCCTTTCAATATGGGGGGGGGGATGTCTGAACAAAGGACTAAAGAAATGTATACAATTTGAAAACACTTTAATGACACCAAAATCCGTACTTTTGCCTTTTAAGAAAGAATAGTTTATTTTTCAATCGGAAAAACAGAAAAAGGCAAGCATTATTTTAACAAAGCAATTTAAAAAAGAAATTCCTTGAACATCCGCAAATAAACCTTATCGTCCAGGTTTAATTTATTCCTCATTATTCTGTCGAAAAAGCAGATGTTCAGTGACAATACTTGTGATTAGTTCCACAAAACATTAGAAATTCAATTGAGAATTAATTACTCACAGCCCGCCAGCTTTATCTTGTACTTTGCATGTTATTCGGGTATCTTTACAGGCAAATTTACACCTACAGATTCAGGACAGAAAATGTCAAACAGAATCGCTGTAAACAAACCACTTAACTGAGTGCAATGCATGCTGGGAATTACAATGGTCTCATAACCAAAATGGTTCAACCCCAATGTGAGGCTAGAATAGGTCCTTAGGGACGGTCGTTATATCCGAACATACGCACATAACGACACTTGATTTAACGACACTGATGATTGTTATTACACGGAAAACAAATAGGCTTTGCTTAATTCAAATTAAGGCTTTGCTTAATTTGCGACTGACACAGATGCAACATCATTTGACTTTTCAACAGCTCCGAATGTGCGAAATCACTGGCTATTTACCGTCATAATAATAATAACACAAAAATATAATGTTTATAAAGCGCCACATTCCATAATCATGCTCCCAGGGGCTTTACAAAAGAACAGATTACAATGTGCAAATGAAATAATCAGTGAACGCCATATCACGCCACTACGAATCCTTGTACTAAGAAATGAAAATAATATTTTATTTATTGTAGGGGGTCTATATAGGTATCAATATTCGTCTCAATGATAGTCGTTGGCAATCCCCAAACTCCTACATGATTTATAATATAACATTAATATATTAAAACGATGTTGTTCCCTCTTGAACATCACAATATGACCAGCAGAATATGGGCATTATTATGCAGGGTCGGTGCTTACCCCTAGGGAACAAGGCCTACCTTAAGTCTAAAGCACGAAGCAGAGAGGCATGCGAGTGAGAGAGAGAGAACAGATAAGGACGCACATTTTCCGGTCCGGTGCCTCTTTCTCTCTCCCGCACGTGCGCTTAGCATTAAGGAGCCGTTCACCAATCAGAAGATGACTGATGATTCACCACAGATGCCCGCCAGGCTTTGGACCACGAGACCTGGTAATCTTGGACTGCAAGGCTGGACTCGGTGAGTAGCTGAGAAATCAGTCCCCCCCCCCCGACAAAAAGGTAAATTTGAATACGGGAGCATCTTTTTTTCTGCAGGGGACGACGAAGCAATTCGATCGCTCCTTGAAGAATGGCGCTGCATTCGTGATTGCCTCGAATAAACAAGGTGTTTGCCACTTGTTCGATCGTACAAAAAAATGAAACCAGAGCAAACGGATCACAAGTAACATCTCATACTAGATAAGGATTTGTTTTCTTGGCCAAAAGTGCTTTCATTTAGAAATTGGTGTGAAAAATGAAATTCTATCACATGCTGTGCTTACACCATTGTTGCTGCAGTGGTACATCCGCGGCTCTGCGAGCAACGATAGGCAAATTATTATAAATACAATTATGTCGAAACACTTAGTGGGAGGGCGCTGTTCCACAATATTTAGAAAACGTGTAGATGTTTCTATATAATTATTTATGTCACACTCTGTCAATTGTCACTGTACTAATAACATTGAACTTGGCATTCCAGAACCCTATTCAATACACTAATGCATCATTCTGTCAATCGAATCTTTGTCTTTAATTTATCCTTTATGCAAAACGAAATTACTTTAATGACTTTAAAACGCTTTACTTCAATAATAAACCGACAAGACAGAGTTGCTTCTGGACATGTCATACTGGCTATTCTCATTCAGGAGCACAGCGTTATTCTGAGTACGTTATCTACATAGAATGGAACAGAGTTGGACTACTGTTCATTATATCGGCCCGCCATGTTTAATATCATTCTTATGATGGGCCGTATCTTCTCTTGGGCCAAAATTGAAGGCTGTGTGCCATGTATTGTAATGAATAAGCCTAAAGCAAGATTGCTCACTATCGTGGGCAAAACGTTTCTCGACTAAGAATCATTTTATCGAAAACAGGATACTTTATTATATTTTGAAATGTCTGGAGATTTGAAATAATTGAGCAAAACATTATGAACAGGAACGAAATTTGGCCCAATATAGGCCCACCATACGTTTTTAGCAAACATACTTTAATATGGCTTGCTGGATGAGGAGACTACGTGCCATATGTCAGCTGTTGGCAATCTACGACACACAGATAAGCATGAATATTGTGGCCTGTTTGTCCTATATCCTTTAGGTGTACTGGTTTTTATTGTCAAACAAACAGCTTCAGATATTCAAAAACCAATATCTCAGGTATGGCCAATGTTGATTCAAAATGATTAAAGCTGAATCTATTTTTGTAAATGTTTGTAAGGATGTACATTCACGAACATAATACGAGGTCATAATGTTGAGATTGCCTTGAAGAACCTTAATTCCTTTTGATTAATGTTTGTGATGGTTGTACATCCTTTATGTATTCTTGCTATGGGTGTAGTCTGCGTTTATCCTAAAGCGAATCTCAACAAACATTACATCGCTTTCCAGGTAACAGCAGCTCTCTCAAAACAACGCATCCAGCTGCTCTGGTAATTGACAAACGCAGTTTTAAAAAGCACGCGAGAAAAACCGCGGGAGAAATGGCCTCAAACCAATTTATAAATCGGAATATTTTTGCGTTTTGCTCCTAAGGTACCAGGTGGGTAACAAATTACAATATATATATATATTTTTTAAATGAAAGAAAGAAACTGGAATCGTCCTTTTGTTTCCTTTTTGGTATTTCCGTCGGATCTTGTTTCCCATAACGCGTCAACCAAGCCGATAAACAGTGTGGCAGACGATATTTTGGGGTGCGATTTTTCGAGATGGAATTGGCGCGAATTTCTCACGAGACGCAAGCAAGGTGTCAGCAGCGGAATGCAATCAGCCTTTTTACTGCTTCCGTAATGGATTTTCTTTGCACTGAGGCCGTTTGGGTTTCACTAAAAGGGCACATGCGGGGTGAGTGGAATAGAACGGTGCACGCAGGGGTAACGTAAATGGCCACAAAATATTTGAGCAGGAAATACGTCACAAAGAAAGCAACGTATTTAAATAACGCTCTTTTGGAAGTGCAATCGTTTGAATCTATAGGCCATATATGCCTATTCAGTAAAGATTATTTTATGATGGCGAATAGGAAATAATCATTGTTTTATATTTAAAATTCAAAAGGCAGAAGTGGCAAGATCAGTGGATACGTTTTTGAATTTATGATTGCATATGATGACAATTCTACTTAAAATGCGACATTCAGTAAGACTCTTATCCGACATCAGGAGTGACGTTTGCCATTAATTTCATCTTCGATGTTCTCATCACATTTCCTATGCTCAGTCATTTACATCTTCTGAGGCAGTCTTGAAGTATCGGAGGAGGAAACAAAGTCCATCTGGGGAGACTGCACTTTCTTTATTGTGATGATGAATGATGTACAATCAAGATGTACAATACAAACACCACCATCTTCACACAGAGATCCTAATTTGTGTCCAGTTCTTAGTGTTCACTGCGATCCTTGATTTACACACAATGTGGGCAATTAAGGCACGCGGTGAATGCCAAGAGTCTGGAATCCATACACATCATGCAACCATCAACGGTCAGCACCTGAGACGACCCTACACAGAATGTTTATACCATATGGAATCCAATTTATATACATCGAGTCGGAGATGTTCAATTGTTCAGTATTGAGGATATGTTTATATGAATCTATCATTCGTCAACAAGATGGAGACGATGTATATTACAATTAGTGCTTAAGCTACATTGTTTACAATACTATCACAGGTATTCACTCTCTATCTAATTAAGATGACATCTTTGAGTAATGAATTAAGACATTTGTTATTCAATTAATTATGCACGTAGAAATTGAATATGTCACGTTTGGTTATGTTGTCATGTCATTATGTGTCTGGATACAGTATAGTATGGCCAAAAAGTGCGGGGAAAATATCCCCACCCACACATATACTTGTCGATCAAAATGAGTCAAAATGGGTCTTTAATTTTTCTTCATATTGCTACTCCAAAACACTAAATATTCCATTAAACCTGATTAAACCTTAGGTTTGTTGGTCGGTACATTCACCAAGAAAACCCCGCCCCCCAAAAAAAAACACACAACAACAACAACAACAAAAATAGTAATAATAAAAATAATAAAAATGATAAAAATAAAAAATAAAAACAAAAATTGAAATTACGCCACTGTTGATGAGTAAGGAATGAAAATGTTACTGGCATGTTTTTCTAGTTGAGGTCTCTTTATGTATGTTTAATATGTTAAACAGGGATGAGATATAAAAAGCACGAGCTGTGCTATCTGTATAAATATGTTTTAACAAATAAATAAATAATTGTTTTTTGTGAAAACAAATAAGAGCCTTATAAGATGTAATAATTTGGATCGTCACAAATAAACTTCAAAATCAACCATGTACAAGGGAATTCTAAACAATTTTTATTTCAACGGCAATTGTGTCAGCCTCATGTCAGTAAGCCTTAATGTCCCTTGTACAAAGAATATAAATTACTTCCAGATGAAATATTACTCAAAATAATTTACCGAAGTATTGTTATTATTGACCAACAATGAGTTTATCAAACTTCGAAAAAAAGTATTATAATAATTTTTGTTCAATGTTTAGCCTGTCTTGATTCAAAGAAAGTAAGGATACTCATAGAAGCAGTTTTGCCAACATTACCAATGTTGTACCTTCACTTCAATGTATATCTTGATTTAAAGAGAGTAAGCATACTCATAGAAGCAGTTTTGACAACATTACCAATGTTGTGCCTTCCCTTCAATGTATATCTTGATTCAAAGAGAGTAAGCATACTCATAGAAGCAGTTTTGACAACATTACCAATGTTGTACCTTCCCTTCAATGTATATCTTGATTTAAAGAGAGTAAGCATACTCATAGAAGCAGTTTTGCCAACCTTACCAATGTTGTACCTTCACTTCAATGTATATCTTGATTTAAAGAGAGTAAGCATACTCATAGAAGCAGTTTTGACAACATTACCAATGTTGTGCCTTCCCTTCAATGTATATCTTGATTCAAAGAGAGTAAGCATACTCATAGAAGCAGTTTTGACAACATTACCAATGTTGTACCTTCCCTTCAATGTATATCTTGATTCAAAGATAATAAGCATACTCATAGAAGCAGTTTTGCCAACATTACCAATGTTGTACCTTCCCTTCAATGTATATCTTGATTCAAAGAGAGTAAGCATACTCATAGAAGCAGTTTTGACAACATTACCAATGTTGTACCTTCCCTTCAATGTATATCTTGATTCAAAGATAATAAGCATACTCACAGAAGCAGTTTTGCCAACATTACCAATGTTGTACCTTCTCTTCAATGTATATATATTATAAGCATATGGCCCAAAGGCCAAAAGCGCTTCAATGTACAAAGGAGTTAAAACATTACATTAAAATTCACACCAAATTATATAAAAACACACAGTTAAAAAATACTAAAAATACTAAAAATAAATATACAAATTGCACAAGTTAACAAGGGGTAAAAAAAAAAAAAAAAAAATTAAAACAACTAAGAGGTTCCAACATTGGCATTGAGGAGTCTAGTTATGGCGGGTATGGTGGAATTTCTATATCTTTCAGTATTTTAAAAAAGAACAGTTAAGGAGGCTTTAGCGTTGGATCTAAGAACTCTTGTGCAGTTTTTGACCGGGGGGAGCAAATTACGAAATTTGTCAGAACTGAGCAGTTTCTCCCCAAAACTATGCAATAGATTCTGTCTTCTTTGCCAGAGGGAAGCTAAATTAAATTCTGAAAGTATATTATTATACCTTGTGTACATGGATCCAAAAATAATGCGAAAAGCACGCTTTTGGACCCTCTCAATTTGATCACATTGTTTCTGGGTAATGACCATATGCCATATTTGACAAGCATATTCTAACACCGGCCTGATATAGCCATTAAAAACAGCTAAAAGTTCATCTTGGTCAACTTTGGCTTTTTTCAACAGGCTAAGCGAGTATAATTTCCTTGAGGCTCTGGAAACAATGTCATCAACATGGAGATTCCATTTAAAATCATTTTGTATAGTAACTCCAAGTAATTTGATATGCGAGGTACAAGTTAAATTAACAGAATCCATGGAAAAAGACACCGGGGGAACCTGCCTTTTAAAAAAACTGATAATCATACTTTGGCATTTGGCTGGTTTGGGTAAAACATCATTTTGCTTACACCAATCAGACAAATTATTTAAGTGGTGTTGCAGGTTGGAATGTTCCCCATACTTTACAACCTGTCCTAATGTAAGATCATCCACATATTTCCACCTCCATGGACAATCCGAAGAAGCATCATTAACAAGAACTATAAAAAGGATGGGTCCGAGGCGGGTTCCTTGGGGAACGCCACAAGTAACATGCTGAGTAGCTGAGATGTAACCACTGAGTTTAGTATTTTGTGTCCGATCCATAAGAAAGCTACAAATAACAGATTTTCTTGATTCAAAGAGAGTAAGCATACTCATAGAAGCAGTTTTGCCAACATTACCAATGTTGTACCTTCCCTATAATGTATATCTTGATTCAAAGAGAGTAAGCATACTCATAGAAGCAGTTTTGCTAACATTACCAGTCTCTTACCTTCCCTTCAATGTATATCTTGATTCAAAGAGAGTAAGCATACTCATAGAAGCAGTTTTGCTAACATTACCAGTCTTTTACCTTCCCTTCAATGTATATCTTGATTCAAAGAGAATAAGCATACTCATAGAAGCAGTTTTGCACCTTCACCTTCACTTCAATGTAAAAACATTGTTAATATACTTGAAACCTTATAATATGAAATTGAATGACTGGTCACGAGGTTTTAATTTTGTTTACTGTTGGCTTATCAGGTGAGATAGTTTGGCACAAATACCCCCTCCACCTTATTAAGCCTATGTCAGAGAAGATGGTTAGACCTATATACAATTTGTTGCTGGGAAAATTTCGATATTATTGAAAAGTATGTTTTCATGCGATCTAAAAGAAAAAACCTCAAGATTTTCTGAATTTGTTTTCAGTATCGAAAAATCGAAGCAGCAATTCCAACTGAAGCGGGAAAACCAAATCCAAATTCAAACACATATTGTGTTCAAAAGCATAAAGCCAATGCACTTGAACATCATGTTTCACTGCATAATTCTAACCGAGTTCTTAAAGGCTAGTACAGGGTAGGTCTCCTCATATTCCTTCTTCTAAAACACACCTTATACTCTCCCCTCACATCTCATATTTTCCCGTATCGATCGTCTTGACAAGGCGAGGGGGAGCGGCGGGGGAAGAAATAATAAGAGAGCAAGCAGCTATATACGAACGTAAATGGAGGAACAGAGAAGCTCATGCTAGACACCGTTTCTTAATGTACCGGAAACGGAGGGGTCCCAATTGCTGGCATCTTCGGCCGGCTCGGCACGTTTTAACTGCATGCCCTTCGCGGTGGGTTTGAGTGCACGCTTGCTTGCATGCTTACCGATCGATAGGTTGGTAGGTCGATGGAAAAGTATGGCCAGTGGAAAATAAGTGACAAGATTTGCACTTGCAAGTGGGATCTAGAATAGCATCAGGGATAGAATATTTTTAACACTCCCGTACTGTTTGGGTTATTGTTTTAAAAATTTACATCAGATATATATATAATATAGCCTGGTTTCTTTAGTATAGATTATTTGTTGATAAACGAATGAAAGATGGTATTACTGACAATAGCATAAGGCTATATTTAAAGTGCTCCGTGCAGTCGATGCTTGTATTAATGAGCATCTTAGATGGGATTAAAGGAATATAAAATTCTTATAGTGCTTTTGACCATCATAAAATTGACTATATTTGATGTATTGAAGATGTATGTCGCGGGAATCCTTCATTTTCCGTCTGTAAATTGTTCTTTGCATGAAAGAAAGTAAATTGCTTTTAAATAAGGTTGTTTCGCAAAGTATTTTGACGGGTTGTGTACGGGTAAAGAATAATTCAGTGGATATATGTGAATATGCCTAATGACTTTGATATCAGCTTGATAAACCCAACTTGGCAGTACATACGGACTTCAGTATTTTGTTTTCTCGATTTGAAAGTGATTTGTTTGTCCTGCGCAAGTATTAAAGTCACAATGAAAAACGAAATTCTCAGTGAAATAGTGAAATACACAGAATAGCCTATGCATCTTTAAGAAATTGAAAAGCTATTATTATTGTCTGCCCAGAGGGTTTTGTCATAGGGTTTTGAATAAAGATATTCAAATAATATCAGAGAAATATAACACACTTAATACTCATATAATTTGTATACTATTACAGTGATTCAGTCGATTTTCGAAATTAGTATCAATTATTGTGACTTTGTAATTCTCTTGCTATAGCATTCTGATTCTGAAGTGAACATTGATAAAAATTAAACATCAAAATAGTACTGCTATTTTACACTATAAATGGCAAATTTGAAAAATGCTTTGAATTCTTAAATGATATTCTTCTTCGGCCATTTTATCCTAGTATTTCAATATTTCCCTTCTTTGTGATTTTCATTTAGCCGGAGAAACCGAAGGTTGCTCTTTTGTCCAAATCACTTAGCCTAATCAACCAAAAACGTCTTGGGAAATATCCAAGTCGTTGCAGCCGCTACATAGATGCAACGTTTTTGTACCTGCAAGAGCGATTTAAATTGAGTTTTGAATTGACAGGCATTTAATGTTTATATGCATGATTTTGATCATTATGCATAATAAACAAGGAATTAGCACATTATGTTCTGCAAACTACTTCTTTTACGAGGCATAATATAAATGCAAATATGGTAGCCGGTTGCATTATGTATTGATCTTGGACACGATTATGTCCAGACTAACACAAATCAGACGAGTAACAATCAGTCATTTATTACCATTGCGTCACCGTGTAATTCTCAGTTTAATAATGTTTCAGTGTTTCAGAGATTTTGCTGTTGATCAAAATCCAGAGATTAGTCCGGCACCTTGTGATTCTTTCGGCTCGCGATATTTTTGGTCAGTAGAAAATAAGTAACAAGATTTGCAAGTGGGATCTAGAATAGCATCACCAGGGATATAATATTTTTATATTACTCCATACTGTTTTGGATTTACATCAGATATTTAGAAATAGCCTGTTTTCTTTAGTATATTGGTTGATGTTCGAATCAACATCAGAGATGGTATCATTGACAAAAGCAGTACTTGTATATTTTTCTGTACTCGTCATCACAGTCGACTACAAGTCTTGTCCCACTCACCCACATGCATTTGTATGCATTTGTAAGCATTTGTATTTTTGAGTTATTTTTCCATAAATAAAATTACCAAAACAAATTCTCCTCAGTCATGAAATACTATTATACTGAAAAGCTTTGTTTCTCAATATTTATTTTTTATTGTAGGAGTAAGTTTTGCGGAAGCACCATGTAAATATTCTCTCACGAGAATGTTTCTCAGTCCACCAGTACTTCTCAGAACCAACAATTATTACAGCTCCTAAGCGATTGTCACATGATGTATGCTGCCAAAAACATTACGCATACTGTACTTCCACTATACAAACCTTCAAATCCTTCTTAATTTTATAATTACAAAAATTTGAAAAATTAATACAAATATGAACCGTTCACATGAAAGGCTTGCGTGTTAACTACTAGACAACCAAGCCACTTGAAAATTTCGGTGAATTAATTTTACAAGTACCTTTATAAAACAGCTTATATGATATTCTGGAGTGCTTACAAATATCGCTTCCGGGTCACTTCTAACCGGCAAGGCTATATAGTATGGGATCGTGGTCATGGCGAAATCTCATCTCTTGCACCAGAATCTCTCAGAATTTGTCCCTTTTAGCCCAAAATATAAATAATGGCCTAAGTCAATTAAAGGGAAGGTACGACACTGGTACTTATACCCGATTATGCAATTGCCGAAAGCTAAATTTGGGGAAGGTACAAATCGTCTTGGAAAATCCTACTAATATGCATATTTGCCAAAAATTCTAGACGGAAACTAAGTGTTTTCTGTGCAATTTGTGAATGCTTTTTCTTATGTATTGGACTCCGCATTGAGCTGAACATGATAAAGAATTTTACCACGGTTTTTATGGTTTAAGGGAACCAAATTCTTAAGGGAATCCAAAAATAGAATATGTATTTGCTATTTATTTTTGGTAGTGTGTCATTAGTATTATGTGACTACACATCAGTTTAATAAAACAGACAAATAAATAGAGGCAAATCATGAACAATTAATAAATTAAAGGGAATTTACAATATTTGGTATCTAACCGAAAAGAAACTGCGAATTAAGTAAGACTGATTGCGGTGACACCATGTGGAATCTCAATTGAGTAGTAATTAGTTCTGAAAAGAACTGGGGGTACAACTCGACGTTTCGATCAGTATGCTCTGATCGTCCTCAGAGGACGATCTGAGGACGATCAGAGCATACTGATCGAAACGTCGAGTTGTACCCCCAGTTCTTTTCAGAACTAATTACTACTCAATTGAGATTCCACATGGTGTCACCGCAATCAGTCTTACTTATCATCCTCACCATGCAAAGCTACAAGTTTTACCTAAACTGCGAATTATGATTTAAAGATAAAAATTGATGTTTTCCCCTCTATTATTGAAAAAGGTGAAAAAACAACGAATCTAATCTGAAATGGATCATCAACTTTTTTCTCTTTACCAACACAATGAATTGTTTTAACAGTTAATTTGGTTTCTGTACATAACTATTGATTCAATACAGACATTTTACCCGAAGTGTCTTTAAACAGTCATAAATACGCATGCTCTTTCCAAACATCCGCATTGGATGCTTAAGGTTTCTTCGAATTGCTGTGAATACAACCTCTAAACGTCACCTCTTAAACAGAAGGGTCAGGTTATGTTCAGTTACTTAAGGAAACCAGCTCCTCCCGTTACATACACTTTTTGACATTAAGCATGACGAGAAAACAACGTGCTAATACGTCACGTCTTCACATCGTGACATCTCGTAGATTATGAAATATAAACCCGATGACTGAGATGAGTCTAACGTCTTAAAGATAACCGAACAGGGCAAGCTTCACCCGTTCTATCTCTTCTCATCAGCTAGGTAATTTAGTGATGAGGCCATTATGACGTCAATGAGAGGATTGCAAAGTTCATTTTTGGAAGACAAGACAATATCTTCGTGACCGAACTGTGACCTTTTACTGAATAGTCCAAAGAAAGCTACTGATGATAGTATCCCAATATTACACTATGGACTTATCCCTTGCGTGTTTAAATTAAAGGTGACATGTAACTTGAAGATTACGGAAACCTATCCTTATACTGGAATTTATAAACGCATACACAGTGTCTGTTTATTTACGTAAAATGACATTAAAGGGAAACTATATTTAATTAAGTATGTTAGATGGTAGACTGGCTTAACATTCCGTGCAGACTTGATTTCATTAACTCGTGGATTATCTGATGAATTTGCACACAAGACTGACAACAGCATCTTTAAATACTGACATTGTTCAACGTAAGAACATTTTATTTCCAGTCCATGTTTCACGATTTCATCTCAAGTGGATTACAGTTGGTTAAAGTAAATATTTGACTAATGGATTGAATTATAGCAAAATCAAGTTCTGAATCCCTCATTGTTGTATTCGTTACTTTATTATTCTACCTCTTACTCTATATTTACCAATCTTTACAAATAAGTTTAACAATATATTTTACGCTTAGAGGATCCAGTTGGGCATGAGTCATCACTGAAAATAAACCACGTAAAACAATTCAAAATTGACCATCTTTTATCACATTTTGGACCAAATATGCTCCCTTTTTGGCCATATTTCCCCTTTTTGGGCTTCATTAAATCCATTGCCTGACTTCAGGCCAAAATGAATGATTATAGGATTTTATCAAATCTGCAGGAAATAATATCTTAACTTTTAAAATAAATTTCCATTGTTTAGTTGAGTCTTTAAATGTTCTTGAGGTGCCCTAATAGGGAGTACCCCCTCCAATTTGACATACTGTGGATCCGCCCCTGAAATGGATCATTCACAATGCGACATGCCGAGAGTCGTAGACCTACGGTATCCGTATTCGGAATTTGTATTCGGTATTCGTAATCGGTATTCGTATTTATCAGAAATTCGAATACATATTTTTGAAAATTCAATATGATTAAATATTCACGCAATAACTCAACCGTTATAAAGGTTATAAACGTTATTGGTGACCATAAGAAGTTACACTAGGTTCATGGTACATTTGTTTTCTTTCTTCCACACACACTACAACAAATCTGAAGCCCCTATTTTTAATATTGCTTTATGTTCTTTTCTATATTATCTCAACAATCGTTGAGATATTATTCTGTACTCACGTTGGTATTCGTTTCTTTCTCAATTGTACATTCTTTCAAATATTCTCTCTAGTGGCAAATAATAAACTCGTCTCCAAACGAATTCCGGAACAATATTTTTGAGTGTATGATTAAAGCGAAGATACAAGTTTGGGTATGTTGACAAAATAGCTTTTACGAATTCCTTCTTTTGAATCAAGATTTTTATTCAGACAAGCAAAGTGTGAAAGTTTCATCTTATTACGTTATTATGCATCCAGAAATCATTCAGGAAAGAGTCATTTTTTCAAACTTATTGGCAATTGTTTTACTTTTCTTACGTTTTACATCAAGGAAGTCTTACATTAAAGTTCGACTATTTTATATGTTTTTATTTCCAATTTTAAAGGTAGGGATATCCGTAACATATTTACAAGACTGTATATTCGTATTCACACCTGTCCATATTATTCCTTTTTTATATTCGATTATAGTTTTTATTAAGTCAACCTTATGTCTAGAGGGTAAGACCAGGGTCCCTCAACTAAGTGCTTTCTATTTACTCATGCATATCAATTTTTATTCACAACAGTGGGCGTTTTAAATTAACCTTGCACTTACAGTATCACTTTTATTTCATTTTCGACCATTTTGTTGACATAAATCTGCTGTATTTTTAAAAAGTGAGTCGTAGTATTTTTAGAAAGTCACCCTCGGTCATTAGCCGTAACATTTATAGGACGTTCGTTTTACATTTCGTTCACCGTTTGACATTTCCTAATTGTTGTCAGGCCTATATATGTTTTTCTGTTTTGTTTTACTCCTCCCAGCCAAAAACTCCTTGTACCTCTATCTATCCCTCTTTAGTCTGGTCCCAGGACTAGAACCTGACTCTGCCTTTTGTACCTTTTTCTTTTGTGTTCGTTTCACTCCAGACCAAATTCTGCTTATTCTTGTGTTCATGTACGAATGTGTGTTTATAATCTGTCTCAGTTTGCCTTTGAGAAAGAACCTGCTAGGTTCGAAACGTAAGGCTAATAACCATTATTTTGTTTTTATATTTGTTGACGTTTCCTAATTGTTATGATAGACCATGATTCGTCGGGCATAATTACGCTTTAGTCTGATAAAGCATAGTACTACAAAGATAATCCTTCAAGACGTATTTTTACTATTTCCTACTGTACAATTTCCTTGTATATATGGGAAGTAAATGACTTTCAATTTATCAGTTTTACAAAATTAATAACTGGAGCATGGTTCAAGAGTAAATAATAGAACACGCATTTATAATACTCAGTGTCTGTCAAATAATGCCACCAAAGAACCGTTTACAATGATTCCCTGTATTGCTTGTAACGTGTTTCCTTTTCACAATACAAAATGATACTGTGCTGATAAAACAATTAAAAAGAGTGAATAATAGAACACGTTAATTTATGTCCAGTGTTATAAATTCATTGGTGGATTACAATTCCTCAGTCAATATCTTAATATCTTACAGTTATATTATTTGTCTATGGATTAATGTGAAAATTACAAATATATCATTGTGAGGTAATATTTTTCTTTTGAAATATCAGTATAATAAACTGCAAAAACATAGGTCTTCGGATATAATTAATATACATTTCAAACATATTTAATGCAGGCCTACACACATTTGATAAGTACCACAGTTGACATTAATATAGTGTTCTCTGTATCTTTTGCGTCTAATAGTTTCACTTGTTATTTATTTAAATGAAAGTGTCTATGAAGAAATTTCTTTCGAAATTACAATAGACACGAGTATACATATCCTGCAGTGAAACAAATGCTTTTGGTATATCACCGTCTCATTCCGAGGAGAAAGTTATCATTGAAGACTAAGGGAACGAAACATGTCCGTTAGCGCACATCCACGGCCATGGCACCTGCTCGTGAGGGACTAATTATACAAGAGCGTTATAATAATTTAGGCCGGTGAAATTGGATAGTTGGTGATTATCTATGGGGACAGGTATGATTGAGGATGGTGTGGTAGGGGGTCATTCACTCTAAAGTACTGATAAGAAAGCCAGTGGAATATCATCAAGGTAGCTCAGCCTCATCTCAGTTGGATAGTAAAAAAATAAAAATGCCCCACAAACAGATTGAAGTGGAGCTGTAGACAGCCGTTTTTTAATAAGTAAGAAAGCTGTTTGGAGTGGATGATGAGTAGATGTAAGGGTGGTTCCAAGATGTAGGGTTTGGTAAGAGAAGACTTCGAAATGAAAGAAAGTATTAGGTTGTGGTGATGGTTTGTGAAACATTGTCAGAAGAAGGAAGAAATAAGACCATGAGAGGAGATAGGTTGGTGGATGAGAGCAGAACGATTCACAAATACATTTTCAAGAAAAAAGCAATAACTTGGAGCAATTTTGAGCTTTATTACACAATGAAAATGAAACACAGATGAAGAGTGGCGTTATATGTCAATACTTAGCTAAGAAATACAAAAACATGCCCAGGCAGTGGCAACAGCGGCCAGCCACCATTGCCGTGACCGACAAAATAGCCAGAACTACTAAAAATAGGTGCTGAAAAGGTTGTCATTTGACCAAAAAGGACAAGCAATTCATTAAGAATTTGGTAATAACTTCATAGAAGATTACTGATTACTTGCTAAGCACGGACAATTCAAATCAAAATGAATTTAGACTTTGTCACTCTGGCTTTCCACTATTAATATAAAAATGGAATAAAGATATAAAATTGAGATGCCAAAGAAACATTTCCCTTAAACAAAAGGTTCAGTGAATGAAACAGAAAATGTAAATGTTACAAAAAGTACAAAATTGTTCTGATTGAAAAAAACAAAAAACATGACCAGCATTTAATAGAGTTATCATTTAATAAAGTTATCGATTACTCCATTGATTACTTTATCGATTAGATATAGTAATCAATGGAGTAATCGATAGAGTAATAGAGTAATCAATAGAATAATCAGAGTAATCGATAGAGTAATCAGAGTAATCGATAGAGTAATCGGAGTAATCGATAGAGTAATCGGAGTAATCGATAGAGTAATCCACAGAATAATCGAAAGAGTAATCCACAGAATAATGGAAAGAGTAATCGACAGACTAATCGATAGAGTAATCGATAGAGTAATCCATAGAGGTATCAACTTAAGTATCAATAGAGCAATCAGTAGAAATAAGTGTTCTGTTCCATTCATCGAGTACATTTGTAGTTTAAACGACAGTACCTCAGCCACAATTATTTTGGGGGGTGAGTTTGATACCATACCAACTTTAACACCAAGTATAATATAAGAGCAATGTTATGCACAATTTCCAGTAGTCTATCCGCTCCGCACACGACCAGTTGAAGTCGCCCTTTACACAACCAGTGACTGTCTACGTCATTTGGTATATCGCTGGTTAGCGTACGCTATTGATTCCATTTGATATCAAATGTTAACGGTTTTCAGTGATTATTAACAAAGGTTTAATGCTAGCATATGCAGTCCTTGCCTTGGGGATTCAGTGCGTTTCACCGCTAGAGGGCTATGATGTGCACGGAACGGAGAGAGACTTTTAGTGAATTAAGCAAAGAAATATCAAAGTAAAACTGTGCTTTTATTGCTAGAGTTTCACCGCTAGAGGGCTATAATGTGCACGGAACGGATAGAGACTTTTAGTGAATTAAGCAAAGAAATATCAAAGTAAAACTGTGCTTTTATTGCTAGAGTTTCACCGCTAGAAGGCTATGATGTGCACAGAGCGGATAAGGACTTTGAGCGAAGCAAATGTAAAAGTACCAGAGATCTATAGTGGTGATGTATGAGGATCTAGGGATTGGAGTTACAAAGAAACGGTAGAACAGACCAATCTCTTCAATTCCAGTAAGATGCTGATTGGAAATGATGGGATCATTGGGGACGAGGTTGATGCGATGAGGTTGATGCGATGAGGTTGATGAGGTGTTGAAAATGGATGGGATTTAATAGGTTATCGTGAAACATGGGAGAAGAGAAACAGAGTCTGATAAATATCATCAAAGAAGAAATGACATCAACGGTTTGGTTGGGAACACTAGAGGACAAAACAACGCAAACTGTTAAGGCCAGTTTTGGCGGGAATACAAGACATTAAGGACAAACGCGAAAGGAAATAACAAAATAATATGGAGACGAAGATGCCGGGTTTCCTAAAGTGGAATAAGGGAGCGATCTCTGAAGACGATTGTGATGGAAAGAAAAGAATGGTTGATTCAGAAATAACAAATGAGTAAAGATTGTGGAGGATATGAGAAACAATGCTTTTTATAATATGCATGTCCACAAGGGCAGAGCTATGGGCAGAGTACAAGTAATATAAACATAAATATATAAACGAATTCATACGTAATCATTATTATCAATTATTTTTTTAAAGTTATTTATTTGACAGATTGAGAGATATAAATATAAAATAAATCAGAATTTCGACCGTCAAATGTATGTATTCGGATTAATAATTGTACAGCATCAGTTGTAAATGTACATGTGTATCTTGTTATTATTTTGATAATGTTTATAGTTATTTACTTTGGGTTTGGATTGATAAAACTGGCTATTATTATCCTCTTGGAACAGGCCTATTTGTTTTCTGGGGTGCTCTTAGTGGAGCAGGTTCATACAAAACAGTAATAAAATAATAATACACAGATCACACACAAGTGATTTCTAATTTTATTATAAACCTAACCATGTGTGTTCAATTAATTTTCATTTCACTTCTAACATGGATAAGTACTGTTGATCAAACCTATCATACCAAACAACATCATACAGATGATGATAAAACGCAAAACCAATATTGACAAGTGAAAGCATGCAGCATTATTATGCAGTAGATGTTGATGAGTCATCTGCGCCAAGCCAAGACGTACCCTACTTACATAATGCCAAGTGTGTGAAGGTAACTTATCTCTACTACAGGAATTCACATGGGATCAGCATTCAGCGTGGTCTGTCTGATTGTAATGCCAACACAGAACAAGACGCGATTTCATTATGAGGGAAATGCAAATGATTATTCCAGATTATTCCTGTCTAGAAATTAGAGTTTAACATGCTAGACATTCTGTTGTGTGCAACGAATTCTATATACACACAGAGTATGTCATATATATATATTTATATATATTCCTGAATAAACTATTTTATCTTCTGTCAAAATCGTGCATTATAATTTAACAAGAGCTAAAATTTATCAAGAGCATCATCGAATGGTAAACATCATACATGACTTGTATTATGCAAGGTATAGGATTGGAAATTAAAAAAGAAAATATTTGAGTTATAATGTGAAACTGACTGAATGTAAAGCTGATGATGGTATCAATCTTTCCTATCAATATTATTTCTTAGGTCTTATTAATTAAACAAATAAAAATGAAAATAATTTCCAGTTTGAATTAAGGAATGAGTATTCTTTCCTAAATATCTCATTAGTATGAATACAACACATCTTAATGCAATTTCACAAAAATATTTTCTCGTTAAACGACACAGGTTGTTTAATTTATATCTTGATTTCATGACAGTAAGCATAATCGTAGACGCAGTTTTGCCGACTTAACCAATGTTCTACCTTTCCTTAATTAAAGTCAGAAAAATTATTATTTACTGGTATTGTTACTCTTAGTAATCTAAACAAAAACATAATTGTTCGCAATAGTACATACAATCTATACTTAGTGTTATTTCGATGGTGGTATGAAATGAAATATTTCTGTTTGAGGTGCTATCATTTTAGTAAAATAACTAACAATTCCTGTTTTCTACAAGAAAAAAATAATCGTGATATCTAATACAACATGCAAGCTTGTAGATAATAATTGGTTAATATGATAATGTGGTCATCACAAATTTTGTATTTTCTATGTAAAGCGTTTTGTACACTATTAGTCAAATGTATGTAAATACATCAATACTTGAGAATGAGAACTGAGAGATAATTATGTATAAGAATCAATATGTAAATGTATTGTATCGTGTCGTTAACGAGAAAAAAAGTGAAAATGCATAAAGAGTTTCCGTGTTCATTCCAATGTGGAATTTACACCTCTGGAGGACAAACATTCCGTTGCGAAATAATTTGTGATCATTATGTTTTTTCGAGAATACCACAATGTATAGACGCTTTAATACATAACCTTTTCAAAAATGCGTTCGATTCTATTTAATAAGGGGATTTTCGTTTATCAACCATAGCATTCAAGGCCTAATGTCACTTCTTGTTTTTATTTAACGAGCTAAACAATCCAATATCGTTGTATAATTCAGGGAATATACATTTCGTCCGTAACATTTATGAGGTATCACACAACATGTATTTAAAGGTAGATCACACAGTAATTGTTATTCGTTTAAACATGTATACGCATTACGTATTTACCTTTAAAAATATAGGCATATATATTATATATAGATAGTGATAACGGGCTAAACAATCCAATATCGTATAATTCAGTGAATATTTATGAGACATCCCAGGCTTATGTGTATTGTATATACAATTCCCCTTGGAGAGAATCAAATTTCCTATTTCAAGAATACATCGAAATTATTCTTTCTACTGTAATTTTGAAATAAATTTTGAAATTTAAAAAACAATATTTTGAAATAAAAAATTTAATATTAGAATTTAAAGGGGCAATATTGTCACGATTAACAGGGCATGGAATCGGAGTGCTTGTTTTAGATTAACTCAGTGACTGAAAATAATACCCCATATGATAATTTTCAGTCACTGTGTTCATTTTAAACTAGGACACTGATTTCATGCCCTGTTGAAAGTTTGCTTTGATCGTGACGACACTGTCCCTTTAAATACTAATTCAATTTTTCACTGTTTTAAAACGAAATAAATGTATTGATAGTGAAAATTATTTTGAATGGTGACCTTTCTTGTGTTAAATTATACCGAATGCCTATGGGGCCTACTGATATGCTGGCTTTAGTGGTGTATTAAGGTTTGCCATAGTGATCCCGTGAGAATTGGATAGGTAAGATTAATGCTTCATGGCGGGTTATATTATTCATTAATAAATCACACAAAATGTTCAAGAATTGAACGGAAATCCACATGTCTGTCTGAAATTACGCTTCAGTGAGAATTCTAACTCATTAGAATGTGTAGATGTGTATACTTATTTCCTACCGGGGTATTACATCCTCGCTAACCATTATTGTATTAACATTCACATTTTAGATAACCATAAAACAATCAGATAAAAAGCGCGGGAAACACAATTACAGAAGTCCTAGAGGCGGTCACTTTTCGTGCTCGTACCGCCGACATGTTTCGCACAAAAATTATAGAGAGCGAGGACATGTTACTTGTGTTCTTTCGTATCGTTATAATAATGTACATCGTCTTTAGTAGACAGCATGCCGACACACGCATCGGTAAGATTGTATAAAATAGCGATCATTATCAATGGGTGGGAGCAATCAATTCTCTCTGCCCGATTTCATTGCCATTCATATTAAGAACAAGAATGATGAACTACAGAAAGACAAAATAAGAATGCACTTTAATTTCGACCGATTGAGCACGTTCTGTTGCAAAAATGGAAATCAAAGATAAATATAATTTACCCTGTTTTGACAATCACAGGTGAACGACTCGTAATACAAACAGCACGACTTGATTTAGCATATTCGTAAAATGTTCATTTGCCATTGATTTACATAATATTAATTTCATTTCAAAGACAAATCACCATTTTGCTGTCCTTATACTTTTGCATATACATTCAGTTATGGAAATATTTGATTTGAGTCGAATCCTTCAAAATGATTGTGGTTTTGAATCAGCAATAATGTAGGTCTACAGTTATGTACCCACTTAAAAAAGAAATATAACCATGTTGAGATAATTTAGTCATATATCTTTTAGGTTTCTTTACTTATTTATTCTAAGTAATAATGTTGTGAATCTATACATAAAGGCTTATAGTAATATTATAAAGTAATATATGTTTTAATCGTGTTGTCTTGTTTGAAACTTCGTTAAATCGTGACACAGATTGTACCGGTGTTGTATGGAAAGGCCAACATTAATATTTACTATTAACTTTGTTATTATTATAAAGAAAATATTTTACATTCGGCATTATTTTAATCGATTCTCGAATAGCGAGTGTCGACCGAATCAACATTGTTGTAATCGATTATGGTCAATTCATTTGATATACCTGGACTACATATACACAATCCTAGCGTCGCTATAATTTAATTTTTGAGCAGCTAAAATCGCAGAGATTTCCATATCAATATAAATATAAGTGATTCATGAGGAAGGCAGCGGTCCTGATAAAATAATGTCTCTTGCCTCATTTATGACGTCCATCATACAAATATAGCTAAAATAACAAATTGATTATAAGAAATCTAAATTTGAATACCGGTACATGTACGGTATCGCTATGTAGGCAGTGGTGACAGATGTATCTTGATCGTTGTATTAACAAATATGGACATAATTTCAAATTGATTCTTGTTAAATTGATTCTTGTTAAAAATATTAACATTTAAAATATATATTTCCACTCGTTAGCGTCATTAATTGAAAGATGAGTATATACTGTACTAAGTTCTACTCAAGATCAAAGAAACAGACCGATAAAATGAAACCTTTGTGAAAGTCAAGGACACGTTTATAACGACAGCGAATAATGAAATACATGTATTGGAAGTCGTATGTAAATTCATTATATTCTACAAGACCTTTTCAATGGGTTACTCATAAACACGAAAGCAAAGATCTTGCATTTGAATGGGCTGCAATATAATGCATCTCAATTATGTTCGTATAAATATTCAAGGGCATCGCCACAAGCACGTTTGTGGAAAATAATTCCAAGGGCAAAAATATGAAATAATAAAGGGGACAATTCAAATCTATATCGCTTGTGTGGACAGAAACTGCGTGTTTTGTAGAAAATTGCTACAAAATTATCTTTCAATAACAACAAGAAGAATTAACCAAAACTATTCCCACAAAATTTAATAATATTAAAATAATCTGCAAGTCTATTGAGGATAGATTTGGGGAAAATTGTTTGCAAACATTCCGTAAATTTGTTTTTAATCTACAAAATTATCTGTGTCATTTGTTTTAACTCACAATCGTCATAACACTTAGATTTATTTGTAGCCTCAAGGCTTAAATTCAACAGCCGTTTTTTTGTTCAGCTTCGTCTCCTTCAAAAACAAAAACCTGATATTCAGCTGTCCTTATAAGATGCCTGCGCCAACGGCTTGATTTACGCCTAGGGTTGGGTTTTTATTGCGGCCGAGCTCAGTTTACAAGTTACAAAGGTTTGTGCCATTGATTGAAATTTCCCATGATGCAGTGACAAAAGTCACAGTAAATTACTTAAACATTTAAAGAACTAGGTAAGATAAATAAGATAAACATTGAAAAAAGTCTTTCAAAGAAAATTCAAACAATTTATCTTATTATTAAATTATGTAATTAATGATGTAAAACTTGTAGCTTTGCATGGTGAGGATGATAAGTAAGACTAATTGCGGTGACACCATGTGGAATCTCAATTGAGTAGTAATTAGTTCTGAAAAGAACTGGAGGCACAACTCGACGTTTCGATCAGTATGCTCTGATCGTCCTCAGAATTAATGATGTACCTGTGTGATAATACTCACAATAATTTAACACTCACAATAATTCAAAGTCGCATCAAAAGAGCGGATGGATGGGTTGTAGCGCCCTCTTTTGTTTAGTTCAATTTACCATGCCTATTATTTTCTATTATTTTAAACGTACCGACATCCCATTTTTTTGGGAGGGGGGGGGGGATGGTATTTCTGACTCTTCAAAGTCTCACGTTAACAATCAGACGTTTCCTTCTCTCGCCAGCGTTCCACCCATCCTTCTGCAGCCCAGCCCATTCACAATCAATGCGCACTGTTCATTTTATGTTTTATAAACACAACTGCTATCCAGCAAAGAACGTAAATATAGAAACAATTGAGGCCCGAAAAATGTAATTAATAAATCCCAAATTATTCGTATAATCGGATACAATTCTCGTAAAATAGTTTTTTTACCCTCTATTTGAGAATCACTCCTTCCCCCTTATTTTTAGTCACTCTGTTTCCGATCTTACATTCGACTCGACTCGACTCGACCTCAAAGTAATCACATTCAAGGATTGTACAGATCTATTTGGCTCATATCAATGGTTTTATTCACACCCAGACTAGGTTTCAACACCTTAGAATAACATGAGTAATGAGTCTACAGTTGCCAGTGTGTTACTGTGTCATACTAACAGTTAAAGGCAATACATTAAACGGTATATTTGATATTCTCAAAATGCATAAATGATTACAGTTTTACCAAAAAAATTATGCCTACTTGATGTCAAATGTATGACGGTATAAAACATCCCTTTAAATATTAATGTCTGAGATACTATCGTTTCTGACAATAGTAAAATGTTTCTTAATCACGTAAGAATGTTTTACGAACTGTATCAAATTCCACGTTGGACTGAATTTGAACTAATGAGCTGAAACGTTCACACTAATAGTACAATTCCTTTAAATTCATATCATTATTACCAAGAACCAATGTAGACCTATCTAATAAGACAGATCTATATAATAGCCTTGGGCCACATCAACTACGTCATCAAACCATCTCGTGCAAATTGCTGTGAAAATTACTTATATTCCGCTTATATTTATAATGTTTCTGATGACGCAACTGCGAATACAGTTTTACCATTTAATCAGACTGGAGTGTCGGTCAGGCGTTTCTGTCATTACACCACGAGCAATCTCGTGCCATTCCCACTTCTTGAGAATGTGTGAACATGGATTTCAAATATAGGGCAGCACTATTATTGTTGAAGCTATGCCCATTTTTAGGAAGTCATAAACGACCGCTCATTACTCTAGAGGGATTGTGTATATACCTTTATCACGCGTTTGCTATCTTTATTTTTACAAGACTAGTATGGGGCATTCAGAAAAAAAACATTAGCCTTTATAGGATCTGACTACGCACGCTACGTAAGAGTTCATCTTTTCCACGACTTTGGCAAACATTTCCGTAGCGGAAAGGTCTCAGTGGACCTGACTCTATTATTTTAGTTTTAATGAAGTTAACTCCTTATTGATATATATTACGCTCGTCACGGTTTTCATAAAAACATTGTGATGTCCCCAGTTAGTTAGAAAACGTTATTCGTGTGAACACTAATTTCTGCAAACTTGTGAAAGATAGGACTGTACAGTGAAAAGGAATTATATAAACCTAAAAGAAAAAAATACGTTATTAATGAATAATTTTAAACACCAACGGGGGAAATGTGAAATTTAAAGGTATACGGTATAGAATAGAATAAGCCGAAATTTTCACAGATTTTGTTTTAAAGTAGATGTGCCAACATTACCAATACTGTGCACTCCCTTTAAAGGCAAGGTACAAAAATTCATCAGCACTGGTATAATGTACGTTCATTTCAACTCTCTGATGTTGAAGAAATATATTTCTCCACAATAGCAGCTCACGTTTTTAACAAAACGTCAAAAGCATATAACCATGTTTTGTTTCTTTTGTTTTTTGTTTGTTTTTGTTTTTTTACGAAAGGTCCACGGCAACTTGTCGTTAATTCGACATAACTGTTACTCTAAGATGAAAGCACTTGAAAAGTATACAGGATTGAGAAACCAAAGAATATTAAAGCAAATTTAGACTCTTGAAAGAAAAACATGTTCACAGGTTTACATATTAAAACGCATCGTACTTGTATTGTCAAGTTTATTACGGTATAAAACATTCATTGATGTTTTGCTATCATTTCAGTTTAATTTGTAAAATCGGTGTCCTGGTGTAAGATGAAAACAATGACTGAACATTACTGGATCATTTATGGGTATTAGTTTCAATCACTGTGTTTATCTACACTAGCATTTCGATTCTATGCCCTGCTGATCATGACAATATTGTCCCTTTAAAATAAGTCCATTCACCGAAGACGTGTGATTGCAAATCAAATTGCTCTATAAAGATAGCATCCTGTATTTCTACGTATCTGTTCAGCGTTAACAGCAGTCAACTTCATAGATGCATTTCAAGTCTACGTTCTTATACATATGTAAAATGATTTGACATTTCACAAAATGGCTGCACTTTTTCCTTATAAGGGTCACCCTATTGCAAGTATTTGCTACAATTCCTTCCTTTTTTCTTGGATCAGGTTACCTAGACTACGTCACATGAACACGACACTCGACAGCAGTAAGCACAGGGATCGTAGCGATAAATTAACTGTGAAATGAGCAATTATAATGACAGCCGGTTTGGTAAAGGCATTCCCAGATCAGTTATAAATGTCTGTGAAATTATACGCAAAGATGGGTTTATTGTGTCCGTCCTGCGCTTCAGAATGAGACATTAAGTTCATTGATTGGAAATGCGAACATATACATATAACTAAAATTATTTATGCATGGTCCTCTAGTGGAACTTAACACTTTTATTATTTACATAATTATGTACATATTCATAGAGATAAGGACAAGAATAAAAATCAAGTGGGCGTTAGGAGAGAATAAAAACCTTGAGGTTGAAAGAAGAAACATCTGGAGGAAAATTGTTAAGGTGAGGTTTGAGATCTTTGTATGCAGGGACATAGGACGTGTGAGAAGTTATCAAGAAATGCATTCATCACCCTACGCTCCTTTACAAAACCAACCCTCTCCTACGTCATTTGTTCTATATAAAGAGCACCCCTAGGGGAAGACCCTGCTGACGTCATCACGTTGGTGAATAAATATCAGCTAGTGTAATGGCGTCCATATGGAGAAAGCCATCGTGAATCTGATTTACATGACGCCATATTGCTTGCTTTACATCGCATGCTTCTAACATTTGTAATTCCACAATGCTATATCAATAGCTCATTTCATTCTAAAAACCATAACTCGCTGGCTCCTAATTGCAAAGGTATTTTCTGTCGCGTGACCTCCATCGTCCAATGATATCACTCGGGCCACTGGTTCAGTGAGCGTCGGCAATATAAACTGTGTAGCTTTCAAAGCCAATCAAAACTTGAATGGATATATCTCGAGGGTAACATAAAGGTAGATATACAAGCCAGATGAATGAACTAGACTCATGAATGAGAACCAGTAATGAAAGGTGTAATCAAAACAGCTATGATTTATTGTTTTGGGCGTTGATTGAACAAGCAACTGACCGTTGTGTAATATTGTCAGCGCATCTCGAATGAAATATGAACATAAAGCAACAAAAGCCTTTATATTATCATAAAGCTCTCCATGTATTCGCAGCGATATTGTTAAATTATTGCCATTGTTCAACTTTATTTTGCAAAGCTTTAACCTTTCTTTGGCACAATTTATCATAAATAACTTGTAAAACATGTAAAATTTGTTTTATTCAAAGGCTAATTGCCCCATTGGAATTTTAAATTGAAAATAAATTGGAACAGTACAATAATCGCTGAAAGCGTGCACATTAATATGCATACAATAAGGGGTTACATTTAAAGGGATTAAGTACCGGTAAGGGGGTTACATTTAAGGGGGTTACATTTAAGGGGGTTAAGTACCGGTAAGGGGGTTACATTTAAGGGGGTTAAGTACCGGAAAGGGGGTTACTATCATGAAGGATTACTCCAGTAATGCATGACCCCACATTACTGAGCAAGAGTTTAAAAAGTAATGCAAATGATGCAGAGCGCCCTCTTGTGGTGACAAATAGTCTGACAGGAGCACCGATTTATATTTTGTATGTGTGTTTTCCCATGATCGCTTCATGCCTTAGGGGTTATTAAACCACATCGTCAGCGGTCGGCTGACCATACCTCTTCGTTCAATCATCCAGAAAATTATTTATAATTGTCTCACGTCGCATCTCTTAAGGGAGCATTAATATTTGGACGATTGGAAATCAGTCGGGTATGCTTTATTTATTAATTAAAAGAAAACTTAATTAAGTTAAAGGCGGTCTTTCTCTACCGGTAAACATATCTTCTTCTTTTTTTTTTACTGATTTGCAGCGGCGTTTCAGACGTTTGATATGTAGAGATTTGGGGGAAATTATATAGAAAAATTGCCTTCAAAGGTTTTGACACCAATGCTAATTAAATAAATAGAATCGAAGGGAATTATTTCATAAAGCTTATTAGGTTTGCCTAGTAATTATACCAAAACATCGTGAAAAGATATTCAGTCTGACATGTTTTAATTTTCGAGAAAATGTGATGAGTATGCAGACAAATTTATATCTAAATTGTATCTTCAGATTCATGTAGATTCACAATATAAACAATCTCAAATAAGCCGTCATCTTGTCTTTATCTATCGTCTCTTGTCCCGTTTAAGGTTGTGTCCGTCCAATACGGAAAAGTACGAAGGCATTAAGCTTCACTTATTTTCCTACATGTTGACAAACAATAATATTCATGTATTTTCTTTTCAATTCAACTCAATTCAATATTTATTTCAATTTATCAAAACGTTGAACATTTGTGTAAAGCAATTATTATAGCTGTATTGTTGTGTACATGTACTGTCAGCATGAAATAAATGTGTCCAAATGAAA
The DNA here is from genome assembly GCA_029582265.1 of Zoroaster sp. YZ-2022. NCBI lineage: Eukaryota > Metazoa > Echinodermata > Asteroidea > Forcipulatida > Zoroasteridae > Zoroaster > Zoroaster sp. YZ-2022. Next base: position 4,436,286 of record CM055831.1, read on the forward strand.
CCTTTGCAGATTGGTTTCTATAGACTAATCCGTCGACCAACTCACTGGGCTCCGCCATAACTGAGTTCGTTTCATACGTAGTCTAGTCCAGTGCTTCGACCAATCTGTGCCGCTCTATTTGATGAAACGCCAGCGTACCGCGTATTTGAGAATGCGTGTGACGCGCGCGTGCAGTGTGGTAACGCTACTACCGCAAAAAATGGCGGAAAACAACGCTCGCCGGATTAGTCTATAGTCTGAATGCCTTTTCCGTTCACAGTCTCCTGGTTTTTTTTAGAATAATAAAGTAACTGTCGCTGGCTGTGTGAACGTCAGAGCATGGCTCCCCCGCTAAATAACATGTTGAGCAAATTCTCCATTCGTAAACCTATGCATGATTTCTCCCTTCCAGAAAATCCCTCCGCTTTCCACAGTACATACAAATCATCATCAATTATCGGCCATTACTATAATTGTTCACTTACATTCAAACAATATTTTTATCGGGTACTTTTTGCTCGCAAATGTCAGCGTCTTCGATATGGTTTCGTACACGTCTCTCTGCGATAGCGCCAATTAAAAATCGCTTTCCACGATTCCTATGGATGCATTTACCAACATTTTACCTGCAATTAATGTTGTCTGTATAAGGAAGTTCCTGTAATGATCGGACCCGTCCTTAATTCAAACATCTCCTTTCTACTTAGCAAGAAACATCCCGACAGTTTGGGAGTTTGCGGAATGGATTATACGGATTAGGTATTCGACATTTCCCTGTGGTTTAGTGTGGTTTCTCGCAATATTTATTATACATATTGTATTTCAATGGTATAATTCGATGTCATGCATTTGATGGTTTAGCACATGTTACTCATGGGTATAGTGAATAAAGTGATGATGTTAATATAAAACAAGAGATAAAATTTTCTCTTCGATCTTGAATTGTCAATAATTAATATTGATTTACTCTGTAATTCGTTTGTCCATGTCATCAAGATAATATAACATGAAGAATTATTTTTGATTTTTTAATCTAAATCTGTTACTAATTCAGCAAATGTTTATTTCTTAAATAAATTTATTTTTGGAAATTTCTATTGTAAAAAAGACAAACTGTGAATTTTAGAGAGTCAACATAACGGAACAAATTATTTTATTGTATTATATTATTTAATTTCAGTTGTTATTAAGCATTTGTATAATTTGGATGTTATTTATATGACATAAGCAAGCGATTTAACTAATTTAATTGTGTCAATTGGTTTTGATGTTAAACACAAAACAACAATTGTTCATTCAATCAATTATTATCGAAACAATATTTATTTTTAAAAAACTCCCCGTGACAGTTCTACATCAGGATACAAATTATGCATAACTCACAATATCTCCCGATGTGTGCACATAATGATAGGGACTGTCAATGTGTGCGTCACGTGACCGTTCCCTTGACCATATTTGGAGACGTACCTTGAGGAAAGGGCGGGAGGAAATGGAATGATACAAAGCCTGGAAGGAGACACGGGGAGCCATTTTGATTCGATTATCTCCTAATGTAGTATTTCAAGTGATACTCTGAATTTCCCGTGCTGACGTGTCATGCACTCAAGCACAATAATGGTTTAAAAATATGAATGTCTAATTTTCATCTCCAAATGTGTATCTCAGTACTTACTGCCTATAATATGTCGTTACAGTCCCTGATTTTGATACTCACAAATTCGAATAAAAAACAATTGTGAACACGAAATAGTAATAAATAATTATGTCATTATCACACGATTCAGCTGATGCTATTATTGATGAATGTATTTGTCTTAGATGATTTTTATGTTAACATAAGTGAAATAATTTTCAGTTCAAATTTAGAAGGACTATTTCCTATTAAAAGAATTAATACAAATATGAATGCATTTTGATTTTTTTTTGGTGAAATGACGCAATGTAATAAACTGAACCTTTCATAGATTTGTTGGTTCATAAATGTCTTGATTCAAATAGATTTAGCATACTCATAGAAGCAGTAATATAACCAAATATCGTACCTTCCCTTGAAAAATAATAAAGAGCAGACAATTCTAGAATCTAAATGGATAGCTCTGTGTAATTATTTAAGCTGGTTATCTTTATGATAAAAAATGTATGAAAATGGACTAGAGCTACGTTACATTTTCAAATACAGAGAGGATTTATTCAGTATTAATATTTTCAAAATACCCCGGAGAATCAGAAAAATTACCAAATGGTCGAATTTATTTAAATTAGTTGGTGTAAAGCTGATGATGAACTATCCGTTGAAATAATGTTATCATGAAAGCACCCTTTCCTATATTCCTTGTTAAATTGAATTAAAAAAAATCTATTTTCTAAACATTGTTTTAGCTAATTTTAGGGTGCTTTTAAAAAGATTTATATATTACACATAAAAAAGAGCGAAGCGTCGAGGCTTACTGTCGAGTTTCGCATGGGAAGAATTGTGATTTGGAAGAATCTCTGAGCACGTGAAACACAATACGTTTAAAAAAAACACACAAGGGAGCCGAGCCAGGGGGCAATGTGGTAAACTAGGAGAAATCACCGTGGCACGGCTACCCTAACAAACGCATGAGGATGAAATACAATACAATTTATACACAAAGAAATTAATTTTGAGAAGCCAAAATAAACACAATTGAAATGGGACTCAGGGCAGTGACCTCTATTTTCTCGCAGGAAATTAAAGAGAGCTGTTTCTTTAGTTGCTTATCGTAATTTCATCGGCAAAAATACGAAATCGTGTTGAAAAAAATGATAAATCATAGTTTTATTTCTGGAGCAGTATAGCATATCTAAAGCAAGCTTAAAGCAGCAGTGGGAAATAATATAGTATATAATGTCACTTTATTATAATAGTATTCTGCTTGAATCGTTTCATTTTTATATTATTTTTTTCTCTTCTTGATTAAGTTAATTTGTTCATTTTGATGAGTATGCATAAACAACTCTTTATTTTCATTAAGATATAAATTATTACGGAAGAAAATAATAATTGTTAAATGCTGTTTCTGTTTTAAAAGCTATATATAATATGGTGACAAAACCGTGCCTAGTATTCCTACACAAAATCAAATCACCAAAACCTATAGCTGAATAATTATTAAATGTTTAAGTAGATTGCAAATGTGCAGTATGTTTGGATCTTACTGGCTAGAATCCTGATATGTTTTCCCATCACTGACATCTTATGAAGCACATTATATGCGATGATACCTCATACGCCAACGCGTTTGACCCAGGGCATTCTTTATGTTTTTATCTGTGGTTCTTCTTCTGGTTAAACCTCTTATTAGAAGTCGCCCACGCTGCACATAAGATCCAGTGAACGATTCAAGACGAATTTCTCTAAACACGCACAGAGAGAGAGAGAGCGAAAGAGAGAGAGAGAGAGAGAGGGAGGGAGAGATAGAGAAAAATAAAAACCCGACTGTGTTATGAATCCTTCAATACTACGATCCCTGAGTGTTGAAGATCAACCATGAGGCTGCAACTGACTGAAGCCAGTCGGTCGTATTCCTACTCAGGGCCCGCTGAATAAATTGGCATTTTGGTCTCCTTGAGTACAGTATGGTAATTTGATTAGAACTTGATTGAAATGCTAATCATGAGGGTTGTTTGGACACGACCAACAAGAGGTAATCTTGACATATTTTTGGACTTTAAAAACAATGTCACGCACTTGAACGATGTCCACCCCTACAGATCTTCCTCAACACTTGGTTGGCAATACCCAGGCATATCCTCTAGTTACGTATTTCCATTTCCAAACATTGTGGCACACTGTGGACTGCGCGCGAAACAACGCGCGCGCGTGTGGCATCCATTTGCACTGCACTTCCGGCTCCATCTACGTCACACTTAGGCCATATCCGAAATGGCGGTTTTGGCTACGGCTATGGCTAGATCACTGTTTCTTCCTATCCATCAACATTACCGTTGCAGCCAATAGCCATAGCCATAGCCATAGCCATAGCCAAAAACACTACGGCTACGGCTATGGCTAAATCACTGTTTCTTCCTATACTTCAGCATTGTTGCTGCATGCAGTCAATAGCCATAGCCGTAGCCAAAAACGCTTAATTCCGACACAGACTAATACGACTAAGTAGCCTACACACATTTTGGGGTTGCCATATAATTTAAATTGCTTCTGGCAGGTTCTCACTATTTGTTGCTCAGCAGATATGCTTAGAAAAATGTTCTGTCTATCAGCTCTATAACATTGGGCCCTGAATAGACATAGGCACATTAGACTGCTTCTTTGCGTAATGCATGCTGGTCTAGCTAGTGGTTAAAATTCTTCAAAACTATCCTTAACTCTTCAGATATTGTTTATCAATGTTACAATTATACTGAATAGTAAAGCATACTTCAGTTTTATAACGCAACTACGTAGATGGTACATACGGCGATTAATGTGAAAGGTCATCACTAGCTAGACCGAGATGCAATACTCGCGTGTGAAAGAAAGAAAGAAAGAAGGAAAGCACTTAATAGCTAATAAACCACATGTTTCCAAAACGTGAGGTCCTATTGACAAAATGTGTATTTATTTGACATGTTCAGTTCATCTGCCTTGATGTTCATTGGCTCGACATAGCCAATAGAGGGCGTTTTGTTGTACGCTTCAATCCTACGTGTGAAGGACTTTCCTTCAGTTTGTACCACCTCAAATGAATTTGATAAGTTTCCATTGAAACAATTTCCTTATATTAAATACATCCATAATGATTGTTTCGCAAATTCAGAATTCATTATGTCTACCCATTGACCGTGATGAATTTAATGGTTATGTTTGTATAATTATAGCTTGAATGTGGAGTTAGAAAGGAGGTCTACCTGAAGGTTAATCATTCCCATACAATATTATAAAATACGCTTCGCTGTTATTATTGTAACATTTCTTCACATAAGATCAGTTAATGTCCCCCCCCCCCCAGCTATTTTCAATTCAGTTGAATTTATTTTATGTTTTTGCCAAATTATAATAGGATGAATGTAGGAGAAAGATTAGGTCAAATTACTACAATGCCCTGAATTGAAGAGCACACCGTTTGGGTTACTTCTTGGCTTATAAGGCTAAATGCAGGTATTTTGTTTACAGCCTGTCTTTCATAATATATGAGAACGATTAGATGGTAAGTCGCAACTAAGCATTATTTAATTAATAATATAAAAAAGTACATACATCGTTACATCTAAAGATGCATAATCCCCGTGTATTGTTATTTTATCGACAATGTTGTTTTTAGTTGGTAAACATACACTCATTTTCCTCGAAAAAACAGTATTAAATCAATTCCAAATGAAATATTTCACAACACGATTGACTGGATCATTGCTAAACCAACCATGTGCCACTACTTGGTCAGTAATTAATTATAAACTACAATGCATCCTAGGTAAGACTTGTAGCTTTGCATGGTGAGGAGGATAAGTAAGACTAATTGCGGTGACACCGCAATTCTCCTGAGACGATCAGAGCACACTGATCGAAACGTCGAGTTGTACCTCCAGTTCTTTTCAGAACTAATTACTACTCAATTGAGAATTTCATATGGTGTCACCGCAATTAGTCTTACTTACAATGCATCCTACTTAATTTGTGTACTCATTACTCTTTAGCCATAATAGAAACATGTTTTGAAATCTGAAAATAAATTACTTTCTTTCTACTGTAAAAAGAACAATGCATCGATTTAAAATTTAAAAAAATCGGGGGAAAAATTGCTAAGATACATGCATCTAAACATTATCATGAGTTAACATGTATCGCTTGGTGGCGCTAGTACCGTATGGCGTTAGAAAGTTATACCGTATATTCTAACGGTAATTTGACCATTTGTGGAAAACATTTGTCTTTGAAACAACTTTATATTGTTTAATACAGCCAAACTTATGTTACAAGAACATGAGTAATATTGGTAATTGTTCTATACTTTCTGAACATCAAATTTGTAAATTGTATTTCTTGTGATTGTGTTCATTTCAACAGAGTTGATGCAGTCTTAAATACGTACATCACCAAATCCTACCAACAAGGTTGCCCTTAAATACTGCCCCAACATTGCCCTAAATGTAGCCCCAAACCCTTCTCAAAATTTGTCTCAAAACCTTAGTAGCTCCTAACCCTACTCTAAATGTAGCCCGAGCTGTATACATAAAGGTACCGCATAAAGGTACCGCATATGCGACAATAATGCACAGATTGAATGCAAGTTTGAAACTATATTTAATTTATTTGTTTCTTTTAACATAACGTGTCACAACCCGATTTAAACCGTGCAAAATAAAATTTCAAAACAAAATCAATTTCCAAGTACTTATGAAAACACAATCCCAAAATCATTTCCACAATTGCCAGGAATTGGCTTCATTGCACTCTATAAAGGATTATTTGTTGGAAGCCGTAGATATGGTTTGGTATTTTGATTGAGGAATAGTACGCGATACCACCATGGCACCTGATAATATCTTGCAGTATATTCAGCAGCCAGCGGCATCAAGTTTAAACTAATCTAACGACAGGAAATCGAATTTGTAAGCTAAGTTAGGCGAATAAATCAATTCCCTAATATCCACCTGCGAGGCTGGCGAACTGAAAAGAGCTATTTTATTCAGTATTATTTTCTTCTTTATTGTGATGGACATATGGAAGTATTTCAATTATTTTCCCTCAAATCAACTTTTGTTTTTAATATAAGCTTCACACTAGGCGCAAACGATTTGTAGGTAAAACGATCATAGGGTATGTTTTAATGAAACAGTCAAAGAACATTCGATTGTCTGGCGCTCGGTATTAAACTTTCTCACTGTGCAAATCAATGTTGTGATTAAAAAATGACACGGCGACCATCGTTCATTCATATATATTTATATTACCCTGCATGTGATTATGACTTGTTTTTGGTTCAATGTTTCTTTAGAAAGAAAACATTTCAACACCTTTTGGGAATTAGCAATTAACTGAATCAATGTGTATTAATGTTGTGTATACAGTCAGAGCACGTCCCATGCATGTATACCTATGAGGTACCGACTGAAACTATTTCATAATCATTGTATGTTCATTGCCTATCCCATGGCTCACTCAACGAGGTATTTCATAAATAAAGACTATTTGCGGTAACACCATGTGAAATTCTCAATTGAGTAGTAATTAGTTCTGAAAAGAACTCAGAACTTAAGAATTTCAGAACTAATTACTACTCAATTGAGAATTTCACATGGTGTCACCGCAAATAGTCTTTACTTATCTTCTTCACCATGCAAAGCTACAAGTATTACTTATTTCATAATTAACATATCCAAGAATATTACAAATTACAAATGAGTATTTGCAGACGATATTTTCTAAACATAGTGTGATGCCTTCCCTATACGTCATAAAAATGGTTGTTGCAGTCATAAGGTCAGGGGACTACACCAATCACCATTCAAACTAATAGGCTATTTCTGGTGTTGTGTAAAATAAGAACCAATGTAAGTGGGAAAGAGGGAGCTAGACTCTGTATAGGAACGAGGTTGTATAACTGTTTTTGTAGTCCTACAGAACCGAGTATGTGTAACAACAATTGGTGTCATGTAGAGATCAAAGTATAAAATGTAATAAACTGCTCCTGTAAGCATGCACACTGTTACCTACCATGAAATACATGGAACTGACAAAAAAAAAACTAAATGTAAACATTTTTGACATGGTTTACAGCTTGCGGAATTCTGGAACAAGCACCCTTTAAAAGGATTCTATACCCTCACAACATATGTTACTATCTTGTATGTCTCATGGAAGACAAATTGAAATTCATTGAGGTGAAGCTGACGGGGCATGTTGGCCCTTAGCCCCCCTTGTCTTTGTTTATCTGCGGCAGGACATGAACTTAACCTAATATGCTTCTAAAAACATGTTTACGTCCCTTGCTCAGTGTATCGAGCAGTGCGTGTGTACCACACTACTTCAGTGCAGACTAATGTTTAGAGCATTTGTATAGCTCTATCTATATTCTAGGGCCTATGCAATTTTATATACACAAAATGTAAAATTGGTTGTTATTTATAGGTTCTAGATTCAATACATCGAGCTTCGTCAACACAAATTCAGCATATTTAGAATCAAAATGGAGAAAATTAAATATCCTAAAAACAGAAATATTCAGGCATGCGGGATGAAAATGGAAGAGGGGAAATCTTCAGAGGCAGTGGCCGGTGGCTGCCGGCATTTCACGGAGGCTCGCTCACGGTGATTGAATCATAGAGAGACGGGACAGGTGGGGAACTATCTATTGAATTAACCCTACGGTGTGTTGCAACGCTTCGTAGAGCTGATGCGAATTCTTTATTGATTTTTGGCCCGCTGAACTTTGACGCAGGCTTTTTGACGTGTTGGCTTATTTTGATTTTATTCCTTGAATGACGGTGAGTGATTGGTATTTATATGGAATAGTCAGATGGGATTTAGGTGCAGTATTGTTTATTGATGATAACCAATTATGATGTGTGTAAAATATTCACAGAAACACGCATTCAAAACTGAATTGTAAAAAATTGTTTTTTAAATTTGTGTGGAAGTACTTGAAATCATATCCCATTTAGCACACACAAACAGTAGCAAATTGTCATAGAAGCTTCACTTGAGTTAATAAGAGAATAAGACATGTGTCACAGCTTACACAAAAGTATTTCAGGCTTGTGGGTCAGGGGACGGGCAGGTTCCAATGGCCCTCCTCAATATGCCGAATTGGTGAAAGAGGCCAAAATACTTCAATCGTCATACTTTGATCATTAACAATGTACCGACAAACCCATCCGTCCGTGAACTGTGCAACGTTGACTTTCAACCGAGATGCAGTTGCTACGCTACGCCCCTTTGATAAATACGTCACTATTATATACAAGAGTGCCATATTCAGAATACATTATGCAAGAAAATCAGTCGGCACTTGTTTAATTTGTGGCTCATTAAATTCACCGCTTGGATAAAGTAGCTTGAATACCTAGCACGTGCAATTTTTCGACAACTATTTATCACGTGACTTGTTCATATTTCCAACAGATCGACAACATCACCATGAAACGCAAATCATTGTCATGACAAATAAGAACCTGTCCGGTATTAAGAGAGCCTCAGCTCAAAAGACTAGATTGCCAGTCTAGTACATGTACTCTGATGCCTATGCAGTGTGCACAAAAACAGATGCTCAGCACCTAGTAGTTTGAAGCCCGCCCTCCCATATTTTGGTCTGCTCATGTTATACTTTCAATTCAATATTTATTTTATAAATTTCTTTTGTCGTTATTTAAAAAAATAATAATAATAATTGTGGTTAAGATTAAGCAAATTATTTTCTAAAATGGACTCAATAAAATCAAGTTTCAAGATGAAATACCTCAAAATGCTCACATCTTGCTGGTGCCCTGAAGTAGATCCTCACGCCGTCAGCTCGCTTTGTTCACTGGTTAAGATTAAGATATCATTTTACAAAATGGACTCAATAAAAAAAAATCACATTTTATAAGCTGAAATAGGTCACAAATGCTCACACAGAGCCTCCTGAATGCCAAATTTTCCAGGGGGCACTTAAGCGAAAAATTATGAAGAAAGATCTGCTTGGTCTTTCATCCCGTTAATAGGTGTCCTAGTAGGCCCGCCTACTCCATCATGATAGCGCAAGTCATGGCTTATACGGATCTTAATTTTTTCATGAGGAAGTTTTGCTACACTCTTGAGTAGCGCCCTCATACGGCACAGAGCAATATTTTCTTCGTATGTTTAGATGCGAAGCAATGATTCCCTAGCGGTTGTAATAAATTGTTTTGACTATCTGTGTTAGGTGGTTTTGAACAATAACGTTCAGGGTTGTTCATTGAAATTTTCAACCCCAACCCTTCCCCATCCCACGGTAATTATTGTCTGTTTTTATCAATTTGTTATAATTTGTTACATCTCTTCAGTTTCCTGACGATACTATAGCAGACTAGTCGAAACGTTGAGAACAAACCAACCGGCTCTTCTCAGAGCCATCACTTTTTCCAAAAAGAGATCATTACATGGTGTACTCCAAAGAACATCAATAACAAAAATAAAATAATAATATGGTGGCTATACATATTTGTTTTAAGTATTAAAGAGATATTCTAACCCCCCCCCCCACCAGTTACGCCACTCGTTTGAAGGGTCACTTCGAAATAAACACTCGTCACGGCTCGTGTACAAATCAAATGCCGCCCTCTATCATTTCGTACTTCTTCATTTGATATGAAAGAAATGAAAGAAAGCTAACAACAGAGGGCGATATTCATTCCACCTCTATAGAAATGAAATGAGAAAAAAAGGTGGTACCAAAATATTGGGAGACTTGTTTCTGCAGATAGGCTAGACGATACTGCTGTAAAGACACGTAATGGGAAGAATGTCGTATCCAACCGCCACTTTTTCTCGTTCATTATAACTAATAATGTAATCTTACCTACCCAGTAAGGTGGAGAACATGTAGCTGATGATGGACATATACTTCAAATTATTTCAGAATATTTGTTTAATAAAAGAAATTAGACATTTGTGATGCGATCTGGGAAAACCCGTCGGATGTCGGCGAACTTGTTTTGAAAATAATGGCAAAATAGTCCCCCAATTTTTTTTTTTACCATTTTAATTGTTAATATCTAAATGACCATTCTTGGCAATATTAAATAAAAATTCCATCGTTTTATATGTAAAAACATATGATGACAGATAATTAAAAAGCCGTCTTTGTTTTTCGTTTCCGCCATTATTTTTTTAAGGACAGCGGCGGCTATAACTTCCCGAGAGCATAACTCAAGTTATAGACAACCTAGAATCATGAATAAAATAGTTTTGAAAACAACACAGTGTCCTCGTTAATTTGATGTATATAACACAAAAATGACAAATTTCACCATGTGAAGGGTTTTCCCAGATCACATCACATTTTTGGTATAGGATGACTTCCTCAGTCATGTCAGTCTGATCTTGTCAACTCCCCAATTAGTGACCAACACGGTCATCGTACATACACAGTGGCGACTATAATAGGATTCTTCTATTTTCTGAAGGGGGGATTTTTTAGAAGGGTAATAAAGTCCGAAAACCGTCATAAAGGTGGATTTTAAATATAGTTCTCGCTTTCTGTACCCTCAAAAATCGATAAAATCACTTTTTAACTGGTTAGTGGTTGCAAACAAAGTTCCCCAAAACCTCTTAAAAAGTGGCGGTTGGATACGACATTCTTTCCCTTTCTGTTAATAATTTAGTAATTCAGCTAATTACCAATATTGTACCTTTCCTCTAAAATACTGATTTAAACACACTTAGGCCTACCTTCTCTAGTGTCTGTGCCTTGGTTCCAAATCAGAAAGACGCCCTCTAGTGCCCAAATGATTTCCACTGCTTTCTCCGATTCTAGGTTGTTCCAGTAGAATGGAAAATTTCAAGTTCCCAATTCATATAATTGAAAGTTCCAGGATGCGTTTGAGGGCAGTATCAGGAAGTATCCCAGATGTTTACGTTTGCGACATTACAGCCAATCTTGGTTAACATTTTTTAATATTCCTGCTCAGTTAGTGCGCTCCATCTTCACCAGTTCGATGAATGTTACATATTACTCCATGATCGCAAAATAACATGAATTATTGGTCTGTTTGATGGCCTACAAACACCAGACAGTCATTTGTGATGGTACTTTCAAATAACTCTCAGTTTACAAAGGTATAATAACTTCACAAATACTACCACGACGTTCTACATCAGACGGGAGGGTTCTGATTCAAATCCTAGCTATAATGCTACCTGAACACTCAGGCATACCCTCACCTCTCGTTTTTGTTGTTGAAAAATAGCGATTGTCACAAAGTACGTCACGGACAATGATGTTATGCTGAAGAAAGTGTACATCATGCATACTGATTAAATAACGAATTCCAGTTGAAATCGCAGTAAGAATTCGTTCAAATGCCTCGATTGAATTTATTCGATTGTGACATAATGTTCTTACAACAGTAACCTTGGTGAGCGCTATTCGAGGTATGTGGTTTGTAAGACTCGTTAATAAAGTGAATGTACAACATTGGTAGTTTGGGCAAATCTGTTTCTATCCGAATAATGATTGCTTTCTTTGATTTAATATATACAGTAATCAACCTACCTGCTCAAGGTGGAGTCTAAGTCATTACTAAAGTGTTAAGAAACATGAACAATTTGAAGCAATTTTATTATCAGGTAATTACCAAATGTTGTACTTTCCCTTTAAGGATGATACAGCTCTTGCATAATTATCATCCTTTTCTTAAATATTTCTGTAATACGGGTTCCTTCTCGTCACCGATGGTGGCGCTATAACCCAAATGTAGTTAAGATTTCATTAATATTTTTCATAGAATGTGGGATGATTCGAATACTCAAACTATTTTTGACGAATCGAGTATTCGAATATTTAATGCAATGTTGACGAATCGAGTATTCGAATACTCAATGCAATGTTGACGAATCGAGTATTCGAATATTTAATGCAATGTTGACGAATCGAGTATTCGAATACTCAATGCAATTGTTGACGAATCGAGTATTCAAATATTCATGAATTAAGTATTCGAATACTGAATGGAATATTTACAAATTTGTTAAACTTTTCGAAAAATGATTATTTTTAATTCATAACTAATTCACTATATTCTATTGCTTTGCTACGAAAAGAAAATTATCGGGAAACGAATATTGACAAAATTGTTGGATTTGTTCTGTTATTGTGTATAAATGAAAGTAAAGAAATAAACCACAGGGATAATGTACTGGGGTACCCATCCCTCCCAGCCCCACTGTAGCGCCATCTGTGTATACCAACATACTGAGGGTAATGACAAGGAAACATGTTGGAAGGACTTGATGGACTCTCTCCTGACATCTACCTCCTGACCTCTGTCCCCTCCGACGAATGCCACCACTGTATACTTCATGTTCATGCAAAACGTACCCCCATATACATGGGCGTCAACAGCTTATGAAAAGTGGGGGGGACATGAGCCCCAATTAGTGATCTGTGTCCTGGGGAGTTATCTAAGGGGAGGGGGTGTCCCCTTGCCCTTAGAGATTGTTTGCATAATTAAGGGTGCTTAGGTGCTAAATGGTGCTATATTTTGTTAAATAATTGTATATTTCTTGAAGAAAAAATATTGAAATTTATACTATTTGTTCAAACTAATCATGCTACAAAAAACTGACCCCCCTGGATACGCGATCATCCGCTCCTGAATTAAAGGTCCTAGTTCTATTATAATTCCACGAATAATTCAGATTATATCTACTTTTGTCCTGTCCCAACATTTGTGTTAGTATTTCACATGCTCATCTGAGTCATCTCAATGTTAAACTGATGAATGTTGTCTTTCACCAAAACTGAAGCTCTACATCAAGTTACCAGCATTTTATTTTCAGTCTTTTCAGATCGAAATGGCAGCAGTATGTTAGCGATGAAGATATACCTCATTACCTGAGTTAGAATTTGCCAAAAATCTGTGTACGACTGTCTACTGATCTGACAAACTCTTCTGCAATATTCTGTGGGCTTAGTGCTGCCAGCCTATCGCGATGTACATGGCAGATCATGAGGTGGTTAAGACGCTGCTGTGTCATAGTGGAACGTAGCCAGGTTTTCATGGCTGTTTTCACTAATATCGAGTTTGATTCTATTTGAGTCAGCAATTGATACAAAAAATCGAACATATGCCTGCCATTTTTTTGGATTATTGTTCTGAAAAGTGGGGGGGACAAACGATATGATATCCCCCCACTTTCAAAAGTGGGGGGGACATGTCCCCCCCGTCCCCCACCTGTTGACGCCCATGCCCATATATTATGTTAATCCTTTAAAAATATCTGACATAAATATTTAGAATGTGAAAAGAAAGGGTTAAATGGAAACAGATTTGTAAAATCTTTTAAAAACCCAGAAATGTTTTATTTTTTATGATTAAAAATAATGATGATAATCAAAGACCTGATCATGACGTATTATTTCGCTAATCTTAAAAAAATTATAAGATTTTAAACCTTGAATTTATTATTTTCCGTTTAGAAGAATTATTTCATTTTTATTATTTTATTAATTAGTAAATGATACCTTATGATATCTTAATTTAGCCCAGCCCAGACTGTCCACAAAATTATTGTTTTAATTGCTTATACGGATGAAATAATGTAATATTCACTTTCAAACAGTCGCATATTATCGCCATAATATTTCATCATTTATGTTTTCGCTAAAATAACAGCACTTTTAACAGCACAATTTCTCATGATATTTGATATTATCACCAACTTAAAGATGGACTTCAACGAGAGCTCGTACACTAAATCGTCTCCTGAGTCTTGTTTATGTTGTGTTTAGTTATTATTTCATTATCAGTACGATGGTTTTATTCCCCGTTATTTTGTTTAATTTTGATTGTAAAAAATAGCCCCCCCTCTTAGATTTCTGAGCGAGTGGTTTTTTCTCGCCGTTGGCTGCGCGCTTTCATGGTTCCCAGCAAAGGCCCATAGAAATACAATACGAAATGAACGGTGAAATACCAGCGTAAGTGTGACGTACTATCTGGGGCATAAGCAGCGAATGCCAGTCCTTGATTGTACGTCACAACTACGATATGAATTATTCATGAGTTCGGGCTTTTTGCGAAACACGACTTTTCTAGATAGTGAAATGCTGATCAAAATGAATTTTTTTTACATTAAGAAATTACTTTATGTGAATTTTAATCATATAGAAGTAATCATTACACACTTCTTGTAAGCCTAACAGCATCAAAACACTGTAATATATTCCGTTGACGTCCTGCTTTAAAACAAAAGTAAGATTTGGGTAATAATTCGTTCAATTTGAGTTTGAGTACTTGCAAATGATGTACATTAGCTCGATTCCATTATTCTATCATTAACCACTCCCCACGATCTAGTGGCTACGGTTCATAACCTCCATGGGATCATATCAATGGAAGACTAAGGGACATGCCAAATATGTTTAATGAAGCATAGAAATAAAGTCACCAGTTTTAATATCGCTATTACGTCATGCTGAGGTCACCAGAATAAAGACAGTAACTGCTCTGTGGGTGCAGCCTCTGATGGTGCCAAGGAATTGTCATACTTGGTATTGTAGACACCTGTCTAATGATGATGGGGAAATGTGATCACAGCTTCCCATTGGGAGCCTATTATACTCAAATTTGACAGGGGATGTTTTTGCATTGTTGTTGTAAAACATAATTATCGCGCACTCATTGGTTGGATGATTTTGCAATATTATATTTAATAAATTCCAATTAAGTTGATAATGAGGTATGACACCCTGTCAACTGATTGGTCAATCGAAACACAAGCTCTCTACAGAGGCGTCCCTTCATCTAGATCACCACTGTGCATCAAAACTGTCGCCTGGTTTAGCCAACCAGTAGCTGGGGAAAGGTTGCCAAACTTCTAAGATTGGTGAAAGGAGATGAAAACGTGCTAGTCTGTGAAAGCAATTGCATTCGAATATAATAGCATAGTACCTGGAATGTTACTACAGTCTGATCTGAGCCTGTTCGAAACATAACCTTAAAAATAAGGTATAGATTTGGTAATAAGAACAAAATGTTATGCAACCAATCTAACAAATGTGCTATTATTGTCATCAAATGAACCACAAGGGAAACTGTTAGGTATAAAAATACATTTTTGAAGTAAACAAAGAAAATTTACTAAAGCGGTGCTCTTTGCTTCTTCCAAATATTTTACGTGAGTATTAGTCACGCAAAGACTATTAAAAGAGAAGAAACAATTTTTCATCAAAAACAATTATTGAATTCTTACCATTTTCTAAGAAATGCAAGACTGTCTTGAAGATTAAAACCAAAGTACACTTTTGGTAAAGGCCAATAGATGTATATACAACTGCACTTTATGAAGATCATTGTGTATAGAAACTGATCTGTAAAGTTTCAGTTGAATCAGACAACAATTATATGAGATAATTATGGCAATTCATATACAGTTTCGACCTCCAGTCAATAATTTCACGCACTTAGCAAACGATCTTCACAATTACGATCGATAAAAGCACTTTAGATGGAATAATGTCTCAAGTGAGGTCTTAAATAATAATTCAGGAATTTTCCAATTGGGTAATTACCAGAAGTATATTCTTCCTTGAAACCACAGACGAATTAAGAGTAAGAGTGTTGCAGATACTACTGTGAAAGGATGAAACTATACAAGCAAGAAAGTTCATTCTGAGAGAAAAATGTTTGGTGGTTCAACCACAACAAACGAGAACAAAAAGCACAAAATATGAAACTTTTGTGATGCATTTTAATTCAACTTTTCCAAGTTTATAATCAGCAGCTTGAGCTTAAATAAAACAAGAGGTAACTATGAAAATATCGGAGGCAGTAAATATCCCAAGGACTATCGACTGTCATCATTGAAGATACACTACTGTTTATTTTCCCAATGTTCACACACACCTTAAAGAAATTTAACATTATGAAACATTCCAAATATATGAATCGTTGTATATAATTTCTTAAAAAATTAAATAAAAATACAAATTAATGAAACCTTGGAGATAGAAATCATTTTGATGGATGTAATCAGCATTTTACATCAATTACATCACTGTCTTTTCACTTATCTCTTTCTTTCCAATAGTGGTCCAGAAAGAACACGCCAAAACAACGCAACCAATGGTACGTGTACCGACCCATCAAGCACCGGGGTATTAAATGTATGGTTTTCATTTTTGCAAAATGTCCTGGTGTAGTTTTAAAACCCAGTCATTGCACACTCTTAAAACTAAAGTGTTGAATCAACATTTTAAAGAGTTCGGTCAGTAACAACTCTTTAAAAAGATGGATTTAACTTTTAAAGTGTTGAATTAACATTAATAAAGTAAGACTTAACTTGATTTTGTGTTAATTCAACACTTTCTTTGAGTTGAATTTAACCTTATTAAGTGTTGTCACTCACAGAACTCTTCTATTATGGTTGATTCAACACTTAAGTTTTAAGAGTGCAGTCATTACACATTTGGAGATTTCACAACTTTGATTTTCAGCCGCATGGAGATTTACTTCCCCGTCCAGGTCGAAGGTGACAAAGAGGGGTCACACTACTCCAAAGGGGGGGGGGGGGTACTCAAAAATGTAAATTGCCCTGCATAAAGAAATAGGGGGCACAAAGTTAACCCTGCAATAACAGGGGTGATAAAGGTACAGTGTCGTAACTATGGGGGGAATGGGGGGGGGCACGTTCCCCCGGCCGAGGTCCGTGCCCCCCCCCCGAGTGCCCCCATTCAGAATTTTTAAAAAATAGGTCCCTATATGAGACTGTAGGATTCAAGTATTGACATGCCCCCCCCCCTAGAAAAAGTGGTGCACCCCCTAGTGCCCCCTGAAAATTGGACACTAGTGGAGTCGACGCCACTGTAGAGGTACACCAGTGGTGTGAACTTAATTCTTTCATGGTGTTTATATTGGTCAAGTTACCCGATATGAATATCATTGGTGTAGTTGACCCGAGTTTTTGCAGTGCACTGTCGCAAATTAATATCAATTGAAATAGCTGGAAATACTAAAGGCAGACATCAATACTGTCCAATCATTTTTAATGTGATTTGAAATCAAGAAAAACATAACACATCGATGACGAAAATGATCGAAAGAAAATATTGTCAAATATTGAATTTTGCAGAGTTCACAATTTGGCCTAACCAATGTAGAAGAAATATGCGCACGGGAGCAGAATAGTGTCTCAACTGATGATGTTAATTGACATGATGTCATAGGACCCTTAACACTATTTATGTGCCTCATAACTCAATTTACAAAATATCTCGATCTCAGTTTAATCTATACATTAGCAGTTATGCACAGAACAGAGGGCGTGTGCTGCTTAACGATACTCAGCCATTTTGCACAAATTCAACATGGCCTGTGTGCTTTAACTTGGGTAAATTGCCCTTCCAATTTGTGTTTGTGTGTCCTACTCTTTGTCCTTCCTGGATCCGCACCTATGATATTATACGTCTGTTCATAGGCATATCAATAATATCATTAATAACTAATTAATTTTTTTTAACATTCATGTAATAAGAAGTAGTAGCATTTGCATGCTCACTCAATCGATGAATTGTTCAATGTTTTCAAGGTTTTTCCACACATTGTTCACAAGGACTAGCAAATGAGTTCTGGGTGACTGGAAGAGACTGCAGAAGTACGGGTGATGCAGCCGATGGCATGTCTCTTGCCGGGAATGATGGCACGATGGCCGGCGGGCCTGACGATGCGGATGACGGTGTCACGTTGGGGCTCTTCTCCTGTGACAGATAGCCGGGGAAAGGGTAGCCACTGAAGTACGGCGGAGGCGGTGAGATGTGAAGTTGTGGTTGATTCACGTAATTCACTACCCTCTTCATCTCCTCCAGGGCATTCGCCTGCATCAAGATGTAATTCTTAGCCAGAAGAAGGGTTGCAATCTTAGAGAGTTTCCGCACGGAGGGACTGTGCGCGTAGGGGATTACAGAGCGTAACTCATCAAGTGCGTCGTTCAGGTCATGCATACGGCGCCTCTCTCTAGAGTTAATACTCAGCCGGTTATGCTTCAAATTCTTCCCGGACGACTTAGTCCCAGTTCCCGCCTTGCCGCCTGTGTGCTTCCTCAGTTGTGTTGCACTCTCGTCTGCTGATGTCTTGTTACTTTCTGAGGATCTTCCCTCATGATTTGTCCCGTCTCTCGACGTCTTGTTTTGACTCTCTTCAGAGTCCGTAGACAAGTTTTCATCGGAACAACTTTCTCGATAACCTATACGACACGAGGAACGTTCCACGCCGGCGTAGCACCATCTTGTGCCGTCCATCTTCACAGCAGTGTCTATCATTTTGTCAAGGGTTGACGCCATGGTTATGTGATGGGTTGTGTCCAGAGGGTCTGACACATTGACATTTGAACTGTCGTGACGTCTGTGAGTGAAGTTATCATTCCAAGACATGGCGATTGCGACGTAATAATCCAAATGATTAGTTAGCACGTAAAATAAAGTGTTCAATTATGACTCACATGGAACCATCGAACTAACATGACCGACGTATTATACTTCGCTCAGATCTTTACCATGTTAGCTCAGCCATCGATATACCGTTGTCGTTGTTTTCACTGATTACTGACAGTTAATTATTGTGAAATTAACTAAATTAATAGAATAAAATTAAAGCATAACATTTGTTCCAAGTAGCATATTTAGAGTGTTCCCACTGTAATTGAAGTGACACACGGTTTGATTGTTTGATATCTCATGTAAATGTCATCATAGCTATCACGTGCACTGTGAACACGCTGACAGACACCACACACTGATTTTATTTGAAGTAAACTTTTAACAACCGGCGACACAGTTGACAACAATCCCAGATTCCTTCCGATGTTAGGAGTGGTGTTGCGTTGTAAACACTCTCTGCCGTCGAGTATCGCTTGAGATACACCCGCTCGCTGCCACTCCAGAATGAGACCTAACCTTGTTGGTTTTATTATCAAAATCTCTTCATAAGGCCTGCCAGCTGAGTCCCAGTGTACTGCCGAAGAGATTTCCTCTTTTCCTCCGACTAGCCAGACATTGCCTTAGTATCGTAGGTTATATACTCAGCCCTTCAAGTCCCTAGAGTTAAGCGCCGCCCTGGCATTGTCCGGACCATATCACTCCAGCATGTTCACTGATATGTCAGTTCAAATAAAGCCAGAGCCAATGGCATTACCTAATTAATTAATCAGATCACAATATGACAGCGTATCCCTGGGACGTATGCGAAGTGGGACAGAGGTATTGCAAGATCAAAAACTGAAGTTTTTAACAGACGGCTCTTGCATGACTAAATATTTCATGCGAAGTTTGTTAAAATGATCACTCTCCTCTAAAATACAGGCAGTTCAGATGTGAAGCAAAAGGTTGGATTCTTTGGATATGGAAACTGCAGTCCACATAAACAAATTGCGAAATATTTTTTTCAGAACACTCTCTCTCTCTCTCAACCATCAATGCACATTTCAGTAAATCTTTATAAATTTATCTTTATTTTCTAAAACCATCATTCGTTTATAAGCACAGACAATTTTCAATCATACAATTTTCTTTTTTGAGTAAATCATAAACTGTTTATGTAAATGTCATTATAGAAAACATCGTTGTTTGTTCACGGACAATCTCTCATCATGACAAACAGATACTTCCCGATCAGTGCGATCACTTCCAAATCAGAAATAATTTACCAACTTCTACTGTGCAAAAACGTGTATCTGTAGATGAAATAGTTATCGAGTCATCCTTGATGGAGATGGCACATCGTCACATCTGGTTGGTTCGAACATCGCTGCACTTAAATAAATGATGGCTTTTATTTTGCAGTCGGTCGACTTATGATCCAACATGTCTGACACATCGCTGCTTGCTCTTTGCTTATCTGTCAATTAAAGTCAGTTCACCAAATTTACACATCTGAAGACCATTTTTTGTAATGTAGACGAGCATGGGATCTAGTCTACAGTGTGTAAACGTGTCAAATACCACAAAATGGGAGACGTTTGGACACAAGGTGCCAGACCCGTTTGAGGTCAGACCAGAAACTCAGGCCAAATATTCTGACCCCGATTCTAGTGACCCCGGACGCAGCCTGGTTTTCTCTGACCCAGTTTCCGGGTCAGACGTCTGACCCAACAATTGGTCTGCAGATCCAAATAGATTTGTTAAAAACTAAAATTGAAAAGGCGCATTTAGAAATATAATTATTTTATCTGTACCTATAGCTTTCAACATACTTACTGTTCTAAAGTACTGCTCATTACAACTTGCATTATTTACCAATAAATGGATGTTATAACAAATGCCCGGGGGACCAGTGATACGGAGCTGAAAAGGCGAACAAAAGAGGCAAGGCAGTTAAACTCTTTCTCCCGCCATTTGCTATATACTCAAGGGGCTTGAGTGGGTCGTATGGCATTTTCTCGTCTGCTCAAATGGAGCAAAACAAAGCAGAAGTGACTTCCGCAAGCATAAACACCCAGGGGTCACAGATCTCGGTCTGAAGAGGTAATACTTCACTTCAATTTTAGAGGATTTTTGTCACGGATTTTTGTCACAGTCAAACAGCAACTCAAACATAAATGTTAACAGAAATATAAACAGTACAGTAATCTTATTTGATTTTTGTTTTCAAGTTGTCTCATCAACATAAAGGGTAGATAATTACTTAATGATGACAAGATAGGGATGATTTGTCTACTTGTAGTCAAAACACGATTTTAACTTATCGCACAGACTTTGACGCTGAGTCCTTTCATGAAATATCGGGGAAATAGTCAAAAGAAAGGTTGGGAAATGGAGACACGAGTCGAGCGAAGAAATAAATACTGTAAGAGAAGGACATGGTGAGATATAGAGGGGCGTAACACGCGACAAGGCATTCAATAATGAAACAAAATGTGGAGCGATTTCAACTACATATTAAAAAAAAGTATAATTATAGAGAACAAAAGTTGAAATTGAAAAGAATTTGAAACTGTTTATGATTATTGCAAAACTCACTTCTCAACCTTCTTGACTGAACAACCAGCCATTCAAAATCCTTTTACAGTAACAATGAAATGCAGTTAATTTGACCTAAAACCATGTCAAGCAAATAAGATAAAAGCAAAATTCCAATTTTATAAATACTTTTTAATATCGACATTCAAAAAGCATAGTTTGTTGAAATTTACCGGCCGCCATTGGAAAGAACACCGATCTCTCCTGACTAGTGTTGTGAATTTAAAAATATAATTTGAGCTGAAACTTTTACACGTCGGTTACTATATCATTCAATAAAAGACGTCAGTTACTATCATTCAATGAAAGACGTCGGTTACTATCATTCTTTTACCCCCCAAAAAAGGTAAGGCCATTTGTACTACATGTCTTTTAGGTTGGTAAGCAGTTTGCTAATCTCTATTTATCTTTTACCAATCATGTAAAATTCTAAACCATTCCAATCCTATATTTAATCATTTCTCTGTTGTGGTCTTTGATTGAACCAGTCTTAAATCACCATAAATTGTCAGGATTTTCCACCAAATTACATATCAAAGTGTTTTTATAGAGTGTATTTTAAGAGATGCAGTGTACACGAACCCTTGAAGCTTGTCGGAAATTGCGAGTGGTTTAATCGGCTTACTGATTTCCAAAAAAACATTTCGACGTCCAAACTGAAGAGCCTCCTTCAACTCTTTGTTCTTATACCCCGCCCATAATGCCTAACATCCTCCGATAACCATACAGACCCGATGTGGTCCAGTGCCGCTCAATTGTACACTGGCAGATTAGGCATAGCCCGGTGCATCCTCATAATGCCTGCCCGGAAAATGCGATTTTTTTCCTCTAGGCCTACCCCACGCCATATGTCTCCGAGCCGCTATGAGCTGCCAAACCACCGATGACTAGGAGCAGACATGGGGAAATGTTTCGTCCCGTACCCTGCTGGGAGGTCACACGCGGTATAACGCAGGCTGTTTAGGCTCTTCTTGTAGCAATTTTGTTTTTGTTTTGTTGTGGTCCGATCTACGTTTGTCTCAGCGAGAGAGATGGAGTGTGCCCCGTGAGACTGCGGTCTATTACGGAAGGATAGCCCCGTCAAGATGTGAACATCTGTTCGGTGATTCTACGGTGTTGTACTGTACATAAACGGGCTGAAATTTTGATGGATAGGTTGTAAGGTTGAGATGGAACTGGATTGGGGCGATTCTCCTATTGTGCATGCTGTAGGGATGAGATGCTCTTAGAAAATAGAAAGCAAAGTTAGAGAGGAGGAACATATAATTTATTGAGATGTGATTAACACAATGTGCCATTAAATTCGATATGATAGTATAATACACATTAAGAAACTGAATTATCTTGTTTGAACTGCTTGATGTTTTCGAGTTTTTACTTTTCAAGTCATTGGAGTCCGAGTTGTTCATGTTGTCGGGATGAGATGTTTTTTTAAATTTTTAAATTTTTAAATTTTTATTTTTTTAATTGTTTTTAATATGCTGCTTTACAGATAGTTCAATCTGGTTAAAGTTAAATCTGGTCTCTAATCACATTTCAAGATCATACCGACCTACTCTCTTAATGTAAAAGAGTGAAAACCACCCTTTCAAAGAGCTACATGGCGGACAAGTCTTTTTGGAGTGGATAAAGAGTAAAATTAGTAGTGTATAAAGAGTGAATTGGTAGCCTTTTACTGTATTTTTCACTCGAATCAGAGTGGGTTTCACTCCAAAAAAAGACTTGTCTGCCATATAGCTCTTTAAAAGAGTGGTTTTCACTCTTTTACATATGAGGGAGTATTATTGAGATATTAAAGGGTCAACAGGGCATGGAATCGGAGTGCTAGTTTTAGATTAACTCAGTAGCTGAAAATAATACCTCACATGATAAGGTCATATTACCGTTGCTGCTGCATAAATGACCCATTAATTTTCAATCACTGTTTTCATCTTAACCGATACCACGCCCTGTTGAAAGTCTGTTCTGATCGTGACGATCGTGTCCCTTTAACAATGGTGGAACGGACCGTACACAGAACTCGGTAACGTTAGTAAGCCTTATTTGCATACTGATCAAATGACCTACTTTTGAAATCTTTGTCTTTGTCCGTACCGTGGGTGCAAAATATGGGAGGGGGTTAGGGTCGTGTGTTCGCTGATGTTTGTCAACATGGTAAATGCCATATTTTGAACAAATTCAGTTTGATTTCATCCAATCTTTACAAGCAACTATAGCAATATAAAGTGGATGTTTTCCACTGCAATAATATTGCAATGGAAAAACATCCTGCTAAATTATCATCAGAGATTATATATTATATAATCTCTGATGATAATCTAGCAGGTTTGTACGTGTAGCACGTGCGCATTGACATTGCATTGTGCTATCATTGACTTGACCTGTCCGTTACAAATTGTGCTGTTTTGTCTGTGTTCAAGAGAACTATACGTAATTACTGACGTGCAAATAATAATAATAATAATAATGTGTGGACTTATATAGCGCACGTATCCACCAACTGAGTGGTGCTCAAGGCGCATATTATTACCCCTGCTCATAAGGCTCATAAGGCTCATAAATCATTCCTGAAACCATCTCAGCTCCCTGGGGAGTATACAGCTCAATTGCTGCCATTACAGCGCATAAGGGCTAATCAACCAACTCTGCCCCCGCAGGTACCCATTTAACCCCTGGGTGGAGAGAAGCAATTATGGTTAAGTGTCTTGCTCAAGGACACAAGTGTCACGGCCGGGATTCGAACCCACATTCTGCTGCTAACACCAGAACTTGAGTCCGGTAAGCTAGACCGCTCGGCCACGACACTCCAAAATAGTAGAACTATACGTAATTACTGACGTGCAAATAGTAGAACTATACGTAATTACTGACGTGCAAATAGTAGAACTATACGTAATTACTGACGTGCAAATAGTAGAACTATACGTAATTACTGACGTGCAAATAGTAGAACTATACGTAATTACTGACGTGCAAATAGTAGAACTATACGTAATTACTGACGTGCAAATAGACTGAACTAAACATTTATATAAATAACAAACTTAAGCAATATCATGAGGTGTTTGGTTTTGTAACCAGGGTCGATTACACGAACTTACCTGAAAACAGTTAATAAGGGTATAAATCAAATGTATGAATGAATTCCTAGTGAGAGCATCATCTGCGCATTCCTGTTTGATTATTCTCACAACGTGCGTCACATGACAGGATGACAAACAGACATGTTTTGGTTTTCCTGATGGAATACGTTCTGTATGTTTCAGGGTGTAACCTCGTTTCGGTTGATTGAGTATGACTGATTGCCCCCAGAAGGAGGCGATACGTGTTAGCATCAACCACAGACAACAAGGTTGCGGGATTTCAGAGTTGGTTCATTATGTGGTTTTGGAAGATCCCTACGGACATTCTGATTTCAAGCAGATTACTGCTTCCACCCCTTTTATGTTTAGGTCTTGGAAAACAGAAAATATAATATTCCTGATTTAATTAGGGTACGTTAAAGGGAATGTCCAGCATTGACAATATCTACAAAACGGCTACTAACATTAAACATCCTCTTCACCATGCAAAGCTACAAGTTTAAAATTAAACAACTAGGCCTAACCGTTATTCTGTTGTTCTCGAGATAGTGAGAAATGTATAGGCTATTGATCGATTGGCAAACAAGATCTGTCATATTTATTATTATAACGCATATCTTTGAGAAGAAAAAACAATGTCACACTTGTGGACATTATTAAATCACCACATGAAATCACCACAAACGGGCAGTTTTTCGGAATAATATACTTTAGAACTTTACGGCAGTTATGTTAAACCGTGACCACTTTACATTTGTTGCGTTTTAATGGTGTATATTACCTTTAAAAAGGATGACGTTTAATTTGAAGCTCAGAAAACGGAAGCAAAACACATTATTTTCAGCACACAAAACATGTTTTTCTTAGGTTTTTTTCGTGTCCTAAAACTGAAGCATATAATGAACACGCGATAAATCGATGGGGGCGGTCGATTATTCAACGTTATTTTGACATAGGCTATGACATCATTATTTCCATCCGTTAATAATGTACACAAGTTCGACTGTTTCCTTTTTTTTTCTCTCTTCTTCGTTTTACGTTAATTTTAGTCATATGCAAACTGCCCTGATACAAAAACCTCGTGTTTAGGCATTGTACATAATTCCTCCTTACCCTTCCAATATCAAGTCAATGTTGCAGAGTGGTTTATCTTGTGAGACATAAGATTTCTTCTCGAAATACTTGGTTAAATGTAGCTAGAATGAGCGTTGCAATAATCGGGCAAGTTATTCTGGTTTTTATGATGCGGACGAGAAAACAAGGAGATCTTTCCTTTATGTACATTCATAATTGCAGATAAAATCCCACATATTTTCTATTCCACGCGTGTAAATGAGGAATACTGAGGAAAAATCATTTTCGAAAAGTTGACAAACTAGGATGACTTGTTAAAATACTGTACAAGTAAAAATGATTTGATGTACGGTGTATTAATTAGATATTTAGAAGAAAAACAGACATCTCAGGACCGTGACGATATACAACGTATTAAGGTCGGTTTTCTTATTTCCCCTATAAGAAGTTTCTTCCCCCACGTGACAGAAATCTCAATATGGCATGACCGCCAAAACATTTTAGTGGAGCAGATGTTACACCAGTCCCAAGCGAATTGCAGGGTAAATTAAGCCCAAATAATATATGTCCCGTGCTCCGTGGCTTATCTGATAACTAAATTACATCGGGGAAAATTACCGAGGCAGTGGATATACGTCCTACAAGCGCAGACATCAATTTCTGTGATGTGTTCAGTGTGTGATCTGTCTTACAGTACACGGTCTGTGGGGTACATCTGCATTTAAATAACATTAACACAGGCATACAAATTATGTACAATTTATAAATATTTAATTTAGTTTTTGTATATGGAATTTTCTCATAAAATGTTGATATTATGTATTCTCACAGGTTTAAGGTGTAGATAATGCTTGTCTGGAATGAAAGGATGCATCGACCATGTTTTTGATTTTTCACCGGTGATTCGATCCCGCTAAGTTCCTTTTTAATTTGAATATTACTATTTTCATTGTAGAAATTATAAATTTCACACTTTTTGTCAGCGGCATGGTTTTATTTTAATCAAGTTCCGAAATGAATTTATGGCGGTCCGGTCATGACTTCATTTAGGCACCTAATTACAATTAAACCATGCTTTTTGAGTAGGAATGAAAATTGAAATTTTTACAAGGAAAATTTTAATTTACAGATTAAATAGACATGTGCTTGGATCAAATACAGGTGAAATAGCCAGTCACACGGACGATTTATCTTTAAGAGACACAACTGATGTATGGCATAGGCTTAGGTCCGATCAAAACAAGCGAAATTTGCAATTTAAGATATTGACGGTGAATTTTAGCGTCTTTTTTAATAGTCTATAAGCCTCCTATTATTGGTTGCTCAATTGTGAATTCCAGTTTAATAAAGCGACGTCGTGTATTTTAGTGACGTGGCATAACAAAATGTCAGGGGCAATCTTATTCTGCGATATTGCCCACTCTAAGATTAAATTGAGAAGTTTTACTGATATGAAGCTGCAACATGGAATACAATGATCTTGTTATTGCGTCTAGCTGAACTCAAAGATGGCAGGGAATCGGGAGGAATTGGGGCGTCGGTATTTCATTGACCAAATGTGTATTTCATTCTACCTCAATAATGAGCATCTGGATTGGTTAAAATTATTTTTTCTCGGTTCATCTTAATTATCAATAGATTTATTCTCAAGTATTGCACTTCTAAATTCAGTTGTCTCAAGCAGGTCCCAACGTTTATAAAAATGTGTTCCATGTGTTCCAAAGGTATGTATTGATTAGTATAAACAAATACTGAACATCTTGCATGACACGTCTAAGTTCGCCTATGTTTGAATAACTGTAGCAAAATGAACAGCAATCAGTAACAGCATCGACACTTTGGTGTAGCGTAACCAATTGCTATCTTCACCCGATAGAACAACGTGAGCTTGGCCTTGATACATTGGTCACATTGCATACGTCCCATACACAAATGGTTGTCAAACACCATATCACTTCGGGAAAGCGCGCCAAAGTAAAGTAAACACGGAGAGAGAAGACGACATGCCTGCGTCTATTTACATTTAATCGCTTTGTGATACTTCCATCTGTTCCCCGTTTTCTTCGTTGTCCTCAGGATGGATAGAAATGGCAGGCATACGAAGGACAGTGGCGGGGATAGATTTATCGAGGTCTCCAAGACTTGTGGGAAGCCTTTATGCTGGATAAAGGTTTGGGAGAAACAACTGGACAAGAGAGTGAAAGACGCTGGCAGGAGGAGAATGAATGATAATCAAATCAAAAGGAAGGGAGGTTAAAATGACAAAAAGGAATTAAACTCCGAAGCACTAGGAACAATTGGCTTTTTGTGCTTTCATATCAACGTTTCTGGCCAGAAAGGATTTTTTTCTCCAAAAAGTAAACAAACCAAACAAAAAGCAGACTTCCACCATTACCGAGTGAGGTAAACATTTGATGGGGTAAGACGATAGAATATGAAAACAAAGGAAATTGAAATGAATCCATCCGTCTTTTATAATACAATAGGGCGGGAGAGGGATGCTGTGTTACAGAGGAACAGGACATACAAAGAGAACATACGGAGATAAAGATAATTATGATGGGACACGATTTAATAAAAAGGGTTGGGTCATGGGGAAAGGGAGAGTATGAGTTCGAGAAACTGTTATTTAAGGGAATGTACAACACTGGTAATCAAATTAACAAATTATTGTATAAAAACTGACTTGGTGCAAACTCACAAAACAATTGGCCTTATGTTACGAACCTAGCAGGTTCTTTCTCAAAGGAAAAAGGTCTAAAGTGGGTACAATATATATACATATCAGTCATCATTTGAAATTATTGATTCTGAAGAACTTTCATCTTAGAGTGAATCAAGAATTGTTATGTCGAGTTAACATACAAACATAACAAAACGTGTATCAGCTTTTCGTTTTCTAAAAAACGTGAGCAGCTATTGTGAAGCAATTTTCACATTCGATATAGACCTATTTCTCTTGAAAACTAGAAATGTTGTACCTTCCTTTTAAAGTCATAAATACAAAAACAAATATACCAGGCTGAAGTATACCCTTATTGTGCAGCCATCTTTCAAGACATCAAACCGAGGCTGGAAGGAAAATAGACAGGTCCCTTATATGTGTTGAGAGTAACAGGGATGTGATTGGGCAGTTTTGAAAAATCCACGTAAATTTTGCTAGGGGTATTGAGGCCGCTGTTGTGAACAGCGCTGGGGTGAAATCTATAGTTCTGAGCATTTGCTGAATTGTGCATGTGAATGACGGCTCATCACTTAGGCCTTTACACGTAACAAGCAGCGTCTAACACTCGAAATGCCATGTGTCCAACTCACAGCGCCACTTAGAATTGAAGTCTCGGGCAAATATCAGACCACTGGTTACTGTGATCGTCCTGTGACGTGGCTTTGAAGGTATCATGAAAAACACATAGACTGAATGGGAGGTGGCATTGTCTATATTGAGCACATTGTCCAAACGTCAATGCATGCAGACTTAGCATCAATGCATGTACGATTTATCACAACATGTACTAATACACTTTGATATTAATCGGTTTATGAATTAATAATCTATTTTATACTTTGTTTTTAGTAAATAGTAATAACGGCGATAGTACTGTATTTTAATGACCAAATTGTGTGGTTTCACCGGCGCTGAAATAAGCCATCACTAGAATACTAATCCACGTGAAATCCTGTCATTGAACCCATTCGGTATAAGGCGTCTCTGCGCTTGTCTTAAAACACCAATCACATGGCTCTCATCACTTAAACTTTCATCAGTAATCCAATCCAAGGTAAAAACCTGGGACATATAAACAAGAAAATCAACCACGGTTCATCGCTACCAATTCGGTCCTCAAATCCCCCCGATCGGAGCCTTATGCTGTCACTGATACGTGTCAGAAGAAGGAAAGTAATTTCACTAATTGAATCGCGCCAAAAATTGCCAGAGAGCGCGCGAATCACAAGTGCATTAAACGATGGCATATTGTCGTGTCGTCTGCCAGCGATCTTTCAACCTGATAATCAGAGAGTTCCCGTGCCTAATAAGACGTTCGCTCGTTCTCTTTTTCTTTCTTTCTTTTTTTAGTTAGAAAAATGGACGCATGTAGACAAAAAATGATTGATTTGGGCTAGGGCTGGTTGAATATTCTTGGATTATTGTCGTTTTCTTTGTTTGCTGTTATTAGGAAATAAATCATTCAAATCAGTCCCATCAACTTTCAGTTTACAGATCGAAATCTTAAGTACTTTACCTTTAGTTAAACGTTTGATTTTTTATTAATAGTACACATTATTTTTAAAGGACAAGAAATACTTATGTATAGAAACTCAGCTCAACTGGTCCAACGTTTCTGAGAAAGTTTCGAAATCTCAGTCACAAATTCTGACCTTAAAATAATGGGTTAACAAACGTTAACAAACGTTACAAAGCACTGAAGAAACAATAACTTTTTAAATTTTTTGTTCCAACATCTTTTCCTCCTCTTCCTTGACATTATATACAGTATTTTGACAATGTAACTGGTAATACTACCAAATACCACACCCTGATCCTGAACTACCTAAAAGGAGTCAACTTATTTACCGGTACCCTTCTATCCCTAAATGTTTTGCACAGAGCGGGTCATTCTGACTCCAAGAATGGTCAAGATTTGTGCTTTGTATAAGATGAAAAAGAAACTGACCAACGCGGTAGCTTCCACACGAGAGACTTAAAATAAACAAGAACTAAATCACACCATAGAGATCACACATTACCTCTTCCCTTGATAGACAAAAGCAGCATGCATTGTACTTTTTTATCGTCAAAACAAGATAGTCAAAGATGCATAAGCTTTAAGAAGGCCAATCAAGATGCTTTCACAGAATCGTGTTCCAGTGGTTTCCCTGAGAGATATAGCACCTATTATAACTCCAAGGCATGGAGCGAGCAGCTTACGGTGCGTGTTGAGCCCAGCGAAAGCGTTGACGGAGCGGTTTGTGCCCGCCCCTCGGGTGTTCCTTCGCGCCGGATCCGAGGTGGACTCGTTTGACGCTTACGAGGCGATGAGACGTACGTTAAATGATTAACATCAGATGGCTGTTTCATGTCTACATTTTGACCGATCGTTGGTCAATACCACCATCATCAGGATACGAGGCAAGTTTGCACAAATTAGCTAATGAAAGCTAACAAATTGCTCTCGAATATTTGGAAATATTGAGGAACTGCATTGTTTTACAAATGTTACGTATTTATTTTAAAAAGGTTTTCGGTAGCACATTGAATTTTCTTTTTATAAGTTGTAAAATGAATTATTATTAACTTGTATGCTTTGTTTCGTGATGGATGTGAATGCCACCACAAAAGATGGTTAAAAATTAATAAATAATACTATCATATATTTAATAAAATATTAGCATCTCTCATGAAACAAAAGAAGGTACAACAAAGATTCCTTCATCAAGATTTAATATGATTTTCGAAAGGCCTAAGAGTATACAGGTGTGATGCATCTTGCAGTTAATTTAATTTATCCAACTATTAGATTGAAGTGATATTTAATTTCAAACGATTTTTTATTAAGTTTTATTACTGCAATCATACTGTCACTCATCTTGCATGCTGAAGATGTCAATCTTGTACAGAGACATCTGAAGATTGGGAGAAGGCTTCACGCCAGCAATAAACAAATTTGTCTGGGCAGTAGAAGGCATGGCCCAAGAGAGTCTGCGTTGAAGTGTGGGACCTATTTTAATTGAGTAATACCAGAAGTCATTTAGCTACATGAAGTGTGCCAGCCTGCTGTAATCCATACCACAGCATTGTACTCCAAATGCGCGCACGCAAACCGAGCTTGGTTACGGGGTTTTCTCCCCTTCCCAGCCTGCCGTAGGGCATCATGGGATAGACGTTTCCACGCGAAACTAGTTCCTGGAGAACAAGACGCAATCTTAAACTAGATGCAGGTAAACCATTAGCTACAGGGAGAACGCGCTAAACGCTAAGGTGCGCGCGCGATGTACAGTTCTCTCCATTGATCTCCATTACAGTGAATATAATGGAGATCAATGGTTCTCTCACACAGTCTCCACAGACTGCACTGCTTCTGTTTGAGACCTTGCGTGTCAGTTTGTGGAACAAAATGTCGCCAATCGGCCAAATCCATTGTTCTTGTTCTATGCCGTGGACTAGGTTAGTACACAAGTGGCCGGCACACGTCGTGTAGGAAATAGATTTCTGCTACTAGGTAATAGACTTCTGGTAATACAAAATAATTACTATCCACCAAGAAAGCAAACGTGGAGTTAAGGTATAACATTGCCAATTACCTGATTATTACCCGAACGCTATCTTAATGTTAGTAAAGGTACCAATCAGCTTGAATAATTGTCTTGAACATCATTAAGTGTTTTTAAACCAGGGCAAATCACAACAAATATGCACATTTTCAAAAAAAAAATTCTGTAAAACTCCTGAATGTTGTTTTCACACTTTTATCATGACTTCGACTCTGCAATGAATTGAATATTTTACAGGTTGGTTGTTTAATGTATATCTTGATGCAAAGAAAGTAAGCACATCTCATTCAGCAGTTTCGCCAACCTTACCAATGTTGTACTTTCCTGTTGAGTTTTAGGCAAATCTTTTGATTATCCATTATACTAGTTGATATAGAGACGTATTTTCTTCATCAGAATACACCTGTGATATTTTCATAATCTCATTTGCATAGCAAGAAAAAACGTCACTTTCTCGCAATATCATGCGGATTCTCAACCGCATATTATGCTGTCGAAGGAATATGATTTTCAGACACAAATAAATATTTTCACGATTCCAACACACTCAATCTTATTTCGTTTCGTTTAATCATATTTATTTATGTGTATATTACAATGGACAGAGCATGCCAGGCACTTGAGCAGTCACGTGCCAGTCACGTGCAAACAAGAAGAAAACGCAACAACCAATCAAGTTGCTTAAATACCCACACGTAAAACTCACGTGAAGTGCATTAACCAATAACAGAAATGAAGCTCAGAAAAACACATGCGCAAATGTTTTTTCAACAAAGCTCACTTATTTCTTCATCAAAGCAAAATAATAAATACCTTAGAAAAGGTCATTAATAAAGAACAAATCTAAGTTATTTAATTTTTTTTTGTAATTATACAAGTTACAACATGTTAGTGTCCCTTAATATATGCAATAAACACGAAATTCTGGGAAATTCCAGTCAATGGAGTTATTTACACAAAGCGATTGTTTTGTAGCTTCTAAATGAAAAGATATAATATTTACATAAATATTAGAATAGAAGTTTAATTCATCTTATAATATATA
The DNA here is from genome assembly GCA_029582265.1 of Zoroaster sp. YZ-2022. Lineage (NCBI taxonomy): Eukaryota > Metazoa > Echinodermata > Asteroidea > Forcipulatida > Zoroasteridae > Zoroaster > Zoroaster sp. YZ-2022. Next base: position 4,469,390 of record CM055831.1, read on the forward strand.
TTCATAAGAGTTTGTAAGAAGGCGAATTTTATTTTATTTTAAAGATAATCAAAATATAACTCATTTTAGTGGCAACAGTGGAACAAGGGACGTGGTCCCGTTTTTGTTTTTGAAAACTTTAAATCTATTTTGGCCAAACTTGTCCCTTTTGGTCGCATGACCCCCCCCCCCCCCACCCCACCATAGACTAGTAAAAGAAATTAGTGTACACTTAGAGAGATAAGCAAAACGATATGAATAAGGGACCACTAGAGCAACGTATAGGCCAATACGTATCATAATGAGGCACATGTCCTAAATAGTCTGGTGCCTATATGTTTACCAATTTCATACACAGTGGTCGTTAACGTGCCTATTAGCATCAAGACGAGAACCATGACATCAATTGCATATCCAGAGGGATGGCAAAGAGATCATGTGACACAACCGCTTTTTTGACAATCAACCATACTAGGTCTACACAAACATGTTTTTATGTTTTATGTATTAGGGTTACTTAAGTAAGAAAATGGTAAGAAAATGGCCAAAAACAAAGCCACCTGTGTAATTTGTATTTTGCATTATTCTATTTGTTCACTATACCTGTAGACGCGATCCTATGGGGGCAAGGGGGGGGGGGGGCTAAACAAATACATGGTTTGCCTCTTTTTGTGCAATGGACCTGCACCTGCCTGGACCACACCCTCTTTTAAGGTGGAACGATTTTGAATTAAACAAATTTTTAAAAACTTGTTTAGCCCACACACCCAAAATATTGGGTCTAGAACGCGTCTGATGTGTATGCGTGACAATATGCATAGACCGAGAATGAGCCAATTTGTGTCACTGGTATTCACTCACAGAAAATAAGAATGGTGTATTTTGAATCCAGACTAACTCTCCATTACCATTATCAGATGACCCTTAGAATGATGACCTAGGCACAATGTCAAATGACCCTTAGAATGATGACCTAGGCACAATGTCAAATACCCTTAGAATGATGACCTAGGCACAATGTCAAATATTCAACAATGTTTTTCTTTCTTCAAGGCGATGTTTTTGTATTACTTTTTCAAGGTCAGCAGAAAGTCGTTTTCATAGAAGTAGGTCACACCCCATGATTTGGACCAAGGATTCATGGCGTCCACGTGTTCTAATTGCTCGATATTGAACAATGTACCTGTAAACAAAATAAAAACGTTGTATTTATAACATGTTAACAGCAAATAATCCATGAAAGACCGCAAGGGGGCGCTGTAACGATTAGCTGTTGTGGAGATAAAAACAATTCCAAATTTGTTAATTCGTCTACCAAAAAAAGGGTTGCCTTAAATTTAGGCTACAATAAATATAATTTTAAGTTTATTTTAGGTTTAATTTTGTTATACCCAGAATGGTTAGCGTTACACCACACTCTTGTAACAGTACATTTGGGATTGGGGCCATGCCAAAACCTCACATTTTAATCTTCCATTTTCGCATCAACATTTGCAAATTATTCAGAAGTGGTTATATTTATTGTTCGGGAAATAATCCTTTGATAATTTTGGATTGTTAAGATCCAGATTACAGAAAGCTTTTGGCTCATATTGCACTATCAATGTTCCTCGCTATTTCACCAGTGATTCCCGACAATTTGGTTTTTAATCAGAAAAAGCTATAGTTTCATAACCGAAAGGAGAAAAATTGTTTAATATGAAATATTTTAGAAAATAATTGCCATGAGTCATGGTTAAGCAGTATTAAGTGCCATACATTCATTTCATAACTTGCAAAATAATGGTTATTGGCCTTACGTTTCGAACCTAGCAGGTTCTTTCTCAAAGGTAAAATGAGACAGATTATAAACATACATTCATCTTATATGTTTGTAATCTGTCTCATTTTACCTTTGAGAAAGAACCTGCTAGGTTCGAAGCGTAAGGCCAATAACCATTATTTTGCATTTATACTACAGGTCCTTTAGGTTGGTAAGCAGTTTGTAACAGCTAATTCTTGATTTATTTCATAACCTGTTTACTGTTAACACATGTTTCTGTCATTTGAAAGTATTGGTTTATGTTTCTACAAGACAAATAGTATTTGTTGGTGAAATCATTGGTGAAAAACCCCAGCGATCCATCAAAGAAGCCGTTGTATGTTTGAATGCATTTTACCATAAAGCTGTTTGAGTTCTTCAGGGTCGAGATTGTGTGGTGGTCCGCAGAAGACATCGTGGGGAATTTCAAATATGTCAAGAAGATAACGACCGTCGGGTTTCAATACGTCAGTGATGACGTCACAATACCTGCGTTAATAAAATTATTTTACCTGCATTAAAAATATATTTTTTAAAAGCATTCGTGACCACTGCTTTGCTGTTTCAATTTTACCTGGTTGATATAAAGACATGTTTTTAGAATTGCAGATCATTTCCCCTTTTATTTTGTCCATGATGTTGCTAAGCTAAAAGCTTTTCAGCTAGTGGTTCTGCAAAAGATATAATCGCACTAAGTAATATCTTTCATAATTCGTTCGCGTTATAAATTATATTTTGTGGGTCGCCATAGCTATAAAACACAGGTGATGTATCTTGAAGATTTGATTAGTTGTCTCCATCCCGTCTTAGGGAGAGTGCTCCATTTATATTTTTCTGTACATCCTGTTTCCTAGCAATCACAGACACACATTTGGAGAAAGGCTGTGCGTTTTTGTTTTGATTATAAATAAATATAAGGTTTATTTAGCCCTAAACATATCTCACGATATGCAAAAAACGTTAATTCTGTCACCGTGGACAAATGGATTAAAACTATTCCAAGAAGTGCGTAGAATGAGAGTGACAACTGATTATAAAGATTCAGACTTTGTAAAACTAGGCATGAAAGGAAGAAAAATTATACATAAAATACAGAGGGTTGTGGATATGAATATTTAATGTTGGATGTGTTGTTTGATTTATTATTGTAAGTTATAAAATCTGATTAAGAAGGGTAAAATGGTGTGTGTGTTCTGAGGTTTAATATGAAAAAAAAAATATATTTAAAAAATTAAAATTAAAAAAATAAATAAATTAAAAAAAAAAAATAAAAAAATAGACACACCTTTGGAGAAAGGCTGTGCGTTTTCGGTTATTTCGGGAACCGGATATCCAAAATTTCCAGTGCCTCCCAGGTGCCCCCAACGAAAAATCCTCATAGTGCCCCCAAAAAATAAAAGAAAAAGAAAAGGGGGAAAAAAAACATACCCCCTGGGGCCCCCCCCCCCCCACTGAAAAGCAATGCCCCCCCTGTGCCCCCACTGAAAAGTCCTGGCTACGACGCTGAATATAACCAATATGAACACGAGATTCTCTCGTTTTATTAGAGTCATAATAAATGTGTTACTGTAATAATTTTCCGCTTCTATATTAAAAACAACTCGTAGCATCCCCAAAAATAGGAGACTTCCATTGGTGTGGCTCAAATGTTCAGTCGAAATTTTCAAGTCGTTTACGGGTAATTGGAACCGAAAAATGGAACTGGGTTATGACAGTTTCGGTCGGGTATCCGGATACCCGGATATGTTGCACAGCCTTACCTTAGTCTAGCTTACCTTTGTCTATCATCACGATTAATCGCCGCTAATGAGCCTCGATCCCAAATGCAGTCAAATTTGCCGGTGAGGGCGCTAGACAGTTTGAAGAAGTCGGCAATGTAGATGGTGATATCTTTGTCCTTTCCCTGATCAAAATGTTCACAATTTGCATAATTAGATATCGTAATAAAAACTTTTTTTTTGAATGAGCAAGATGTCATGAATGTTTTGATAATATTAAGTAGTGCTGGAAGTTACCAGTTAGTTCGCTAATCCTTTAACCGAATCTTTCACGGTCGGTTAACCGGTTAACCAGTGCTGGAAGTTACCAGTTAGTTCGCTAATCCTTTAACCGAATCTTTCACGGTCGGTTAACCGGTTAACCAGGCACTGAGGACGGAGGATATGCGGATGTTTCCTTAAGAACAAAATCCCCTATATGTCTGACATAGCCCTTTATGTCATGAAAATTGTCATCGAATGTTTAGTTTTCTATTTAGTAAGAATAGGGCATGTGACAAAACTCACACACCAACCTCCCTAAAAAGGAAGGAATATAATAGCCTATATATTTTATTATATATAGGCTAATCAAAAAAATTATGTCGGAATTTTATTAAATCTTATACGATTGTATTTTTCTTTAATATAACACATTTACCAAAATACCTTGTACACTTGTCCATTGATATCTTTCAGTTGTTCTGTTGTAAACTCAATTTCGTTTTCTTTGAAGAATTGCTGCACTCCTAATTCAGCAATCTCACAACCTACTACACTGTAACCTCTGTCTAGTAACCTGTGGACAAATACAAAACAGGTATTATTACATTTTATTTCACGTTAAAGATAATCACCCGTGTTAGGACCGATTTGACTTCAAAAATGGGATTAGTACCGTCAAGCATTAGACTGCGTGTGCAGTCTTTCGATTGGCGAGCGCGGCTGTCAGTCAGAATCAAGCACATCTTAAATATCCAGTTTCCGACATCCGAATTTCATGTTTTTTCGTTCGTTTAATAACGATGTTATCTTTCGCTTTGTAAACTTTATTTTGTGGGTCGTCGTAGCCAAACATGGGTTATATATCTTTAAAGTTTGGTTTTTATAAATATTTAATGTTTCTTGAACCTTACATGTGTACATAGGCATCCGAATTTGTTCACTGGTTTTAATAGTGAAAAGTATTCATTTTGAAAATTGATAATTATACAGTTGGATTTTACATTCTGTGACCTTATAATTTGACTTGACATTATTATATTTACCAAATCATATCTACAGACTTTCCACAGAGAGGTATCAAACATCTGGGTGAGTTTTTCCCTTCAACCAGTCTGTGAATGTGCTTCTTCAGCATTCTGCAAGAGAAAACAAAACTATCCCAGTTTGGTAAAAAAAAACACAAGGAAAGAAAATCATGAACCACTGTTTTGTTTCTGAAAAATTCCTTGGAGCATGCGACTGATGTGACATAATGACATAACATATCTAATTTGACAGCGCCCTCTAGTGAATAATGGCAGGCAAAAAAAGTAGTTTTTCCCAAAGGACGCCATCATAACATATTCTTCGTTAATGAGATGTCTCTGGAGAAAGTCTTAAGTTAGCCTATTGTAGTTTTAATTAAGGCACTGGGGCCATATCCTAAATCATATTCACTGTAAATGTTTACAATATTTTATTATATGGATGTGAAACTTCATACACTTTTGTTTGGAGACATGAAACCCATGATAATGGTAATTAACAACAAGTGTAAACAGGCGTAATTGATATTCTTTAAGTTGTTTCCTCCCAGAGATCTCACTCCTGACCCTTGCATCCAGACTAAAGACAATAATTGGATTAAATCATCAAACTCACCTGTGGACATTTGGATTATGGAATCTTATCTTTCCATTCTCCCACTTGGCCTTCCAATCCTGTGCCGTCACGTGACCAGTTGATATTTCCCCATCTTGATTCCTTCTTACCGTGCCCTTCTCACCATCCGCACCATTCTGGTGTCCGTTCTCGGCTACCTTAACTTTCTCAATGTTACCAATGGTGGCGCTCTTCCTTTGATCTGTTGAGTGGCCGTTGGTTTTACTCGTTGTGTGGTTTTTCTCGTCAGGTTGGTGTGAAGAAGAAATTTTCATTCTCTTGGCGCTTGTGGCGCCATCTCCATTTCCATTGCTCACGCCGTTTTCTTGGGACACCGTCTTGCTCATGACACTTATTTAAACTTCAAGTACGGTTAAAATTCTAAGAGAAATTAAGAGAAAAACAAAATCAGTGAGTCGACCGGTCCACTGTGGGCACGACTTGTATCAAATAATGGCACATTGTTGGACAATATCAGAAATGAGGCAAAACTTTGTATATACTGATTGTAAAGATGACCAGTTACTAAACTATAGTGGGCTATGCTATAACCTTCATTCCATCTAGATCTCTCCAACAGATCATTGACTCGTGTCTAAAAAGGTGTAAAATAATTTCAGCGATTTATTAATTATTTCAATTTATTAACTTTTCCAGAACAGATTTAGGCGTGAGGCCTTTTTCGTGACCTATTGAAATGTCCATATCCTGCCTTATCAAGCTAAATTTTACGAGCCTTGGCAATTCTACACAAAGGCTGAGTTTCATTCACAAAAGCATATTCAACTCTCTCTTACACTCATTGCATGACCAAGCAATATAAATGAAGCAATGTTGCGTACGAGCTAGACGACGGCATTTGGATATTGTATGATTTCTTCACACACTGTGCATGTCATAAATGTCTGGATTATTGATGGAATAATAATAGCATAACAATACTGTCTGCGAAGTTGACGACGATAGAACAACGAAAGGGAGAGGTGAAGGAGAAGGTAGATGAATAATATGAAGATTTTGCCGGCTTAAATTTTTATTAATACTCTTTCTTGTCCCATGTTTTTGATGTGAACATACCTTTTGGGCAGCGGCGTAGCCACGGGGGGCCTGGGGGTGGGGGGCACGTGCCCCCCCACAAATTTCCAGTGCCCCCCCAGGTGCCCCCCCACGAAAAATCCTCATAGTGCCCCAAAAAACAGAAAAGATAAAGAAAAGGGAAAAAACTCATACCCCCTGGGCCCCCCCACTGAAAAGCAATGCCCCCCTGTGCCCCCCCCCCCACTGAAAAAGTCCTGGCTACGCCGCTGCTTTTGGGTCTTACTAATTGTGTACAAAAAGTTCAACTTGTTGTATACAATTGACATAATGATTTGACGGCACCAACTACAATGACGGTTTTCATAAAAGAAAACGAGTAAATTGAGCAGTTGTCATAACAACAGCTAACAAAAAAAAAAAAAAAAAATATTGAATAGGCCCACAACTAATAACACTGTACTCAAGCAAACGTCTACTGTGTGGTAAACCCGTCACCGCATGTGTCGGTTGTACAAAAAAAATGAGTTACAATTAATTTCATCTTTCTTTTTAATCTTGAATGCACAATACAGACCACAAAATCAATACAGGTACAGTGTAGCTGCAATTTGTGCAGTCTACGAGACGCCTAGACTGGTTAATGTTATTGTTCTTGGCTATTACAGCTGCGCCAAGGAAACTCATAAGTCATATGTCCAACAAATAGTCAGGTAGGGCCTATATTTATTAGAAACATGTTTACATTATACATCCCGATGCTCTCAATAAAACCTTTTCGTCAACCTCCACCATCATGTTATTTCGTGTCTTCATTACTCTTGTATTAAACATGGCGAATAATGGCACTGTTGGTGCTAGATGGTAGGTAGCCTTCTCTATAAACCCGAAGTGTGGGTTAAATTGTGAGTTACACCAGTTGCAAAAAAAATAATGGATGTGGTTAACTTGTTTCTTCACTGAAGACTTTTGTCGCTGAACATCGACGATATTACTGATTTCATTATCCGAATATAATTAAATTAATAAATGTGACATTTAGGCGCGTGGAATTCTTGGAACAAACTTAAAGCGGCCTTGCCTTTTATGCAAACATGTAGCCATACGTCATTATTTAAGGTCGCATTTCCAAGCTGATTTCGATCACATGTTGCAATTTATGACGTTAAAGGGGACTTACACTATTGGTAATAACCCGAAATAAAACCGAGTTAAATATTATCTAAAAGCTTACATAGTTTTAAGATAAATTGTGCCAAAAATCCAGATAATTTATTCTGTCTCATATGTTTAAAAACATTAAATGTATAGAAAAACATTTTCAGATCTGAAATTAAAAATGTTAGAACAAAGACAGCGAATATGAAAGAACATTCTGTTAATGACATAGACAATCAACTGAAACTTTCACAGATTGATTTGTGTATAGATTTATATTCTTATAAAGTGTTTTTTACCAAAAGTGTATACTGAAATAAATCTTTATCTTCTTTTTGTTTTTGCCACGTTTTTGCCAAAAGGTTGTTTGACCTGTAGATGAGTTAAATGGAAAGTACAATGTTGGTATTTCGAAACCTACTTTAGCTGCAAGTCTCTAAATTTCAAGAAATATATCATAACCCTTAGCTTTCCTCACAATATGTGCTCTCTTATTTGCATGAGAAAGGACGACAAACGGTGACATGTTTTTTTATGTTTTAGAAAAAGTTACCTTATTGTAAATTCACAATATAATTTTTTTTATTTCTCTAAGATAAAAACAAATTGGACGGGTTATTTTTCAGGATGGTTGATACTTGTTCTAACTTGACACTAAGTAAGTTTTAGATAATTATTCGTTAATTTGATAATCTGAAAATTGCCAATGTTGTGTTTTCCCTTTATGACAAACGTTGGTCTGTTTAAAGTGTGTTTGAGGATAGCTGAGATATGCGTCATACATCGTAATGAAACCACAGCTATGTATACGCTAAAACACCTGCCTAATCATCACAGCTTCTCAAAGATATCAACTTCGTTTTGGCATTTTGGTTGTCCGAAAAATCTCTGAGGGCTATGGCTTGCCGTGCTTTATTTCAACTCGACAGCTCCCACTGCTATTAATTCACGAGTTTTGATTTAGTAAAATCGTATTAATTACTATAAACGATACCAAACGGAAAGGTTATCTGAATTTCAATTAACAGCATAAAGTAAGTAGTGACACGATATCTTCTTATCTGACATTATATCGTTAGGTCTCGTATCAGTGCTAATGGTTTGAGACTGAAAGGGCTTCCGTTGCATTTAGGCGATAACATTCGTTTTTGGTATAATTTCGCTACAGTATGGGCCTACTCAGTTCCGGATTGCTAAGGGGTAACCCCTACCGATTTATTCAGTTTCCGTCAAAATATCTCTGATTGCCCTTTCAGTTATTGAAACACCAAACTAATACATCAAATAACACGCTCTGACTCAAGAATGGATTGAAGAAAAACGAAATACATATGAAATTAAAATCAATAGAACAAATATTAGGCCTATAAGCGATTAAAAATTAAACATATGAAAGTATCATAAAAGGAACAAACAAATGGAGAAATACATGGAGACGGACAAACAGACGAACATAAAGGTATAGAGACAAACAGACATACAAGACAGATTCAGCATTAAACAAACGGAAACGTATACCATTCCGAAAGGCATTTAGCCATTACAAAATAACCACAGGTGCGCAACTCCATTGCACATCAACACCTCCATCTCCCCATTGGGCCTTTGTGTCATTCACGAGAAAATAGCTAAAATGCATTGAGATTATTCTGTATTCATGCTAACGGATCACAGCCTTGATCCATTTCACAGCATAACGTGTCATGATGGCAGCATTACCACATTGATGTAGGATTTGAGGTTTTGCATGGTGGAGATAGATATAATTGAGTTCTTTTGGGTATACCATGTAATGATCTCTTCTTGGAAGAAGTGATGGCTCTGAGAAGAGCCAGTTGGTTTGTTCTCAACGTTTCGACTAGTCTACTCTAGCCGTCATCAGGAGACAGAAGAAGGAGTTCCTTCTTCAGTCACATGATGTTGGCTGGAGTAGACTAGTCGAAACGTTGAGAACAAACCCAAAATAACTCAATTACATTACCACCTTCACATTAAATAAGTTTTAGATTTATGTTTTAATCGGGTAACAACCTTTTTAACAATCTTTTTACAGTCTTTATAATGGATTGCAAAACTTAAATACACATACATTTATTTATGATTTTTTATAATTTGTGTAAATTTAAAAAAGAATTGTGTGCAAAATTTGTATATTTTTCCATATCCATGACCACTAAGAGTCGGATGGGAAGACGATAAAATTACTCATGAAACAAAACCACAGACAGACAGTCATCCATCATAATGACGGTTGATTGTTAACAAGAATGTCACTTTGAGAACACTAGGATATTATGAACGAGAAGCAATATATATTAAGAGTGTAATAACGATCATTATTGGGCCTACCTCCGGCAATGTGTAATAGATGGTAGAGTGGCTACATCTATAATGAAAAACCGATATTTTAATCATGTGAAGTGTAGATGATCCTGAACATTAATATAAACCATGTCTTTGCAAGCATGTCATAAAAATCCATACAAAACCACATAAGTAAAAATGTATAAACAGGTTAATAATGTACTCACCGTAGGCCTGTGGCCTTTTCTTTAAGACGATCGAAGGTGTGTATACCGTTAAGTGTCCACTGTTATTAACTCCTGTTTCCCCTCTGTTAACTCCGATGACAACAGTGGTCCCAGACTTCAATTGCTCATAGGCCTATATGTAATCAGCATGACAAAGCGACGTTTTCTGTGTTCAAGGCCTGACAGTCGCTTTTAAAGTGCGACGGGTGATTAAGTCCACTGTGTGTGCACACACCTGTATAAGCGCACGCGCTGAAGTAGTGAGTGTACAGCACTGCTCACTGGAGGATTGTGATGCAATGATAATGATGATGCTGAACAACAATGATGACGACACACGATGTGGTGTCAACAAGAACTCTGTTACTGGCTGCTGAAATTGAAGAGAACGTACACCCACTTTAATAGACTTATATTAGATTGCAATAAGGTTTATCGTTTTATTTGTATCAAGTATACCCAATGTGCCTTGGGGCCAGGGAAAGGGGAAAAACCTGTACTTATGAAATAAACAGAACGGGACAACAGGCAGATAATGAGATTGAATTACCCTCCAGATAAAATAAATCAAATATTTATATCAAAATATGCAAATCACTCAAATAATGAAAATTATTACAATTTCAAAAATAGTTTAGAGTGTCAATGCCATGATTAACAAAATAAAATGAGATGAAATAACGTGTATGAAATTTCACTTATTTATGTGTTTTCACAGATCAGAAAGCACTGAATTGGCAGTGCTTCATACATACGTGGGTGTACAGGCAAAATCAAATCAATTGTTTATCACCCAACGCAAGTATTTCATCAATCTATTTATGTGTTTACTTTTCACGTTAACGTTTGAACTTTAAATCGGCGAACAAAACTTAATCCACCCCGGTCACCTCAAAACGGAACGGATGAAAATAATTATCTCTTAAAAATGTTTTGCTAAACAGTAAATGTTATTTTCAAATTCATCTTATCCTGTCCGATGAGTTGAACGAGTCTGATATGTTCCTGATTTCTTTACAAGAATATGCTCAAAATTATGTAATTTAAGTTTTGTTTACATTATCAACTGTTAATTAGTCTTTGCCATTTAGAACAATGACGTTAACACTGAATAAAGATATGTGTCTAAAGAAATTAATACATTGGTTTCATAATTGGTCTGTCAGACAATTTATTAGCCACTTCCGCACAGTGCTTCATCGTTTCAATTCATGTACTTTTTCTGAAACCCAAATAAATGGAATTTTCGCATGAAACAAAATGACTTACCAATTCTCCGTACCAATTTAGCATCGACCGGACCAAAATGTCACTTCTTCGTCCTGTGGTTCCCCGTACTGTTCGTAATTATTGCCACGCGAGAAAACGCTCGGCCGACGACTTGAGTTGATCAGAACAGTGAGAGGTAATGTTTACGTCAATAGCACCTATACAGGCTGGGAGCTGGAGGGAGCGAGCTAAATCGGGGATTGACGTAATGCGCATCATAGTCGAGGTCACGGCGCAGTGACCTTGGGAAAAGGCCAAACGACCTTGGAAATATCAATTTCCCATGGCCAAATTGATCGATACAGGGGTAATGCTTCTGTCAGCGTTACAGGATCACGAGCAAAAAAGAGGAAACACCAATATCCGGATGTTAATATCTACCCTGGTCTTAGGTTAATATCTGTATTGCCATGATGGGATAACCTAATTATGGAGAAAATCTAATTAGTTTATTGACTGGTGCAAATTGAGGAAATTATGTAATAACTTTGTTTATAATGAATACCGGGGGTATGTGACTAGGAGACTTAAGTGACATACCGGTAATTTTCTGCCTTCCAGTAAATATTTATTTGTTTATAGTAACTAAACAAGTTCAAACATTATCAAAACATTATATAATTCTCTATTTATTATCAAAACATGATTCATTTCACAATCAACCAAAGGCCGTACGGTATTAATTTGTATTTTTCAACAACCAGTCAAATAAATTATCGTCAGTAATTGTGTATGACGCTTAATGATTTAATATTCATGATGTGATATTGTGTTGGTACCCCTGGAGTATTTTTGATAAGGTTTTATGTCAAATGCATAGATCATGTTTTTAGCGTTTCTCTCACTCATTTTTGGAAAAAAAACGTAGGCCTACACACCTGTTAAACCCTTTAAATGATCGCGATTTGATGTATTAGCATCCAGTAACGATTTCTAGTTGTTATCTGAAACAAATGTTTTTGTTGAAATATTGTGATATATTTATTGACAACAATGATAGGCCTATTTTCTTTCAGTGTTGTTTTGGTCTTGTATTTATTGCAATGGATAGAAGCCAAAGCGTGGTTGCATTTTAATCAAATAAGCATCCAGGCAGGTGGAATGGTCGATTTACATGAAAACTCTTAATGCAAAAACCATATCAGCAGCAGCAGAGTACAATTATATTCATAGCTTAGTGCGTCACATTGCTCTGTTTACTTGTCACAATGATTACAACAGGTAGTACGTGAATCAGCTGCAAGTATGTTATTTAAATAACGTCAAACCACAGACGTGATTCATATTTGAAAAAAGGGGAAAAAAATAACTCTACGTGTTTGTGATGGTCTCACACAATTGATGTGAACAAAAATGTCCCTGATTCCCTGACCTGAATCAAAATCCATCATAAAGGGGTCGCCGATTGGTCGGCATCAGACTGTTTCGATGTGATTGTATTAATGTTCCCTTTAAATTATTTTGCCTGAGATGCTTTTACGTTTTAAGTGAAATAGTTCCAGTTTGAATTTAAACAAAAATTCTGAATGCATTTTCACAATGTTCTCGTTAACGACACAACGTAATACTAATGAACTAAAACTTTTTATTAAAGGGACAGTATCGTCAGAATCAGAGCATACTTTCAACAGGGCATGGAATCGGTGTCCTAGTTTAAGATGAACACAGTGACTGAAAATTGCAGCAGCAACGGCAATATGACCTTATCATGTGAGTTAATCTAAAACTAGCACTCTGATTTCATGCCCTGCTGATCATGACGATACTGCCCCTTTAACAGAGAATTATCTGTTGCAAACTGCTTACCAACCTAAAGGACCTGTAGTATAAATCAAGAATTAGCTGTGGCAAACTGCTTACCAACCTAAAGGACCTGTAGTATAAATAGAGAATTAGCCGTTGCAAACTGCTTACCAACCTAAAGGACCTGTAGTATAAATAGAGAATTAGCCGTTGCAAACTGCTTACCAACCTAAAGGACCTGTAGTATAAATAGAGAATTAGCCGTTGCAAACTGCTTACCAACCTAAAGGACCTGTAGTATAAATAGAGAATTAGCCGTTGCAAACTGCTTACCAACCTAAAGGACCTGTAGTATAAATAGAGAATTAGCCGTTGCAAACTGCTTACCAACCTAAAGGACCTGTAGTATAAATAGAGAATTAGCTGTTGCAAACTGCTTACCAACCTAAAGGACCTGTAGTATAAATAGAGAATTAGCTGTTGCAAACTGCTTACCAACCTAAAGGACCTGTAGTATAAATAGAGAATTAGCTGTTGCAAACTGCTTACCAAACCTAAAGGACCTGTAGTATAAAATAGAGAATTAGCTGTTGCAAACTGCTTACCAACCTAAAGGAGCTGTAGTATAAATAGAGAATTAGCTGTTGCAAACTGCTTACCAACCTAAAGGACCTGTAGTATAAATAGAGAATTAGCTGTTACAATCTGCTTACCAACCTAAAGGACCTGTAGTATAAATAGAGAATTAGCTGTTGCAAACTGCTTACCAACCTAAAGGACCTGTAGTATAAATAGAGAATTAGCTGTTACAAACTGCTTACCAACCTAAAGGACCTGTAGTATAAATAGAGAATTAGCTGTTGCAAACTGCTTACCAACCTACAGGACCTGTAGTATAAATAGAGAATTAGCTGTTGCAAACTGCTTACCAACCTAAAGGACCTGTAGTATAAATAGAGAATTAGCTGTTGCAAACTGCTTACCAACCTAAAGGACCTGTAGTATAAATAGAGAATTAGCTGTTGCAAACTGCTTACCAAACCTAAAGGACCTGTAGTATAAAATAGAGAATTAGCTGTTGCAAACTGCTTACCAACCTAAAGGACCTGTAGTATAAATAGAGAATTAGCTGTTGCAAACTGCTTACGAACCTAAAGGACCTGTAGTATAAATAGAGAATTAGCTGTTGCAAACTGCTTACCAAACCTAAAGGACCTGTAGTATAAATGCAAATAGTAGTTAATGGCCTTACGTTTCAAACCTAGCAGGTTCTTTCTCAAACACCTCATCCATTTTACCTTTGAGAAAGAACCTGCTAGGTTTGAAATGTAAGGCCATTGTTTACGGTGTATTAATGTTTATATATATTCAATGAAGTAAGCATACTCAACAACATAACCAATTTGTATCTTTTCTTTTAGGGAGGAATGAAACATTTTTGTTAAATTTATTGTACAAATTAACTGACACCCTACCACCACAGGGTGTCTAAACTTAATGGTAGCCGCAATGTTGTTTTGCCCCAGGGGTTTGTGGAAGGATTCGATGCCAAAGGCCACTTCGTGGAAAGGGGTGCGTGAGTGAGGGCAATGATTTTTCCAGATTTTTCTAAAAGTTGTTTAACCGGTTTTCATCTTTCTGGCAATGATATAATACAAGCCGTTCATTCTGTAAGAATATATGGTGTCATCAAACTCAGATATACTCAGATAATTAAAAAAATATATAAAAAAAAATAAAAAATAAATAAAAATAAAAAAAGACAGCTTGAAAAGGGAATTGCTGGAAATCACCATTTAAAAAAGCGAAACACATGGACGATGCATGTTTTAAAATTATTGTATCAATTGTCAACAACATGGACATTTATAATTATACAGACGCCGATACAGGCACCAACATTAACTTAAGTAGCCCTTTAAGTCCCCTGTCTCTGTCTTTCTAACAATCTGCTGTGAGTACTCTATTGCGCCAGATTATCAACTTAAGTCATCGGAAGTCTTGGTGGCTTATTCCGCTGTCATGGTTTTTGATTTCTTAATCATTTCCTTGTTTGACTAACATTTTCATGAGAAAGTGAACATTTGCCTGCTCAGTCATTTTAACAGCGTTACTAAGATTCCCAGAGACTTTTGTATTACAAAAAATATGGTAACTGCATAATTATAGTTGTATGTTTGAATCAGGAAAGAGTATACATAGAAATGAACAATCTTAATGCAGTTTCAAAAGTTTCTATATAAATGACAAACCGTTCTCTGGTTGGATGTTTAATGTATATCTTTATTGAAAGTAATTATGATGAAAATAAGGATAATAGTAGGCGCAGTTTTGCAAGCATTACAAATACATTCCCTGCACCGTATAGTACACTGAACAATGATTAGTTGTCCCTTCTGTTCTTAATGTTATGTGAATATAGGATATATACTTTTGAGATTTCCTTCTGACAAGCCTTTTTATATCTCTTGATTTTGTTAATATTTTGTATTGTATTTATGTGGTCATGAAGAGAAATACATGTGTATACATGCAGTGAACAGTTGAGTTAAACTTGCCTACTACTCAATGGTGTCGCCGCAATTAGTCTTACTTATCCTCTTCACCATGCAAAGCTACAAGTTTTACCTAAACTTGCCTTTGTACAAAACAGTGAGAAATGTAAAAGAAGTTCAGTGGAGAATCTGGAGATGGATAAGTAAACGATGTAAATAAACTCAAGATCAAGAACGGTTTTATAAGAGCATCACTGACAAATTGAGAGAAGCACAAGACATAGCTATAGGCTACTAGAAGCAAGCCAATTATAAGACGTAAGGGGTAAGGACTATAGTATAATGTGACTTATCTTACAGCGACTATTGACATGAGCTACTAACGATAATACGGTCGGTGAGATACGCTTTTGCCTAGTCATCCTGCTGTAAGGGGTTTCTGTCACCTCAAGTTACTTAACAATTTTTGAAAAAAGGTTTAACAGAAAATCTACCATGTGTGGGTGTACGTGCATTGGGTAACAGAGCCTTTCAGCACACAGTTATCCACATCCGCCATTGGGGAATGATGAACACATCAAATTTACTTTTCCCACATTGATTTATTGTCCAGCTGATATTTTCCACAATCAACACGCGATCATTATTATTCCGGAAAAAAGAAAAATAATCCTGTTTTGCCCCGTCAATCATTTTAAATGTTAATTACCAAACATTACTAATGCTTCCGTCGAATGTAGATGTTTTGGCAGTATCTTTATCGATATCCTGGTGTAACCATATGCGGTTACGTCTACATGTAATTACAAGGATTCCTGAGAAATTCAGGCTAATTTGTTTTAATTAATATTTCCACTTCTAATGAAAGACATAGGTTTACGATTCCGACAAAAACCCGAATATTAACCTCAAGTTGACCTCAAGTGAGAACCGGCAGTGCAGTGGGTTTAAGTTGCGTGTGTCACCTTTCGATGTTTGTCATCAACCACAAAAGGGCACACATAACTGGTAATTAAACTAGGGAGCAAAGTTGGGGGAGTAACTTCATGTAAGCTTGACTCAAGTCTATGCTTCAATGCTGCCAGATGTGCCGATCCAGCAGCCAAAGCCGTAAATTCGGACGCGGCCTAACAACCAAGTAGGTCAACAATATTCACGCCACTAAACTCTGGAATGATGGAGATTTTGTTTTGGTGCGATCAATCCCACCTAAGGTGACTAGAAAGCGGGTCTAAATATACGAAATGCGAATCAAAAGAGAGGTAACAAAATACCCTCTCCACCGGATCTGCTAATGACTGCACAGTGACTGATTGTACGCCTACGCACTTATTTCCTTTTGTAAGCTTAAAACATTTTACGTCTTATCTCACCCATTAAGATCACCCCGCCCAATGCAATATGTCATCCATGCAGCACTGACCAACTTATGTCTCGCGTTTTCTCGCGAGACAGGGTTAGTGAGTTCAGGGTTAGTAGTTGGATAGCACGTCTACTACGACCTTGCTGATCGCGATGTCCTCTAACATCGGTATTTGGTTATTTGTAGAGAGTCAGAAATCAGACTAATCTAGTGGAGACTTAATTTATTGTCCTGTTTACTGTGTATCTGAATCCTTGAGCAACCACAATGTTACCGGATATTTGTCTACTTCAGTATCCAAAACAAACTCAATACAGGCCTATGTGAATACAGACAAATCTAAACAATGTTTTCTGTTAATGTTTCAGCTCATTATATTGTGTTGTTTACAAGAACGGTTGTGAAAAAGCATTCAGAAAATGAATTCGAAATTCTTATCCATTCGTATGTAGAATTTCGACACGAGCTCGTTATTCAAACTTTTACCGTGTTGGGGAATACCATTTGACGTTTCTTAATAAAGATAACACGTCACACAGAAATATTTCAATCTATCATCAACCTACCACGAAATAAGGCTAACGTAAAATTTTCATCATTTATGCTTTTTGAGAATACACACTGCTTATTACTGTGGATAAATCCTCCTGGATGTTACTTCCCACCCCACCCCCACCCCGCTCCATCATATCAACATTTCGTGCACTTGAACCGGATTTTTATTTTTAACTTGCATAATATTAGAGGACACAGTCCCTTTAAGATGATTTTAAGAAAACAATGTTTTCTTAATTAAAATTACAGCTCCTTTGTCCTTTCTGCCATAGACCCTTAACGTGTTCCAATTCAGCAGACAATGAATACATGGTATAGGGTGACTTTAAAGATAATTAAAAGCAAATATGTTTTCTTAATGATCCGCCCCATCGACCCTAGCTGCAATGATGAGACAATAGACAAGAAAAAGCACCATCTAGTGGGACTCCGATCTTCTCAAAGGTCACTGTTGATGACTTCTCAGAAAATCGTTATCTTATTATTAGTCTTAATTATCAAAATCCTGACTGAGAGAAAGCAAAATGTCTATCAGGGTTCCTTGCTATATTTCACGCAACCGTAACCCCTATTTTCTGACTCATCGCTGTGATCAGTTAGTGATTAATGTCAAGTGTACAGCGTACTTTCTGCTATGAATATAAGTACGGATGGATATAATAAGTGCAACGATGTAACATTAAATGCCGACATGGCTTAGCAATGTTCAGTCATAATGTAATATCTTATTGCCTTCAACTACAACATTGAGTGCATGAGTCCTCTAAATGCTGGGCTACAATAGGATAGACTTACTTCATTGAGCAGTGTACATTTATTCATATAAATATTCAAATATTATTAGAAATTATATCTATAAATATTAGAAATGATATTTACATTTTATTGGTAATAATGATCTATTAAATCCAATGATGATGATGGTGATGATGGTGATGGTGATGGTGATGATGGTGATAATGATGATGGTGAACATGACGGTAGTGATCATGACGATGGTGATAATGACGATGGTGGTGATGATGGTGATGGTGATGGTGATGATGGTGATGATGGTGATAATGATGATGATGGTGATGGTGATGATGATGGGGATGATAATGATGATGGTGATGATAGTGATGGTGGTGGTGATGATGGTGGTGATGATGATAACGGTGATGGTGATGATGGTGATGATGGCGATGATGATGATGGTGATGATGATGGTGATGATGATGATGATGATGATGATGATGGTGATGGTGATGATGACGATGGTGTCGTGGCCGAGCGGTCTAGCTTACCGGATTCAAGTTCTGGTGTTAGCAACATAATGTGGGTTCGAATCACGGCCGTGACACTTGTGTCCTTGAGCAAGACACTTAATCATAATTGCTTCTCTCCACCCAGGGGTTAAATGGGTACCTGTGAAGGCAGAGTTGGTTTGCTCTATATGCGCTAGAAATGGCAGCAATTGAGCTGTATACTCCCCAGGGAGCTGAGATGGTTTCAGGAATGATTTATGAGCCTTATGAGCAGGGATAATAATATAATGCGCCTTGAGCACCACTTAGTTGGTGGATACGTGCGCTATATAAATCCACACATTATTATTATTATTATTATTAATGATGGTGATGATGGTGATGGTGATGGTGATGGTGATGGTGATGGTGATGATGATGATGGTGATAATAATGGTAATAATGATGGTGGTGATGGTGGTGATGGTGATGATGGTGATGATGGTGATGATGGTGATGATGGTGATGATGGTGATCATGGTGATCATGGTGATCATGACGGTGGTGGTCATGATGATGGTGATAATGATGATTGTGATGATGACGGTGATGATGATGGTGATGGGGATGGTAATGATGATGGTGGTGATGATGGTGATGGTTGCTATCAATATAAGTACGGATGATATAAGTGCAACGATGTGACATTAAATGCCGACATGGCTTAGCAATGTTCAGTCATAATGTAATATCTTATTGCCTTCAACTACAACATTGGCCGAGCGGTCTAGCTTACCGGACTCAAGTTCTGGTGTTAGTAGCAGAATGTGGGTTCGACACCCGGCCGTGACACTTGTGTCATTGAGCAAGACACTTAACCATAATTGCTTCTCTCCACCCAGGGGTTAAATGGGTACCTGTGAGAGCAGAGTTGGTTGATTAGCCCTATATGCGCTGTAATGGCAGCAATTGAGCTGTATACTCCCCAGGGAGCTGAAATGGTTTCAGGAATGATTTATGAGCCTTATGAGCCTTATGAGCAGGGGTAATAATATAATGCGCCTTGAACACCACTCAGTTGGTGGATACGTGCGCTATATAAGTCCACACATTATTATTATTATTATTATTATTATTATTATTATTGAGTGCATGAGTCCTCTAAATGCTGGGCTGACTGCATTGAGCAGTGTACATTTATTCATATAAATATTCAAATATTATTAGAAATTATATAAAAAAATATTAGAAATGATATTTACATTTTATTGGTAATAATGATCTATTAAATCCAATGATGATGATGGTGAACATGACGGTGGTGATCATGACGATGGTGATAATGACGGTGGTGGTGGTGATGATGATGATGATGATGATGATGATGATGATGATGATGATGATGATGATGATGATGATGATGATGATGATGATGATGATGATGATGATGATGATGATGATGATGATGATGATGATGATGATGATGATGATGATGATGATGATGATGATGATGATGATGATGATGATGATGATGATGATGATGATGATGATGATGATGATGATGATGATGATGATGATGATGATGATGATTATGATGATGGCGATGATGGTCATGGTGATGATGATGATGGTGATGGTGATGATGATGATGGTGATGATGATGATGGTGATAATGATGACGGTGATGATGGCGGTGATAATGACAGTGATAATGATGGTGATGGTAATGATGGTGATGATGATGGTGATGATGATGAAAGGTGATGGTGATAATGACGATGGTGATAATGACGATGATGGTAATGATGATGGTGATGATGGTGATGGTGATGATGATGGTGGTGGTGGTGGTGATGGTGATAATGACGATGGTGATAATGACGATGATGGTAATGATGATGATGGTGATGATGATGATGATGATGATGATGATGGTGATGGTGATGATGATGGGGATGGTAATGATGATGGTGATCATGACGGTGGTGATCATGATGATGGTGATGGTGATGATGATGGGGATGGTAATGATGATGGTGGTGATGACGATGATGGGGATGATGGTGGTGATAATGATGATGGTGATGGTGGTGATGGTGACAATGATGATGGTGATGATATGATGGTGATAATGACGATGGTGATGACGATGATGGTGGTGGTCATGGCGAGAACAATAAAGGTGATGATAAGGGTAGTGATGATAATTTAGATGGTGAAGGTATTTTATGAAGTTGGCGATTATAGTGTGAATATTTACAATGATCTGATAATAACTGAGATATCTGTATCGTTCAATAAATGCTCGGTCGATAAACATGTTGCGATCTATGTAATAGTTGACCACTGACCAAATAAAAATGTTTATGAACGTCGGCTTGAAGTCTCACCTGATCTTC
This sequence comes from Zoroaster sp. YZ-2022, assembly GCA_029582265.1. Classification (NCBI taxonomy): domain Eukaryota; kingdom Metazoa; phylum Echinodermata; class Asteroidea; order Forcipulatida; family Zoroasteridae; genus Zoroaster; species Zoroaster sp. YZ-2022. The sequence continues at coordinate 4,490,567 of CM055831.1, forward strand.
AACACTCGATCGCGTACGTGTGGTATGAGACATAGCTAGCTATAAGGCTTATGCAATTAATCTACGGACACGCAACAACATTTGTGATTGATTGATTCTCTATTACAGACGTCCTTGGTGAAGACGTAATGTGTGTGTACTTTCGTTATATGATAATCACCTGATGACAATACAACATACCAACCAATTTTATGAATGGGTGTGACCTTGTGAGGGATCCGGGTCGAAGTTGTTGTAATTACATGAGGCCCTACTAGGACCAAGCAACACCACCGGACAAATCAATCCCCCAACAACAACACAACAAAAATTTACAAAATACTCCCATGCAGCGATCCTGGGGAATAGTTATGGTTGGGGATAACGTAGGCCAATTATGGACTCCGTCTCTGTAATACACGAAGGTGAAAGTCCAACCTGGGCTAGGAGTAATGATAATTCTTCTGCCAATATGCATTTCCCATCGCCCAATAAAATATATTCAGAGCGCAATAATTAGTCAAATACAAGTCACTGTAAAAAACATGTAAATTTACAGCAAAATGCAGTCAACTCTATTTCCAACAATTTGCTGTATTACAATTTGACATAACAAGTGTGTTAAACTGATTTACACAATTTCTGTAAACGCTTAATAATGAAACTGCAGTACGTTTCTATATTTGTTTGTTTTACCCATTCTGATTCTCTTTTTCGGCCCACAAAGAATATGTCCAAACAAATATGGAAACAAACTCGATGTTCTTTATTAAATTGCTTGGATTACCTTGACGGACAATAAATTTAACCAAAACAAATATATCTGTCCCTCTATGCTTTTGTTGCTTTTTTCGATTGTAATGATTTGGGGTTTGTTTCTGTATTCCCTCTGTGTATACAGAGCGATATTAGTTTTAAATACTAACAAAAGCGAGGTCAGTTTCCGAGCTCCTTCAAGTTGCTGATTTTACAAACTGTTGTTGTCAGCACAAAATAAATACAACGTGACCCGCGGCATGGTTACAGCATAGAGAATGGTTGCAGTAAACACGTTTAGAAAGGACTTCTCTATGGTTTAGGTAAGCATTAAACCTTTCATTGTGGGATATTATTAAATGAACGCAATCTTTTCTCTTATCGAATGAGCATTTTTCCATGGTATGATTTATCTGTGAAACACTCACACCGGCAATACACACCGGCAGTAACTCCTACCATTTTTCCAATCTTGCATACAAGCAATGGATTATGCTCACTGTCTCAGTGTAATTTTAATTTATTAGCATTAAATCATTGTGATAAACATGTAAAAGGGTTAAGAATCATTATCCAATGTGGAATCAATTTAACCTCGACTCGAGAATTAGAATTCTAGTCAGAAATGTCTATACACCTTAACACGAACACAGATAGACAATTCTCACTAAAGGTGACAAATTCTCACTAAAGGCCCGGTTCATTCTTCACGGGAATACGAAACAAACTGACAATACCTTTGATAACTGTACCTCTATCGCCACTACATTTGCATAAGACCTAGCCTCAAGAAACCTCCACCCTTTCCGTATGTTTATTTTGCTGTGACTATCGAGCCGGAAAATGTATCCAAGGAATAATTTATTTTGAATCAATGTTGCTTTAGGGCTGCAGGAGTAAAAGTGCCCATCCTGCCAATGTTAAAAGTGCAGTACACTTTGCGTCACTTCAATTTGACAGAACTGGTGGAAACATACACGTAGACCAGCGAATCCTTTAATTTCCATGTTTTTATTATTATCTGTCCCCTAAGTCTGTCTCGGGTATCTGGGTATCCGGATACCCGACCGAAACTGTCATTACCCGATTCCATTTATCGGTTGCAATTACTCGTAATCGACTTCCAAACATTTGGACTGAACATTTAAGCCACACAAATGGAAGTCTCCGATTTTTTGTTAACATTAATTTTTGTGTGGGGAATGGGGATGCTACGAGTGTTCCGGACCATAATGTCCGCAAGTACCATTATGTCCGCGAACCGATTTGGGCCCATTATGTCCGACCCATTACGTCCGCGGAACCATTACGTCCGACCCATTACGTCCGCGGGCCCATTACGTCCGACCCATTACGTCCGCGGGTCCATTACGTCCGACCCATTGCGTCCGCGGGCCCATTACGTCCGCGGAACCATTACGTCCGACCCATTACGTCCGCGGAACCATTACGTCCGATTCATTACGTCCGCGGAACCATTACGTCCGACCCATTACGTCCGCGGGTCCATTATGTCCGACCCATTACGTCCGCGGGCCCATTATGTCCGACCCATTACGTCCGCGGAACCATTACGTCCGACCCATTACGTCCGCGGAACCATTACGTCCGCGGGTCCATTATGTCCGACCCATGACGTCCGCGGGCCCATTATGTCCGACCCATTACGTCCGCGGAACCATTACGTCCGACCCATAACGTCCACGGGTCCATTATGTCCGACCCATTACGTCCGCGGAGCCATTATGTCCGACCCATTACGTCCGCGGGCCCATAACTCAAATAATGTTTGGACACGTAACGTTGGGGAAGTTAAAACCAATTACTTTGAACAATTTCATGTCACAGCGCTGCAAAATTGGGTTGTTAAAAACCACTGGTGTTAATTTAAGTGTTTTTGCACTGTAAGTACTTACAGTGCAAAAACTTGTATGTTAAATAGTACACCAGTGGTGCTCATATGAAGAACGATAATTCAGACACTTTACTAAATTAACACCAGTGGTTTTTAACAAACCTATTTTGCAGCAGAGCGCTGTGTCATGAAATTGTTCTTAGTAATTGGTTTTAACTTCCCCAACGTTACGTGTTCAAACATTATTTGAGTTATGGGACCGCGGACGTAATGGGTCGGACATAATGGGTCCGCGGACGTAATGGGTCGGACATAATGGACCCGCGGACGTAATGGGTCGGACGTAATGGTTCCGCGGACGTAATGGGTCGGACATAATGGGCCCTCGGACGTAATGGGTGGGACGTAATGGTTCCGCGGACGTAATGGGTCGGACGTAATGGGCCCAAATCGGTTCGCGGATATAATGGTACTTGCGGACATTATGGTCCGGAACATACGAGTCGTTTTTAATATAGAGACGGGACAATTACACAGTAACTCCATGTATTATGACTCTAATTAAACAAGAAAAACTTGTGTTCATATTGGTTATTTTATACATTGGGGAGTATTTATGTGTTTTTACCAATTGTTTACGGGTACCTGGGTATCCGAAGACTTCCAATTTCGGGCATGCGGTTCCCAAAATAACCGAAAACGCACAGTGGCGCACCCTAAGGGGGGGCTTGGGGGGGCTCGAGCCCTCCCCCAAGGGCCCGCTGATGTTTTATTATTTTTTTAAAGAAGGAGCCAGGAAAGAGAGCAAAATCTGAGCCCAAGTCTTGTCTACAGAGGAGTTCGGCAAGGAGTATAGGGCAGTGGTACAAGGGATGGGGACTCAGGAGACTCAAGCTCCGCTCCAAAGGTTTTCCATTTATTCAACTCACTATTATATTTTACGGCGTTGCGTATGCATGTGCATGTAAGCTTGAAGGGCCACCAGTATATATAACAAGCATTTTTACACATTCTCCCCCCCCTGCCATGGTGCACCCTGATCAGGGAGCAGCTTTACTTAATTTTATTTTCATTTTCTGTTGTCCGTTTCTCTTGTTGAGGTCGTTGACTGTCGTTGAGGTTACTCGTAAAATTTAAACACGCCCGCATTATAATCAACTCCTTTCCAGTTTGTACACAATGGGGTTTTAATTTACAAAGATTATGTGACACTCTATTAGCAAACACCGATTGGATAATATTGGGATTTGGTTTTGCCGCCAAATTCGTGTTTGAAAAAATTTAGCTCCGCCCGGAATGATCACAAACTTTACGTCCACGCAATGAAAGTATTTAACTATAGAAATCTTGCAGACGAAACAAGCTCAAGTTCTTTACATCAAGAGGAGGAAATTATATGGAAGGTAAAACCCTACGAGTCCGAATCATGCCATAATGTCTTCTTTTTATGACTAGAAACCACCAGGAAACATTTAGCATGTGCCGTAGGTTCACTGACGAGCACGACTAGGGACATGGCTGCAGCCGCGCCAGCGGTTATGGTTTGGGTCAGCCATGTCTCTCCCCCATATTGGATTTCAAATAAAAATATTTTGAGCCCCAATCAAATCCTGGGTGCGCCACTGAAAACGCACAGCCTTACTGCCCCGCACTCGGTCGAGTAAAATTAAACGAACGTCAAAATGTAGTGGAATGAGTGCAAGTACATGGAATCAGTGTTCTATGTTCAGAACGTGCAATATGCTCACGTACCAATGCATCACCGTGTATTAATTTGCCCTTTGCACGCGTGGGCCCGTCACAGTTCAGTTAATCATAATTGTTTATCAAATTAGCCCTTTTGAGCACATGTGACATTACTCTCTCTCTCTCTCTCTCTGAACAAAGAGCGTCCTTTCTCTATGCTCTGAATAAGGTACATGATTTATGAAGCTATGATGATAATTGAGAATATTATAGTTGGGTATTGGGGGCGCCGCGGATGGAGAAACAGGGAATAAAGTAATTAACAGGTGTGCTTGTGGGAGTATATTATACAGGTGTTTTTGTTTGTTTGTTTGTTTGTTGGTGGGGGTGTTGGGGTGTTTGTTTTTGTTGATTATTTTGTAGTGTTCCCCTTCCTTTTTATTATGTGTCCACTTTTGCCCCTACCCTGGTGTTGGTAGGGTATTACACTTAAGGCATAGATGTAATTAATTATTTAGGATGCTCGTGTTGGTGGTTACAACGGATAACATTGTTTTGATGTTATTCGATGGGGGCACTCAAGGGTTAATTTGTACAATACTAGGGTTTAAAGTTTTACTTCTGTTTCTTAATTGTAGAGTTAAATTTATTCCGTATAATGCTTGTACAATCTTCTTGACTTGTTTGTTGATGGTATATTTTGTCAGTTAAGTCTTGTCGCTGTATGTTTTGTATTTTTAATTCCATCTTGATGTATTTTTCATATAAATCGGCCCCAAATTATCAGCTGTGCTGGATAGGTTAATTATCCTCTGTAAAGATAGGCCTTAGCAGCTAGACCTACCGTAGAGAAAGTTATTTTCGTATACATGTTTTTGTTCAACTCATATGCCTTAGTCTTATTAGTCATTCATGATAAGGGTTTGACATTTGATGAAATCAGATAGCATAGGAAATAATTATGTATTTGTAGACTTGCTAACCAAATTTACTTGAATTAAAAAAAATTAGATGTTGCAAACTTCTTACCAACCTAAGGGACCTGTAGCATAAATGAAAAATAATGGTTATTGGCCTTCCGTTTCGAATCTAGCAGGTTCATTCTCAAAGGCATTGAGAAAGAACCTGCTAGGTTCGAAACGTATATAAGGTCAATAACCATTATTTTGCAAAATTAACTTTACAAACATTACAAATATAATTATGTCAAAATATTTGTTGGGAATTGACTACCAAGTACCTTCACTTTATGTGTATTTTGTGTTAATATATCAGCATTAAGTTGGCCTTTAATATGATGACACTTTTCATGAACTTGAGTTAACAAACGTTTCCAAAGATGTCACAATATCTTTTGGGAAATAGGCCTAAGCCCTACTGCGTACCAACTACCTTACACTTTACAGTACAGTTTGTCATGTTGATAAGGCATGTACATGTAGATATGATTAAGTATTGAGTGATGGCCATCCTAAAGGCTTGTCAAGATCAAGTGCAAGCCTTAACTATTATTAGCCAGACTGAAATAAAAACAGTCAGCAAGGTAGACAAGTAAACTACAAGGCAAACATAATAGTCTAAAAAATTATAATATAAACAATTACGCAGAAACAATAGGGACAACTAGGTAATGGTGTTCTTACCTTTTCTCCAAGTCGTTCCATGTAACAGTTGAAAAGAAGTATTTTGCCATTCTTTAAGCCAATTTAAAGTAGGCCTGTGTCGATAGTTTGTAAATTTATTCCTTGAAAACAATTCATGTATAAATCAAATGTTTTTTGGACGCGAGCAAAACTTTGTACGTGATTTTCGTCTGCTTACATAGCGCCCTCTTGTGAATGTTTTGAAAAGGGGGCGTAGCCGATAATCCAAGATGGCAGCCTCCATCAGTGTCACAACAGTTGATGTGAAAGATATTCGGTTTCCAACGTCACTGGAGCAACATGGATCCGATGCAATGGTGAGATGAATAGGAATATTATTTTTTTCATTTCATTATATTCTGACTGCAGGTTTGTTATTCAATAAGGTTATGTTATGACTAAAAGATTACAAATAAATATTTTCACGGAACTGATTCAGTTAGTTCAACAAAGGCAATGGCAATGCGATTGAATCTTAGATTCAGATCTAACGACATTAATTCCTAATCAAGATTCACAACAAGTTAGTAGTTTTCAGAGATTTTGTAAGACTACCTTATTTCAATAACTTCTCATACTGGCAATCATGACAATGTCTAACTAAGGACTTGCATGACTTGCAAAACGTGTACAATTATAAGTTACACAAAACCAGTCTGGATGTAGAAAGTTTCTGTTTAAAGAGAGACATGTCATGAAACTGAAACTAAGCATGAGTGAATTCGTCCAATTCCTTGTCTATCACATGTCTCTTGTATATTCAATTCAATAGACCTTATGCATATGACGTCGCAAACGGAAGGTCGCCCTCGCTACCAGAGGCTAGACAAGGTCACTCATTGGTTCATGTATGCACGCTGTGCGTGTGTATATGTACAGCGCACATACATGAACCAATGAGTGACCTTCTCTAGCCTCTGATAGAGGGCGATATTCAGTTTGTGACATATGCATAAGGTCAATACTAGGCATGTTAGACCCAAAATTCAAATTCCTTGCTTCTGTACAAAACTCATATTGATTAAACTTTAAAGGGGCAAAAAATACTAAACTTTAAAAAAAAAAAGATTTAGAAAAATTGATGAAACGGTTCAAAAGTTACAGATTTTCGAATATTTAATTTCAGGGGTCCTTCCTGAAAAATTGCAATGGAACTTTATTGTATGAGCGTGGCACCATGAGTGAAATAAACTAAGTCCAAAGTGATTCTTGTGTACTTTGTGTCATTTTTTGTGTCATTTTTAATCTCCAAAACCATTCATAATACAACACTGAAATTTTAAATGTACAATATACAGGCAAGTCTTCTTTGAAATCCTGCGTGTGTGTGTACGTATCGCCGTGGTATTTCAGGATTTATTACTGCTTCCTGTGACATGCCTATCAATACTCGATAGTAAGTATCCCTTCTCATATACTGACACTTTTATTTCATTCGCAGCATACAGATCCTGATTACTCTTGTGCCTATGTCATCATTGCTACTAGTGCTGGAGATGATCTCTATGGCCATGGACTAACATTTACCATTGGACGAGGCACAGAGATTGGTAAGGAAGAATGTGTCTCTTTGTTTCTCAAATTAAATGTACCTTTTTTTGTTCCTGTCAACCAGTGCTGATGCACATGCTGGCCAATTTTGGGTAACTGAATTCTTATTATTTTGGCAGCTCTGATAGTATAAGAAAATGAAATGCGTTATGAAACGACAAGACTGTGCCTTTGAATAATGATTCTGAAATTATCGTTTCATTCTTGCAGTTGTTGCTGCTGTCAAGGCACTGGCACAGTTTGTAATCGGGAAGAGACTGTCCGACATCTATGACAACTTTGCTGACTTCTATCGCCAGTTGACAAGTGAGCCTCAGCTTAGATGGGTCAGTAAAGCTCGCCTATAATCCTCCCTTTTTTTCCCCTTAGAAGTCACTTTATCTGTACTCAAATACTGGTTTAACAATTGAAAACCAAAGATAAGTCAAGTTTTGGGGGGATCTTTGTTAGTTAGAATCCATAATTTTAGTTATCTATTTCAGCAACAAGGTTTTGCAGATGAATTTAGATAAGTCTCCTTATCTAAACAGTTAACTAACAGTAAATCAGACATTTTTCACTTTTTGAATATTCTAGATCGGCCCAGAGAAAGGAGTTATACATCTAGCCACAGCTGCTATTCTCAATGCATTATGGGACTTGTGGGCAAAGAGAGAGGGTAAACCTCTCTGGAAACTTCTGACTGACATGGTAAGTCATTATTCACTTCAAGGTGTGTCAACTGTTTGTATATATTTATCAGACAATTTCAGTAATTTCAACATTTAGAAGTATTAATTTGTAACATTAAAGGTCTGGTTATTGTTGTGTTTATTGTAGGATAAGTATATCTTAATTTTATACTTTTATTCAACAGTTTTGAACATGAAGTCAAATGTTCTCTTGTATTTTATTTTTGTGACAATTTTCCAGGAACCTGAACAAATAGTCAACTGCATTGATTTCAGATATATGTGAGTAGATACTTATTATTCTTGAATAAACAAATTGTTTACAAGTAAAACAAAGTTGAAGTTTTTGCTGAATTAAGTACCCACTGCAAATGACTATTTATTTGAACATTTATTTTCAAAAAAAGACATTACTTTATTTTGAAAAAAAAAGATACTATGCCACAATTTGGGGGAAAACATGAAAATTACCAACTGTATTTTGACAAGTTGAAAACAAATATCCCTAGTGCAATTGGTTGTATTTGGCATTGTGATATATTCTTTTAAATATACTACTCAAAACAATTTAGGGAACACCGGATTTTTAACATCAAATAGGTTTGAAATGTTCCATGAACCGGGATTTTCATTTGCAACCCCCTCTCTCTTTCAGTAGTCATGTCATGAAATGTGTAATCACTACATGCATCCTTTATCATCTGTTTCATTGTGCAGTTGTTTCTCATCAATTCTGTGAAACATTGTGTTTATCTGAAATAAATGATCCTGCTTTAACTGAGATTATTCCAGTGTTCCCTAAATTGTTTTGAGTAGTATATTAAGAACATCAAATGATCCACAAGCTGAAATGACTAGGTACATTCATCAATTTTTTTTAAAGTAAAAAAGACAAATTGACTGAAGTGAGATTTAAACAAGTAACATCCATGATATCAGTAAACAGAAATACAGTGACCTATTCCACAAAAGTGCAGCTATTAATTTGTCTCTCCGAGTACATGCTACATACTTTTAAAACTTTCATTCTTTTTCCAAACAAAACATCAGCACAGATGCCCTGACGAAGGAGGAGGCTCTAGAAATACTACGGAGCAACAAAGCTAGCAAGAAAGAAAGAGGTATTCTTCACAGCTTTTAGTCTCTTACTACATTGGCCAATTAACACCTGTCAATCAAAATTGCTTATTGACCAATCAGAATTGTTGGTATCAATCTTCCCTAGAAATAACTTTATCTTAGGTGCTGTCATTTGTTAAAGAAAAGTGAAATTATTGTCAATGTTTTTATTGGACAGTGTTTTCATTCGAAAATGCCATATTAAAATTAATTTAAAAACTCTGAATTAATTTTCACTTATGTTCAGAGAAGAGGGAACTGTTACCAAAATTCTTAATGACCTGGGATGGGATTCGCTTCAAATAAGAAGAAAATGCCAAAAATTATGCATGCTGCATAAGATGAGGAATGGGCTTGTTGACATCCCACTCGACCAATATGTGATGTGATCTGGGAAAACCCTTCACATGGTGAAATTTGTAATTTTTGTGTTATATACATCAAATTAACGAGGACACTATGCTGTTTTCAAAACTGTTTTATTCATGATTCTAGGTTGTCTGTAACTTGAGTTATGCTCTCAGGAAGTTATAGCTGCCACTGTCCTTAAAAAACAATGGCGGAAACAAAAAACAAAGACGGCTTTTTAATTATCTATCATCATATGCTTTTACATCTAAAACGATGGAATTTTTATTTAATATTTTCAAGAATGATCATTTGGATATTAACAGTTAAAAAATTCAAATTGTCAACAACAAAAATTGGGGGACTATTTTGCCATTATCTTCAAAACAAGTTTGCCGACATCCGACGGGTTTTCCCAGATCGCATCACATATGTCCAGCCTAATACAAGATGCACGAGAGGGAATAACCAGAAATTTGTCCAAGTCAGCTATAGAGCACGTGCTTTCCAGGAATCTTTTTTCGTCTCAACCATCAAAGACTGGAATTCATTGCCTTCTGACATCACTAACTGTCCAAGCCTGGATTCATTTAAATCAAAATTGCAAAATCACAAATTCAAGAAATATGACTAGTTGCTCGTCCATGTACATGTAGGTCCATTTATCCACACGTTGTGTGCGTTGGTGAGATGTATCCATGGATATGTTTCCGACTAAAACATCAAGATCAAGATCAATAAGCTGAATGGTTGTTTGTTTAATGTAGATATATTTTGTTTCATAGAGAGTAAGCATACTATACAAGCAGTTTTGCCAAACTTACCAAGAATTCTTCATCATTTGATTACAGAGCGGGAGTTATTACAATCGGGCTACCCAGCGTATACGACATCAACAGCTTGGCTTGGGTACTCTGATGAAGTCTTGCTTCAGGTATTCTGCTTTAAGAATCTGTAATAATCTGTCTCATGACTTCTTATCAAATGTAATGCTAAGATAATAATAATAATCATAATAATGTAGACTTATATAGCGCACGTATCCACCAAACTGGTGCTCAAGGCGCATTATATTATTACCCCTGCTCGTCAGGCGCATAAATCATTCCTGAAACCATCTCAGCACCCTGGTGAGTATACAGCTCAATTGCTGCCATTTCGGCGCATATGGGGCTAATCAAACACAACAACCGACTCTGCCCTCACAGGTACCCATTTACCCCTGGGTGGAGAGAAGCAATTATGGTAAAGTGTCTTGCTCAAGGACGCGAGCACCATGGTCACAGTTGGGATTCGAACCCACATTCTGACGACTCAGCCATCAGAACACAAATCCGATGCACTAAACCGCTCGACCATAGCACTCCATAACTATTCTATTAGATAACTATTCTAAACAGCAGAATACAAACATAACTATTCTAATTCTAAACTAAACTTCTAATTTTGTATTTCGTATTTGATTCTTTTCTCACAATTGTATAACTTATATTAGTCTTAAACTATAAAAAAAAATCCACAAAGGAAAAATGTCTGGGAACATAGATCAGTTTCTGGAGTTGAAACAAAAAGTCTTAAATCAAATCAGATTTAGGGTACACGTCTTTATACTTCTAGTGCTGTTCATTTATTTCTTATGTAATTTCATTTTCAATTTTTTTTTTAACTTTGTATTATTCAGTTGCATTAGTTTTCTTATAATTTTGTTTAGCGCTGCCGTAAGGCCCTCTCCGAGGGCTGGACTAAATTCAAGATGAAGGTTGGAGCAAATCTTGAGGATGACATTCATCGAGCTGAGTTGCTTCGCAAAGAGATTGGATACGATAAGATACTAGTACGTAAGCCAGTTATAATCGATAGCATTATGCAAAATGTCCTTCAAATACTTCTTGACTGTTGTATTCATATCATGCTTTGTTTGTCTATTGCTATGTTGTATTGAGAAACACAAAATCAAATAAAACCATATTTTAATTTGTAAAACTTAAACATCCCATTTGATTTGTCTCTGATTAGATGATGGATGCTAACCAGCGATGGGGAGTAGAGGAAACAATAGAATGGATGACACATCTAGCTAGATTTAAACCTCTATGGATTGAAGAACCAACCTCACCAGATGATGTCTTGGGTCATGCAGCAATCTCCAAGGTATAAACTAGAACACTTTAACTCCAACCATGCTAAATGCAACAGGATGCAACAGTTAAATTCTCATTGTTGCATTCAGCAGCCAGTACTGATGACTCAATCTGTTGTATCTTGTTGCATTCAGCACTGGACTGTGTTGTGTCTGGTTGCATTTAGCATTGTTTAACATGTAAATAAAGAAGGAAATAAAGAAAGTTTCTTTTGATGTAAACAGTAGAAAAGAGAAAACATGTGAATAAAGAAGGAAATAAAGAAAGTTTCTTTTGATGTAAACAGTAGAAAACAAAAATAACCAGAAAAGAGAAAACATGTAAATAAAGAAGGAAACAAAGAAAGTTACTTATTTTTATGTAAATAAAGAAAACAGAAAGAAGCAAAGAGAAACAGAAAACATAAAAGTAACAAGCATGTAAATAAAGGGAAAAGACAATGATGATTACCATAGCAGAGAAGCACAAAGCTTGTGCAGCTAAATAATCCCCTTGTTGTATGTTGTTGCAGACAGCAGAGCTGCCAACTCTTCCGGATTCTGCGGAAGACTTCGCGTATTTGACGGTAATTTACTTACTTAAAATATATGCAAGGAGGCCTCTCCTTTTGGCACCAAAAGGAGAGGCCTCCTTGCATATATTTTAAGTAAGTAAATTACCGTCAAATACGCGAAGTCTTCCGCAGAATCCGGAAGAGTTGGCAGCTCTGAGACAGCACTGTGCTTGAAAAAACACAGTCCAATTTACTGAACCCTTCACTGCTAGGTGCAACAACATCCACATATGGATCTTGTTGCACCTAGCAGGCCTCGATCATCGACCACTGTTGTATGTTGTTGCATTCAGCAGGGTGATAAGAAAGTTACCCTAGCATGGTTAGGGTTAAAACCTTTTTTAACTAACATCTTAATAATTCTTCAACCAGCTTTAATTACTCTTAACATCTTGGGCAACACAATAATCTCTAACTAGGAAATTAAATACTTGAAATAATTGTAAAACCAACTTGTTTTATGAACAATTTCTGGCAATTTCTGTTTTAATCGCAACACTGCTAATTTCCTTTTAGAAAAGAAAAACAAAATGACACTTGAGAGAAATGTTTTTAAAGTAATTTAGTCCCAAAATTAATATTACAGTAATTACGATCGCATTAAAATGACAGTATACTTTGTTTATTTGGTAAACTAATACCAAATCCTGGACCTGAGATTTTTCTGTTTTACCCTCACCCAGGCCATGAAACCATTTGGAATTGGTGTAGCCACGGGGGAACATTGTCAGAACCGTGTGATGTTCAAGCAATTCCTACAGGCTGGAGCTCTCCAATATTGTCAGATTGACAGCTGTCGCGTCGGCAGCGTCAATGAGTTGCTATCTATCATCCTCATGGCAAAGAAATTTGGAGGTGAGTGTTTGATTTTAGTTTCTGTTTGGTGGGAAAAGCAGTTTGAAGACTGTTTAAATGTAACTATAGATGATTAACTAGTATGACGATGTATGGTTGATGTTCAAGAAGACAAAGTTCATTTGATGTTAAAGTTATTGAAGAATGATTTTGCTCATTATTTTGTCTTGAACAGTGCCTGTGTGTCCCCACGCTGGTGGTGTTTCTCTCTGTGAGTTAGTTCAACACATTAGCATGTTTGACTATCTGTGTGTCTCAACAACAAAGGACAATAGGTAAGACATTCAGACATTGAATGTTTCTTCCGCCATTCATCTCACATTTCCTCCCTTGATCCTTCAAGAATATTTTATCAGGGGCAGCACAGGACGACTGAGAAACAAATTCTAAAGGGGAAACTCATGTAAAATTTTGCTGAAAAAGACCAAGAACATCTTGAATATCATCTGGACGGATTGTCAATCAAAAATTAAACACAAGCCACAAAATACCACAGATTATTGTCAAAGATCACTGCCACTAACCCTCAAAATAGAGTTTCTTATTAATTCTTAACCCTCCTATACATGGAGGCCATTCCGATCCACTAAATTCTGTTCTTTAGCAACGTTCAGTACATACATGTACATGTACAAGCCTGCTGTCCTTTCCAAGTAATCTTACAAAATCAATTGTGTGCCACCCAAGGCCACTGTAAATGTTTGAACATATTAGTATGGCCTGCAATGTATCAATGGGAGACCACTTTACCCTGCAATCTCAGTGGTGTGACAGTGCACAGAAGGGTAACTATAGGAGGTCACTGGCAACAGCTAATGGCTTGGAGTGGCCTGAATGGGTTGTTTCAAAAATTGCACTGATTGTAGGAGGGTTAAACTGTTATTTGTATGAGTATTTTGTACAATCAAACCTTTGCATTGGAGGTAATATATTGTATATTTGTTTGTTTGTACCATCAGAGTGATCGAGTATGTTGATCACTTACATGAACACGCTAAGTACCCGGTGATTATGAAAAACACGTGTTACATGCCGCCAAAGGTAATTAAGACTTGACATTATTACATTATGTCAGATTCCCTGTATCTAAGTACAATCACAGTGGGGGGGGGGGGAATGATTTTGAAATTTGGGTGCACAGTACAGCTTGCATGTGTATTTTTATTTTCATATAATTTTTAGGATAATAAAATTATCCTATGGACCCCCCCCCCCCCCGGTCCAAAAAGTTGGGGGATATAATAATAATAATAATAATAATAATAATAATAATAATAATAATGTATGGACTTATATAGCGCACGTATCCACCAACTGAGTGGTGCTCAAGGCGCATATTATTACCCCTGCTCATAAGGCTCATAAATCATTCCTGAAACCATCTCAGCTCCCTGGGGAGTATACAGCTCAATTGCTGCCATTACAGCGCATATAGGGCTAATCAACCAACTCTGCCCTCACAGGTACCCATTTAACCCCTGGGTGGAGAGAAGCAATTATGGTTAAGTGTCTTGCTCAAGGACACAAGTGTCACGGCCGGGATTCGAACCCACATTCTGCTGCTAACACCAGAACTTGAGTCCGGTAAGCTAGACCGCTTGGCCACGACACTCCAGCAAAGAATGGATGCTGGTATCAGACGTAAAACATGATGAACTTTACTGTGTTCAGGCTACATGTAGGTCTAATTCTTTGAATATTTTTGTTCACAGGACCCAGGTTACAGTACAGAGCTGACGGCAGAGACACTGACAGATTATATATATCCTCAAGGTCAAATATGGCAGGATCTTGTCAAAAAGGGAAAGGTCACACTGTGAGTTGACCTCCCAGCATGCTTTGCATCAAACTGAAGTAATTAAAGTTTGAAGACATATTTGAAGACAATTTTGAAGACATAACAAAAGGAAAATAACATTTATTTGAATGAAAAATGCCTCCAGAAAAAGTAGAATATTTGATGATTAAAATTTTATTTTTTTATAATCTGAAAGATGAAATAAATATATGGTGCTGTTTGCTCCCATCATTTATATATATATATTTGAATTTTAAACAATATTTGTCATTCCTTGTGGTAAAAGCTTTTGAAAGAAATATATCAGATTTGTTAGACTAAAAGAATAGTATAATTAATAATCATTCCATTTCATACCATAAAGGTGTGTTTGATATTGTTGTATGTGGATATCACCTTTGGTTTGCCAATTATCCAATTGTCAGCTTATTTAAATTATGTATACACAGTACCAATAAGTAATTTTATCTTATATTTCTGTTATTTTTTGCATGGGATTTGCCCCTAACAAGGCTCAAAGCCACTCTTTGGGAAAGAGGCTACAGAAAAGTTTAATTGTTACAGAAACAAAAAACAGCAACTTAGAGAAATGTCTTCAAAACATCGTAGACATATGATTCTTGCTCAAAGCCGCTAGCGGTGACACCATGTGAAATTCTCAATTGAGTGGTAATTAGTTCTGAAAAGAACTGGAGGTTACAACTCACTCTACAAAGCCACACTAGGCAAGAGGCTACAGGGAAGTTAAATTGCTAAAGAAAAACAAAACAAAGAAAAACAGCAACTTGGAGAAATGTCTTCAAAACATCCTTGACATTATGATTCTTAAACATATACTAGACACAAAAGTAGGAGTTGGAACTGTTGGTTTCAATACATATTTCTTGATTTTCATCAAATCTGAAAGCATAACACAAGAGTACAACTTTCTGACTTTCTTTCATAGGTAAATTTAAAATATGGATGAAAAATATCAACAAACAGACGGCTGGTTAACAATTGATGCTTTATTGCATATTGATCAGTATGTTGCTAAGCAACAACTATCCAATTAATAATCATTGTCCATTGTGATTGAAAAGTAACATTTGTATTTTGAATAACAACTATTGCTAGCCAATTATTGTTCTAAATGCAGTATTACATGGCTTTACAATAAACTGTAAAATGTTCAGTTTTAAAATGTACTCGAGTTCATACTTTTTATTTCAAACTGAAGATGGTCAAATTTCTTGGTGATCTTGACACCATGTCTGGACGAGATGGTGTAGTTATGGTTCAACAGACACACAGGTTCTGTAACGTGGACCAACATCACAGTACTCCCACTCAAGGGTTGGATGTCCTTTTAGGAAACACCAAGGTTTGCCGTAGGTGGCGCGTATACCAAGGGTACGACAGTAATTCTCCTCATTCTTGAAAGCTTTTCTGAGGATTAAAAAATAAAGTTTTATTACATAATACTGTATCTTGACACAGGAAGTGTACAGTTTGACACTTGAAGAATTCTTAAAAGTGTTCTAACTTTAATAGTAGCTATCATGAATATATTACTGTACCAAGCATGTATCAACTTGAGGATATATTTACTGCGAAATCTAGCTTCTGATAATAATTTTGTGAAATGTCATTTTGTCAAGTATACAAATATTGACTGCTATGAGTGGTACAATACCCGAGGTGATCACTGGAGAGTTTTATTTTCCCGAGGCGAAATACCTCATACATAGATTCTGCACAATTTATTAAGAAACCTGTTACAATAAATCAAACCAATACATGACTTTCATTAACTTGACAACACTCCAAAATTAATTGAACTTCTGTAACACTTCTGTAACACGTATTTATTCACGTTGTAACAACAGCATTGACGCGTTTAGACCAATTTCATGGGCTAGTTCATTGGTTGCCATGGGCTAGTTCATTGGTTGCCATGGGCTAGTCTTTCCTTGTTTGCTTGACATAAGAATAAAAATAGCGAACATCATGTGGCAACGTTTTCAACCAATCACAAGACAGAATCTATGTATGAGGTGTTATAATATTTGTTATACTTTACTAAACACAAAACATGTTCTGATGAGAAAGTTGACAGAAATGACTGATTTAATAGCGAAAAGTTTATTTAAAAAGTTCCAACTTACTGGTATTTCTTGTTTTTGGTTCGATCTCGCCAATAGTCGCAGGTGTATCCAGACACTGTGGTACTGATAACCCCTTTATAATCCACCCCATCTTGCTCAGTGTAACACTCGGGGTTGATCCCAATTGGAGGAGCTGCAAACAGTGTGATATTTTCTTAATAATGCACGTTATGTGTGATTGTACATTGAGCCAAGTAACAGACTGAAGAGGAAAATGCCTCCCCCCCCCCCCCCACAAACAAAACCAAAAAACCCAAATAACAAAACATCAACATCAAAAATATTACAAAAACAAACTTTAATTTTTTTTTTAAATTTAAATAAAATAAATAACACATAAGATAAAACTGAAATATATGACATTTTGGTACGACATCCACCCCTTATGATTGTAGCGAGCCAATAGAATGTCTTGAATGGTAGTGATGTGTGGGTGTAGCAGAAACAACTTGTGGTGTTGGTTCTGGGGCCTGCTTAATGTCCCCAGAAGCTTCATTAATGAATATAATACTTGTAGTTGTTAAAGATCTGAGCGATATGTGTCTCCTCTTTGATGCTGCTTCAATTGGTAATATCATATCCGTTGCAACTATCCGCCACCCCGTTCTCTCAATATAATATTTTATGGTTATTCTCACCGTGCATGAGCTGTTGAGGGCACATGTTGTTAGACCACTGTGGGCGAAAGGGCAGCAATAGTACGTCGCGTTTGGCGTATTTTGCAGTTGATGTGCGTACGCGCGGATATCTCCAGCGATCATTGGCTGGTAGAAGTATACGCGCGCTTAGTGCCATAACATAAGCGCATAAAGTGTACGCACAACGCTCACACGACGCAAAAGTGGCTATCATCAAGACACTGGGTGCAAATTCACCGCTAGAGGGCTACGATATGCACTAAGCGGATATCACTTGGATGACTTACCAACAGGTTTCAACTCTTCGTTCAAGCAAACTTCATGTCTATCTCCAACCTCACAATACTCCCACTCTACATCCGGGTCAGTCGTGAAACAAAACGGCTTCTTCCCAGTCCGTTCGGCCTGTCGTTTGATTCGACAGTAGTTGTGATGGTGACCAAACAGCAGCACGTTTCCCTTGGAAATGGGATGGGGAACCTGAGCCAGCCATCTTTGACACGGAATACCTGAAACATATTGTCATCGGACAATGGATGAAGGCATCATTTTCAATATTTTCCAGAGATTAAACGAACATTATCACAAGCTAAAAATGAAATAGGCCTTTCAGTAAAACAATAGAATAATTATTTATTTATTTATTATTATTATTAAACCATCTTGAACGAGGGTAACCCATCCAGCATAGCTGATCATTTGGGGCCCTCATATTATACAAAAATACATCAAGGATAAAACAGAAAATTTAAAAATACCGGTAGTCGTCAGCTTCGTCATCCGGGGATGGCTGTACGTTTTCGTAAATTTATGGGCTTGGTCTACCTGAGCTTTTGCCTCCGTAAGACCCTTAACCTGTTGTATTGCTTTTTCGAAGCGCCCTGCCATTTCCAGTATTTTCTGGGGTGGAAGGTCATTTTACATTATTATTAATTGCCCAGAATTTCCTCAAACGCAAGCCAAATCACTATCAAAGAGGCTCTTAAGTAAAGACTGTTTGCGGTGACACCTTGTGAAAATTCTCTTTTGAGTCGTAATTAGTTCTGATTATTAATTACAGTAAGTTTGAATTTATTTTACCGGAGCGAGTATGGTTGACGAATCCACGGTAGTCACTAGCATCAGCTCTGAGGTAACATTCTGGGTACGAGGCAGCATACGGTACATCTGCCCAAAGTCAAACCATAAATAGTGGGATAAGGAACGTTTCTTCTTTTTTTAAATTTGTTAATCGAGAATAAATAAGAAAGTTACACCTTAGAGTAAGTATTCTCACATGAGTTCATGAGTTACGGTTATTTATTTTCATTTGCTGATATTATTCTGATTCTTTGTAAGGTAATAATATACACATGTTAAACGGTGACATCAAAACAAGTTTTAGAGAAAACACGTTTTTGTTTTAGAATTACAAGAAAGCCACAAACAAACAGAATAAGGAAAACTTTAACAGAAAATTTAAAAAAAACGAAGCGACCGCAAAATTTGAAGAAATATGAAACAATCCCGGCTGAGGCCAAATTGTCAATTAAGTTGAATTTGCATTTATACAGTAGGCTTTTGTTGAACTCTTGCTAATCATTACACAAAAACATGCAAAAAGAGTGTAGAAAATTGTTAGGCAATTTTAAGCTAAAAGGAATAAATTCTAATGAAAACCAGATAATATAAAATGCTACCTGCATTTTCATCGAAATCTCTTCCTTCGCATACGTCACAGGGCGGGTCAACATTGCAGTACTCCCACATTACATCCGGGTCTGTTGTGTAACACCATGGGCGACGCCGATTGGATAGTCTAATATGCAGATATATATGTGGTCCAATCAAAAATTGTTTTAGAAATTTATTCATATTTATCTGTCAGAATTAATAATAATAATAATGTATGGACTTATATTGCGCACGTATCCACCAACTGAGTGGTGCTTAAGGCGCATATTATTACCCCTGCTCATAAGACTCATAAGGCTCATAAATCATTCCTGAAACCATCTCAGCTCCCTGGGGAGTATACAGCTCAATTGCTGCCATTACAGCGCATATAGGACTAATCAACCAACTCTGCCCTCACAGGTACCCATTTAACCCCTGGGTGGAGAGAAGCAATTATGGTTAAGTGTCTTGCTCAAGGACACAAGTGTCACGGCCGGGATTCGAACCCACATTCTGCTGCTAACACCAGAACTTGAGTTCGGTAAGCTAGACCGCTCGCCTACGACACAGTTAACATTGTGTTAATGTGGTTGGATTTACATTTTTTTTTAATATTTTGTAAATTGCCATTATTTGTAGGACTAGAAAAGAATTCATTTTCAAGACTTGGGTAATAAAACAGTATTAACAAGATTAGAGTTAATTAGTTGCATTTAAGTTCTGCGCAGGGTAAAATCATGTCGCCATTTAATAGAACGGTTAATAAAAGACTAAAAAGAAAGATAACAACATTAATAATTACCGGATTAAAAATTACTATATAAAAACTAATATGGAGTTGATATAATATCATCCAGAGAAATTATCATTCGTCTGAAATAATTAGACAAAACAGGAATGGTGATGTCTAATTTACAAAAGGTTGCTGGACTGCAAAAACGTGAGCTGCACCATAAAACATAAGGAGACAGGTTAAGACGATACAACTTTGGGGTGTCGTGGCCGAGCGGTCTAGCTTACCGGATTCAAGTTCTGGTGTTAGCAACATAATGTGGGTTCGAATCACGGCCGTGACACTTGTGTCCTTGAGCAAGACACTTAATCATAATTGCTTCTCTCCACCCAGGGGTTAAATGGGTACCTGGGAAGGCAGAGTTGGTTTGCTCTATATACGCTAGAAATGGCAGCAATTGAGCTGTATACTCCCCAGGGAGCTGAGATGGTTTCAAGAATGATTTATGAGCCTTATGAGCAGGGATAATAATATAATGCGCCTTGAGCACCACTTAGTTGGTGGATACGTGCGCTATATAAATCCACACATTATTATTATTATATTAGATTTTTTTTTCAAAGGCCTCCAGCGGCTGTTACTGTAATCCCATAATCTCTTAACAATGGGATTAAAACTATCTTCGTTACGGTTACCATTGTGCCCACGTCTTGCCCATTGAAACCCATCTTTATTGTGTGATGTGGCATCAGTTTGACCTCTTGTATTATTGAGTATTCATGTTTCCAGCTGCTCTTCCATTCCTAAACTCTAGAATTGAGTTGCCTCAAGGGATTGATCCACAAGGTTTACCGTGTATTAGAATTCGGTGTCCCCCTTTTCTAAAATGTATGTGAGTTCGTATGCGTTATTATGAAGAAGAAAGAAAGAAGTCAAGCTGCCAATATTGAATTAAGTTATTGAAAAGATTGCGTAATAAAGAAGAACAAACCCCGAAGGGTAATGAAATAAAGATGACAATATCAGTAACAAAAGAACAAGTCTAGGCCAGGTCATGCCATTTGTGTAAAACTTCGAAAGCACCTTACTATCTCAAACAACTCAAAGGGTGATTTCTGTTCATTCTTTTCAGGATCAAATCAGACCTTTGGTTACAAAAAATAATAACAATATTTTTTTGATAAAAAATAGTTAGTTTTCTTCTCGATACTCACGAATAACCGAGATTCCTACAGTAATTATGATCACCGAATCGCAGGGAATCGCTAGCTGGTTTGTACTTGTTCTGTCGGGTATGCGGGTTATCGATATTCCACATCTGACACGTGCGTCCATTCTCCGTCACGCTGACGCGTCCAAGGTAGTCACTACCGTAACGGTCTGTGTAACACTCGGGATCCAAGCCATCGCAGACATTCGTTCCTTGTAAGATGTTCGTAATTAAAATTAAATGTTAAAGGAGCACTTTTGTCATAGTTTTCTGAGCTTGTAATGTACAACTGACATTTTACACCAATGTGAAACACCGGTGGCACTCGCGAGCGAGCAATCACCAAGCGCACCCGGGTTAAAACATGGAATTCTTCATTAAATTCTTCCCCTTCATCAAATTCTGCATCAAAAATATCTTGACCTCTAAAGCTTCCAGGGCCCCAAATCCACGCCGTCTTGGCCTTGCATGATTCCAAACAACCCCTCCCCCACCCTTAATGTTCACAATGGATCATCAGCCCTTGAGTGTTCCCAACTAAGTATTATCTTAGGCCTAGCTAGCCGGTGGTGCTTTAGGCTGAACATTTCATAGGTTGGTTGTTTAATAAAATAGTTAATCTTGATTCAAAGAAAGTAAGTATACTATTAGAAATCATGAAATCATATGAAATCATGAAATATTACCAATGTCAGGTATCTCTGGTTTGGATACACATTCATCTTGGAACTCGCCTACATCACAATATTCCCATTCCACGTTAGGGTTAGTGGTGTAACACCAGGCACCGTCTCGTCCTCCAGGTATATTACGGCAAAAGTTGGAATCTTGACTGAACTTCTCCCTGGAATTATAAATTAGTAAATTTAGTGTTATCCGTCGAAACGTTGAGGGGGAAAACTGGTCGTCAGTAAATGAAAATTACAAGTCAGTTGGCATGATGACATTTCAAGTTTGGTGGATCCAGTGGTGGCAAATATTATTTATAAAAATACCTCCTTTTGAAAATTCAACCATAGACAGTGGCGTAACTAGGGTCCAATTTTCAGGGGCCACTAGGGGGTGCACCACTTTTTCTAAGGGGCACGGTCATCAAAGCTTGAACATTTTGTATCCGCCTGCAGCCTTAAATGGGGACATATTTTTTCAACATTCTGAATTGGGGGGGCACAGACCTCGGCAGGGGGAACGTGCCCCCCCCCCCCCATAGTTACGCCACTGATCATAGACCAAAATATATAATATTATATTATTGCACTCCCTATTAATTCTACTGTTCTATTGTTCTGCCCATTATAGATTGGGCAAGTCTACGAAACATTATACAATATTATGTACATTGAATTAACCATTCATCCCGAAAAAAGCAACAATTTTTAACCTAGCTGTTGCAAACGGTTACCTCTTACACCAACCAAAATGACATGTAGTATAAATGCACTACCGATAGCTAGTCACCTTAATTTAACCCCATAGAAACCCTGGTGTACCTCTCCACTAAACCAACCCTAGTTCAGCAACTGAGTATCCCTGGTGTCTTCTAATGATCCTACCTGTATATAGAATCAACCTCATGAGGGTCATTGGAGTCCCTACCTCTGTATAGAATCAACCTCATGAGGGTCATTGGAGTCCCTA